>JAUBOD010000245.1:522447-535362 GCA_032353885.1 Nothura maculosa | reverse complement strand
AGGCGCCTCGTGCCGCAGGCGCTCGGGACACGTCGCCTCCCGCCGTGCCCGGGGCCGGCGGCGCCGTGAGGGCAGCGCCGTGACGGGCAGCAGGGGATGCCTCAGGGCCAGGGCCATCTTCTTGGCAGCTCAAGGCTTGCTGTGCAAGCAGTGACCGTCGTGGCTTTAAAACCGCCAAGTTATCTGGAGGCACCATAATCTTACCGTTGCTTTTGTCATGTATGTAAAGCAAGTAAACACTGCAGCAGCATTTAAATACAAATAAATATGCCAGAGTTTCACTATGGGTTTCCTTTTGCCAAATGAAGCTTGGAAATGGACACCTTTCACATAGGAGGTCCAAGAAGAGGACATCTCCAGCTTGACAGCAGGAATAACAAGGAGATCTTTCGGGGTGCAGGTTCTGCAAACACACGGAATTAGCTCTCCCAGCACTCACAGGCCTGGCTTGCCATGGCTGCTGAATCTCCCCTTTGTCAGCTACTGGCATCAAGTAGTTGAGACAAGAATCTGGAATTTGAGAATCCGGAATTTTATGACCAAATTCCAGTGACCTTGGCACTCACAGGTGTGAGGTGGAAAGCAGCTGAAAATGTACATGAGAATATCCTCCAGCGGCTCAGAAAATGGACAACATCTAAGGAATTCCAATGGGGTGTTCAGGTTAATCCCGAGTTTGAGACCTGGCTTTCCCTTTTAACCTATAAAGACAGTATCAAGAATATTAAAACTTAGTTTCTGTACTAAGGCCTGTTTCCACTGGGGTGCTGCATGTTGGATGGGATGCCCAGTGTGCTGCTCTTAGTGCCTGGGGAGTGATTCCCGTTGCAGTGTTTTTATTAGTTTGCAAAATCCCTTTCAGTTTTACATTTAGAAAAAATCTCTTCCATCTCTGCCAGGCAGAGATGAACAAATACCCTTCAGTAGTAAAGAGCAAGTCCCCCAATATTCTGAGATACCAACAGCAAAATATAGTTTCTTTTAATGTGATAATCATTAATTCCTTTAACATGGATATAACTAAGTATGATATGGCTAACATATAATGATTTTTGTTTTGTACTGATCTAAGATAGGGTTTAATTCCTACTTTATCAAGCATTAAAAAAGTGTGTGATGAATCTATTTGCATTACCAAGACTCCATCTAAAATACCACATAAAAACATGGAGGGAGCTAAGGTGGAAAAAACACATAGGGGTCTGGGCCCCATTCTCTAAATTGCTGTGCAACAGGATGTGTGACAATAAATAGCCAATATTTTTCCCATTTGAAAATATGTAATGGCAAATATAAACTGTGTGTGTTTTTTTTTCTGTAAACAAGACATATTTTTGGTAGATGTTAATAAAAAACATTGAAAGATAGGAGCTTCATTCCTAGGAGCTATATATTTGAACTGTGCCTGCAGTACAATTTGTGATACTCATGGAGTTTAAGGCCAGAAGGGACTATTAGGTGATTTAATGGTCTGTAACTTATAAGAGGTCAGGCTAAATTTCACCAAGTTATCTGTGTTTTACTGAAGCATAACTTGGGTTTAGTTAAATCATACTTTCTAGAAAAGCACCCAGTCCTGATTTGACAAGATATATGACCTGAACTTTTATGCAAAAGCTATAATTTTAGTTTTGTTTCTTTGGCTTTTATCAGTAAGCTCTGGCAGTTCTGCATAATAAAATAAAA
This sequence comes from Nothura maculosa, assembly GCA_032353885.1. Lineage (NCBI taxonomy): Eukaryota > Metazoa > Chordata > Aves > Tinamiformes > Tinamidae > Nothura > Nothura maculosa. The sequence goes on along the minus strand of JAUBOD010000245.1, from coordinate 533,676 downwards.
ATATAAATAAAATATATCAGCATTTGGATTGCTTGTTTGTTAAGGGAATGATGTGCCTTGGAAATAAAGTATAGACAATACAAGTTACTGCTTGTGTATGTCAAATACCTTTAAATTTCAGCCGCCTGTACTGGCATAAAGTATTTCCTGCTTATATTAAAGCTTACCGACTGTTAATGCATGCAGAGCGATCACTGTTTCTGTAAACAAGAGAGTGCGTCACCCCATGTGAAAGCATCGTGTGCTTTTCAGTCTTGGGACACCTGCATTCATGGGCCAGAAATTCATAGTTTCCTTTCAGATGCAGATTTGAGGGCTGAGATGAGGAAGATTTGTGAGGTTGCTTTTGGGCTTCCCTGTTTGTGTGCTGTCTATTAAAGGGAAGGTCTAGACCATTTTTTCTGTACCAGTGTGGGCAGCCTTGCTTGCACTAGAGAGCATTTTAGGGTGTTTCCCACACAGGGGTCTTCAAGCACTGGCCTGGCAGTCGCAGGCCCAGCTCTCCTGCAGCCCAGGCCTCACGGTGGGATTCACTGCATTTTTCTCAGTCTAGTCAATGAATGTGGGCCAGGTACCAAAATGCTGTAAAATGGGATTCTTAAAAACTGGCAGCTTTAATATCCTGAGTTATTACTCAAGATGTAAACACAAGGCTTTTTATTTTATGAAAATTCATAGTCATTTAACCTGATAGTGTCATAAACCATTGACCCAGTATCCCCTGACATATCTCAAATATTATAGATGAGTATCTCATTTGGCAACTCCGACAAAGCATTATATAACATGAGCTGCCTTTCCCTTTATCCCAATTTCTGTTACCATGGAGAAAGTTGTGAGGTCTTTCCAGCAGAGACAGCTTCTCAAGGTTGAGTTATGAATCCCACAGCCTGCTTTATTCCGGTTTCAACATGGAAAGTACCATACGTATCTCAGTCTTGATCCAGTTAAGCCTTGTGTTCCTTGCTATCAATGTGGTCACCTACCATTGACAAAGCTGTCAACACTTTTATTATTAGTTAAAATCTTAACTCATCTTCCTTTCAAAACTCTTGTTTTTCAATATTTGTCTCCATTCCATAATGACAGAAAATTTAATTCATAGTATTTCTGAAAAAGAACTTAATGTTTAATTAATGTTAAGAAAGCTCTAGGCAACTCCGTGTGGACTTTAGCCTGCTCAGAGGCTGCTGGTGCTGTACGAGTGTTTTCCTCACTTTACCAGTTCTGGAGTCTCGCTGACTGACGTCAGGCCAGCGTGAGAGGGCAGTTTCGTATCCGCAAGTTTTAGAGGAAAGAGACCCTGAGCAAAGGCCCTGCGCTGCAAGGGCTGTGGGGTTTCTGCCTCCCTGCTTTCCTGGTGCACGGAGCTGCTTTCTCAATAGCACATGCAGTGCCAGCGGGCTCGCCGGGCACGGGAAGGGGGCACAGGCTGCAGGGTGTCAAGAGGTGCTGAAGAGTATTCATTTTTCATTAACTAATATTTTTAATATTTATTCTTTATATATGTTATATATATATTATAAAATATATATTATATATCATATATAATTTATATATAAAACAGAATTATTAGTTTTAATTCCTGTAATTAGTGGGTTTTTTGAGTTAGTATATGGAATTTATTTTCCTAGTCACTTTATTTTTCAAGATTGTAAAGTAGTAGATCTCATCCAGACTTGCATCACAGGGAGAAAATAGATTTTTTGTCTGTTTCCAGCTGGTTTCTCAGCATTTGAGTGATAAGCGGTGACCTCAGTGAGCAGAGCAGGCTGTTAGGAGGAAGTGTTCTTCGAGTGCTGTGGTGAAGGTGGCAGATTTTATCAAAAGGCGGTTTTGAACTTCAGCAGACTAGTGGCTTCAGACCAGTGGCTTCAGGGGTTTTTTTGAAACCAAACAGCATTTTTATCAGGTGATTTTTACTTGTTTTTTGAACATTACTTAAATATGTATCTCTGTAACAATTTTAGATTTCAAAATTTATTTTAAAATGCACTCCAGTTCCAATTAAAAAAAAATGATTTGGCTTTTGTTACTTTTTTATTACCCTGTTCAGGTTACTAGAGATAATTCAGGCTTTGTACATCCTGAGTTAGTTGCTGCTAATGTTTGTGAGCAAACTGGCAAGGATCCCACAGGGTTATGGGACTATTTGCAGCACTCAGCACTGCCTTCCTAGGTGTGCACAGCATTCTTGTACCATGGTAGCTTTTGTTTTTCATCAGCAATACAGTAAATCTCATTTCTCGCTCACTGAAGCAAATACTGAAAAGGATAACAAATTTGCAATGTGTTATGTAATTCTCTCATCTGCCCCTTGCTTTACCTTTAAGAACGCTCCATTTTAGCATGTGTGACGTGTCTGTAAGTATGAACTGATAAGGTGTTCTCGTGTCTCACCTGCAGGATGCATCCCTGGCCGAGGCAAACTCCTTCAGTCCTTCAATGCCAACATCCCCCTCATCTATGATAAACCAGTACAAATTTGAAGATGAACCAGAATTAAAAGATCTCTTCATTACAGTTGATGATCCTGAAAGCCACATTACAGCCATTGAAACATTTATTACATATAGGGTAGTCACAAAGGTAGGTTGCTGCTGCTGCTCTTAATGGCCTGTATTAAAAACAGTGGTAGTATATTCTTGTTTTATTGCAACCTTAAAAAATTTTGACTCTTGTTATGGATCATTCTCTGACATCTTAACTCAGCTTTCAAAATTATACTGAGACTTGCTATGACCATGGAAGCTGTAGGAAACTGTAGGGTAGATAGTGCAAGCGAATCCAGCATGACTAGTCTACACGCAGACATATTCATGACTTTCAGGCTGCAAAAATAGATAATTAATATTCCTCAACTGCAAAATCAGTTCCACATGAAAATAGCATTTTCTGCTGTGATCTTTCACAGAAATATGGAAGAGCAGAACGATTGATTTGATTTGCAGACACGCTATCAGACCAGGTATTCACGACTTTGGATCAGTTGCAGGGTAGTGATGTTTTTGCTTGAATAAATGTTCGTGGCTACAAAGCCTTTCAATCCCATTCTCTTGTAATTGCCACATCCACTTTCACATGCAAGTCTAGTTCTGATTTACAGTTGCATATTATTGCTGGGGAAGCTGCAGCAATTCTCAAATGAAAAGGTAATATTACAAATCAAATTAGTGCATTTTTAGCTGCCCTGAATGCAAATTACTCACTAGGAATGAGGAATAAAGTCAGCATTATGAGAGCAGTCAACTCTTTTGAGATAACCAGCAAGTATTTTGCAGCCTGTGTTTTGAGAATCATTGTGTTAGTTCATTTTACTTCGAGTTTTTTTTAAAAGATTCATTTAAAACCAAGTTTTCAAATGGGAATTATTCATCTTTAAGTAAGAGAAGATATCAATTCCTCATAAAATATTTAAGGAATGGTAACAGAGTATCTTTGTTAAAGTTGCTAGCAATAATTTTTGCATTATGGATGCTTATGTAGAAGAAAGAACGTTTTCTCCTCAGGCAAGTGTAGGAGGTCTATAGGTGGATTTCTTTTGCTTTTTTTGTGTCTGTCCTGTCCTTTCTTATTGTACATAATTTGTAGTACTGGTTGATGATGCTAAAATAATAGCATTTCTCCGACGTAGATTGAGAAATTTTTATTTGGCCCTCAAAACTGATTAGCTGACAAGCTATGTTTGAAGTTTTTTGAAATTATTTGCATCACATAATAAGTCTTTTGTGAAAAAAATGAATGTTAAGCAGACATTACTCTAATGAAAACACAGACTCTTTTCTACATTGATTCCAGAAGATAGAGCAGTGATAAAATAAATGTCATGGCTTGGAAATCTTACAACACTATAATAAGCATTTTTTTTCCTAAGCATTAAACGTTTGCTGGCAATTTTAGGAAGAAGTACAAAACTAACAAAATTAGAATTGATGATGAAATGTAGAATAATTAAACAGTGCAATAAATCTTATCTCTGTGATAAGGTTTTCAAGTTTTGAGTGGGGATTGTTGACTAATGTCAGCAGGGTCCAAGGACCTATGTCAACTTTTTTTTTTTAAATGCTAAAAAAATGGATTTTCTTCATTCTTAACTATTTAGTTACTTTAAAAAAATCCATATAAGTAATGAATATAACCATGGTTCCTGAGAGGGAAGTGCTTCAGTAAAATAATGTTGGAAATACTTTGGAGACATTTTGTAGGCTGATCATTACAAGTCATTCTCTTTGCAGTTTAGTGCTTGCTTTCTTATATACAATAGAAATTTGATTTCTTGCTAGAATAGGATATATTTTCTCTCTTACCAACAGTTGACTGCACTTCAGAAATATACAGCAACCAGCTAGCACAGGCAAAATAGAACCCCATATGTATTTCCTTCAAGTTCTCAAACTTCTTAAAACCCACAATATTTTTTTTTTTTAGTATTCAAAAATTCTGGGCCTTCCTCTTTTTTCCTTTTTCTATGGTTTTCAGACATCTCGCTCTGAATTTGACTCCAGTGAATATGAAGTTCGCAGGCGGTATCAGGATTTCCTTTGGTTGAAGAGCAAACTGGAAGAAGCACATCCAACACTGATTATTCCTGTATGTTCGCTGAAACTTACTTTAATTGTTTGAGTCCTGGGATCTTTTTTGTCTTTCTTGAGTTTCTGGAGATTCTCAAACACTAATCTACTTTCATTAGTTTTATATGCATGTGGTAATTAAAAATCTCATAGGCTATTTCTTTATTTTCCTGCTACTGTAATTAATTTCACTCTTAGTTTTAGTTGTGTTCTGCTGCACTCTCTGCTACAAGTTTATACCACTCTTGATGATGTTAATTTTTTAACAGTCTGTTTTTACCTGATGGATTTTACTAGTTGTGCTTGTGTGTTTTAGTAAGTAGAAGAATTTTTGTAATACCTCTGATATTATCTGGAGTTATGCAAGTCTTTTTTTTCTTTTTTTTCCTTAGCCATTGCCTGAAAAATTCATAATGAAAGGAATGGTGGAACGATTTAATGATGAATTCATAGAGACTCGAAGAAAAGCTTTACATAAGTTTTTGAATCGCATTGCTGATCATCCAACTCTAACTTTTAATGAAGATTTCAAAATTTTTCTTACTGCACAGGCTTGGGTAAAATTATTTTGGTTTTATTTACAGCTATAGGAAGTGATGTCTTAGCAGAGTAAACCAATAGCCTCCCTAGGTCAGTATACAAGAGTCCAAAACCATTAACTTGGTACAAAAGTGTTGAAAGAAGGCATGAAATGTATAGAGTATTATTGGCACAAGTTAGCTTTGTCCATAGTGTGTTTGGTAATGATCAGGTGTAGTGCCCTAAAGGTTGCTGTACCTTCCAAAGCAGTTTTGTTGCTCACACCCTGGAGAATGAAAGACTAAATGTTTCTCCCTTCTTTCATAACTGTTTTTGAGAGCACAATGCACAACATGCTGATCTTTGTCCAGAAAAGCTTAGCTAATAAATAATAGGACTGTTATGATTCTGAGGCAGCTTTCAAAATTTTAAAATAAGCTTTATACACTAAAAAGGCATTTGATTTTTTTTCACTAAGGTTTTTGTATGTAGTTCTGTTTGAAAAAGCCTTAAATAGCAAATAGAATTGCTAATTAAAAATTAAATTAAAAATGTTCATGAAGGTAAACAGCATATTTTGTTTCTAGGAACTTTCATCACACAAGAAGCAAGGTCCTGGTTTGCTGAGCAGAATGGGACAAACTGTAAGAGCTGTAGCATCCTCAGTAAGAGGAGGAGTTAAAAATCGACCAGAAATGTTTACAGAAATGAATGATTACATGGATACATTTAGTCAGAAAATAAATGTATTGGACAAAATAGCTCATAGAATTTACAAGGAAGAAAGGGGTAAGTAACAACAATGATCATTTTTCTTGATTTAAGAAACAAATATATTGAAAAATTGAATGATCTGAGAAATAAATTTATTTTCAGAAATTTATTTTCATAAATTTCCTAATTTTCATAAATTTATTTTGCCAGAAAAAATACTTTTTCCAAGCAAGCAGGGAAAGAGAGAAATCTGTATTTATTTTAATGGTCACCCTTTTGGCATAGATGCAAATCAGCTTGAAAAATCTGAATTACTCACTGAGAAAACTGGAAGAAAATACAAGTCCAACTAGCTTTTTATCGTGCTTACTAGAGAACTGCATGACCCTTTGCTTTGTACTTTAAGTGAGGTGTAAATAGTTAAAAGAGTTTCATATGCTGCATAATACTGGCATAATGCTGTCCAGATTCCACACCCCCAGGTCCCTCTTTTTTTTGGTTTGATGCTGTAGCTTGACTTCTGTATTAGTAAAGCAGAAGTTTTTATAGCAATTAAAAGCTTTTCTATTTACCATAATTTCTGTCATGGAAAACTAACAGGTAGAATTTTCCTTGATTAAGATGAGTTCCTAAGCACAAATTTTTGCTTAATGGTAATATGTACTTGGCACTTTGAATCATTCACTTCCCGATACCGACTCTGATCTCAGACCAGTCATGGTCGTGTGAATATCCACTGGTTACTACTCGAGGGATTTTACTTGTGTATAAAACCTAATTTGAAGAGCTACCCTGTGTTCATTAATAACTGAGACCTTACGCCTCGGTGTGCAGGACCTGATCTCGCTGTGTCCTGACTAAGTTGGAGGGCTTTTATGTAGGGAGGAGAAAGGATTGCTTTTGCTGTAGCTTGCTTCAGTGGAAATAGCTGGCTGAGATCCTTAATTGCAGGGTACTGGAGCCAAAATATTTGTTGCAAATTGTTGTGAATTTCGCTGTCTTCCCAGTGCTGCTGGACAGTTTTTCTTTCTTTGTTTTCCAGACAGCAATCTGCAGAGCCCTGGGGGGTGCAGGGCAGCTCTGCCAGGCAGGGGAGCTGCTGTGAGCTCTGCTTCAGCAAATACTGCTAGGCACAGCTCAACCTGGGGCTCTGCCCATCCTCTATGTGAGTTTTTGTCCAACGGATTTCAAAGTAAATTATGCTCTTTGTGGTATACAGCCACATATGTTTTGCATCTTTTGTTGGACATTCTTTATTATAAATTTAACTGTGAGGATGATTGGTTTCAGGACATGAAGGAAACATTCATGGTACCCACCTGTAATCATACAGACTTGACCAACTCTAGTACTACCAAAGGGCAATAAATCCAGGGCCTCAATCTTTCAGACGTGCAACAACAGGCAGATTATCATTAAGGCTACAGACATAAGAGAAATAATCCCTAGAATATCCATATATTTAGATTAAGAAAAAAAAAAGAATGGAAGACTGCCTGTTGTCCAGGGCTGCTGTGGCCTGTGTCCATCTTCATGATGACAACAAGAAGCAGTTCAGGTCTCCATGGATCTCTGTCCTTTGAAATGACTGAGTCTTTGCTGAGGCTGCTGGCACTTGCCTAGGCCCAGTGACGTTCACTTACTGGTTCACACAGCGAGCTGCAGTTTCCTTACCTTGGTCGTTTGTGCAAATTTGAACTTTTAACTTCAGTTGCTTGCTTTGTTCACAGTAAAGAGGAAGTTCCAATCAGGATTACAACTAAATGATATCTGTTAAACAAAGAAAAGACTAATATGTCTGTATGTTCCTGTTAAAAGAGTATTTTAATGAAATGAAGGAATACGGCCCCATCCACACTCTTTGGTCGGCATCAGAGGAAGACATAGCAGACTCCCTGAAAGGTGTTGCCAGCTGCATTGACAAGTGTTGCAAAGCTACAGAGAAACGAATGGCAGGGCTCTCGGAAAACCTGCTGCCAATTATCCATGAATACGTTCTGTACAGCGAAATACTCATGGTAAGGTTCCCCCAGGGATGGTTTGTGGCAATATGTGCAGTTTGGCTTAGTCTGGTGTGTGGCAGGTAGCCCTGAGTGGCTGTGCTAAAGAGTGTCTGGTTTTTGTCATCGTAAGAGCGCTCTGCAATCTAGTAACCCAGCAGACAGGGTCGAGGAACGGCAGTCAAGAAAGACCTGACACTGGTGAAATATGAACTCATCTAGAAATGGATGTGTTTGGAGAAAAGAGGGAGAGAATTTTTTCCCTCCATAGAATATACTTGTAAGATTTGTTTTCTTTTCCCAGAACAGCAGATACCTTCCATTCTCTACTTTATAAACATACATAAACATATTTTGCTCTTTGCCACAAGGTGATACATACTCTCAATTCCTTTAGTACATATTTTTCTTACATGAGTAGAAAATGTAAAATATTTAGCTACAGAACTGATGCCCCTTTTTGTTTTCTGTTTTTTTCCCTGGGCACAAGGTTCTTGATGCAGTGTTTCCAGTGCCACACTGGGCTGCTACAAGGTCCTGACCAGAGGAAAACCTTCCTGCATCTATTCTGTTCTTCTGCTGTTTCTTTTATTCACCATGGATTTTTACCACAAGTTATTTCCATCTCACAGTTTGGAAAGGTGACTATTAGTCATAGTAGAAATACAGCCATGTAAGTCACACTAGTAAGCCCTGCTTTCTGAGTGGGAATCAACCCCTAATGACAGATATCTTCCTGCACTGTGGCCAAGATAATGCACAGACAGATGAAGTTTATGCAGTAAAACGTGCTAATTATTGTATTTTTCATTGCTGGGAGTTCAGCCTTAAACCGAGGAAAGAGACAAATTCATTGTCAAAATATTTACATCTAGCCTGATTCCTTCCTGTCTCACAGAGTGTAGCTCCCTATGTGCTGCCTCAGTGTACAAGAAATTACAATAAATAACTATATTAAATATTATACCAAAATATAGTAGTATAATACTTTTTAATTCCCTTTATTTTTGGTAAGAAGTCAGCCCATGCTTATAGTTGTTGCACATTAGTAATAAAATTACTGTTGTTACTCAGAATTCTCCAAAGTCAGGTTTACCATTTTTTTTTAGCGAGTATCTGATCAAAAAGAAATATTGAAAAAAAATATTTGCAATTTAGCTTCCTAAATTATTCTGTTGTGTTTGTTAAAGTGACAAGATTTCAGAGTTCTCTCTGTCACGCAGGACAGCTAGAGACACTAGAGCTGCTTGTGCCCTGCGCTGTTTCAACTTGCCCTATGCTACCAGTAAATAGTGCAGATCTCTTTAGTATATACAGAAGAAGCAGTCAAACCTGTTGTGGCAAGTTCTGGCAAGGTAATATAAAAGTTTTGAGATTTGTAATTACATATTTCCTGCCCCCGATTATATTTTTTAAATGACTAATGCATCATAACCTTTTTGTGGGATAAGCACACACATGAGGAATCTCAGCCAAAGAGAACTTCAAATGACTTCCTCAAGGTCACAGACCATCAGAAATGGAAATGTAATTTGTACTGTTCCTGTTTCATAGTCCAGCAAGTTGCATTTCCTTGCCTTCTTAATTATTTTCTGACAATATATTAAAAATACAATGGATGATCAGTGAAGTTTTAGAGGAGAATTAGATATACTGAAAATAGATCTATCAATAGTAGCACCTCCATCATTTTTTATTTTCATTTTATCTGATTTTACTGAACTACATTTGGTACTTAAATATAATATTGATGGCTTAAAGACACATATCTGGGATACTATTTTAAAATATTTATTCTTCTTTATGTTTTAGCATTTACTCAAATAGATGCTTTTTGTTTACAAGAATTCACAAACTTGTTGCTGTTTTAAAATATGGATATATCATAGATTGATTTGATATTAACTGCTGTTATAGTTCTACACAACTGTCAATGATGCCATGTATGGCAATTTCTTGAAGTACTGATATATTAAAATCCTTGAAAAATCACATAAGAAAAATATGAAGAATTAAAAATAACTCTTCACTGATGGTGTTAAAATTATTTTTAAGAACTCATGTCAAGATTCCCAAATCTTGTCATTTCTGTAGTCTAGCTTAATTAATTATCCCAGCTGCATGGGTTTCTTAAAAAACAACTAAAACTGGCTTACTTCATTTTTTTTCTGTATTAAGGGTGTTTTGAAAAGAAGAGACCTCATCCAAGGCGAGCTCGATTCCAAAGTGGACGCGCTAGCCAGCAGGAGGGCAGAAAAGGACGCGGTGAGTAGGGCAGTGTCTCGGAGCAGCTGCAGTATCCTGGGCCTGCTGCCACTGAGACAAGGTGAAGGCCTTGGGGAAAGCTGTCCTGCGAGGCGAGTCTTTGAGTAAATACGGGTAGATTTTCTAATGAGCACGTTACTTTTTAAACAACTCAGTATAGTAGATAGGTAGATGCAGCTTTACCAACTCATGATTGTTACAATAATTAAAACCCTGTCTGACATTGATATTTATATATAGTTGGGCTAACCACTGCGATAAGTAAAACTAAGGCAGCATGTACTAAAATGCTTTTTATTATAAACCACTTTTTCTGCCCAGCTTCTTTTTCAATTCTGAAGTTGAAGGGATGTGTTATTTATCTCTACAGCAAACTGCACTTTTGAAGAGCTATAGATATGTTTTTGTGGGATTTTTATATTCATTTTTCTATTGAAGGAACAAGAATTGTACTGTTCCACTGATCTTAACCACTGTTTTTTTTCTTTACTTTTCTAATAGTCTATGAATTGATTTCAAAATGACATCACTCATGGATAGGATTACAAACACACCAAATTAAAGCACATAAAGCATTGCACCAAATTAAAACATTAATTCATTAATGATGTAGGTGTACGACATCATACTACTATTTTCATAATTAATATTTAGATTTGTAATTTCTTATGAAGATTTATCCAAATTTGATCAACTTACTTTCCTTGAAGATTAAGAAAGAAGCAAGTCTGTAAATGCAGATTTATTGCAGATTACTGCAAGTGGAGCAGAAGCAATTCTTGCATGTTATACTTACTGCACTTTGTTCGGGTAACCTTGGACTGTTGTTTTAGTTTTTAAATTATGATTTTTATTATGTGTTCAGATATTTTGCTGAGGTTTCTAGCCAGACAGACTCCATAATAAAAGGTCTTAAAAAACAAAAGGCCTAAAAGAAAGGGTCAGTTACTGCAATTCGTGTCAAACAGTCTGAACTCTCCTTGCACGTTTTTAATTCTAAACAGATCTCATTCGGCTTATAATCATCTCAACATAGATGTCAGATTGAACTTGTCAGTGCAGTCTAATAGCCAGAAATTCTGTTGACAATGAGTGGCATGAGCTCTAATCTTATTTGAAGAGCATTTCCACCATGATAAGGGATCTCAGACTGCGATTAG
>JAUBOD010000245.1:482060-503643 GCA_032353885.1 Nothura maculosa | reverse complement strand
ACAGGAGAGCTATGGCAATGTCGCCTTGTAGTTTTTTAAGATCCTCACTGCTTAGCACTAAGCTGCTGGCCAGTGAGACACTAAGAACACATCTGTATTATTCTAGACATTTTTTAATCAGTCATAGTATTTCTTTTGCTCGCTTACTGAATATTGAAGCTTTAGAGAAATTTAAGACCATCTTTGAAATACCACTCTGTGCTTGCACCAGTGATGCAGGACAAGGTGGCAATGCCTACGTGGTAGTTAAAGCTTGGGGTGCCTTTAATCGCTTGGGTGCCCAGTTCCTACCAGACTGCTCCTGGTTTTGCTCTGGGTCTAGGTGAGGTTGTGGTACCTTGGGCCAGTACCTTGGCACTGTTCTACTGATGAGCCTGGTCTGCCTGATGAGCTAGACACGGGCAGCAAGGCAAGAGCTTTTCTAGGCCCTGTCCATGCCCTCACCAATGGAAGGAACTGAATCCACCTCAGGCCTTCACTTCCTCAAAGCATGTGGATTTCAAAGTTCAACTCAATCTTTAAGTAAATCTGATGTATTTTCTATTCCAAAAATGAACAAGAAAAACAACTCAGAAAAAATAACCCAATGGAGGAAAAAAGATTGAGACATGAAGCAAAAGGAGTAATGATCAAAAGGTCTTTGAGATCATTTGAGAGGAAGAGTTGAGAGAAGACAAAAAACTGCAGCATATTCCATGACCAATCTCCCTATGCACCAACTCAAGTGCAAGACTTTGGTTCTGATGAACTGAATTGGCACTGAACATGAGGAGAGGTCTCTTTTCCTTACTAAAATCTGACTGGATTTCAAGAGAAAAAAGGTTTTATACAGGCAAAATTATTATTGTCTCAGTGTTAGTGAAGCAAGCTACAAAACAATGGGCTGCTAAAAGTCCCTCTATCGCTACATGCATCCCTTCAAAACGAAACATCATTCCTCACATCACCCTTTGTATTCCTTTTGAAAAGCTGGCAACTTGTAAAACGTGTACAAATAAATAGCCAGAACATGATGGTAAGGACTGTAGAACAGGCAGACAATTCCTTCTATACAGACTTCATTCCATATGGAGAGACTTTAAAAGGGAAGATGATGAACTTAAATATTCCATATCTCCATATTTTATCTTAGAGAAGACATTGACCTTCTTCCCCAGGGTTAAAATTTTATCTATATGCTTAATGGACAACATCTCTCAAATACAACCATAATTGGGGCCCGTGTTCCTGAAATAATGAAGCTTAAGGGGTGGTAACTCAAGTATGGGGATTTAAATGTGAAAACTTTGCTAGCTTCAGGCTACTATTAGTTTTGCACCCTGCCAGAGAGTAAAGTATGGATTAGACTAGCAGAAACAGCCCCAACTGTGCTCATGCCTTGGGGCGGATTTAGATGAGACTGATGGTCCCATTAAGCTCCCAATCCAGTGAGAAGTCACACTAGTAATTTGCATCCTCATAAAAGAATTAGCAGAGCTGTTGCTTTGAAGTTAAATTATCCATGTGCATGTTTAAAGTAAAATATTCCAAATGTATTGTGCTGTTTGCACAGCTGCAGAGAACTAAACACACGGGATGTTTGCAAGTTTGCTATGGTACGTTCCCCATAGCCAGTGAAACACAAGGTTACTATGAAGTCTACAGGGAATCTACAGACACTGACAGGCACTGAAAGAGAAACGAAGCTTTAAGGAAAGTTTACGGCTTCATTTGTGGGCTGTGAAGGTAGACCCAACAGGCCTCTTAAGTGTTTATATTATGAGGTGCCAGCTGCAGCTCTGTAGTTATGGCTGAACTGGGCTGTGAATTTAAAAGAGAGGTTTTGAAGGGGTTGAACTTCATTATTTATGTGGATAATGTGGTTTCCTTTTTCTTTTTCCTCCAGCCTCCAAATTTACAGCACTTACTGTTTGAGTACCTGGTGGATTTTCTACTAATTAAAAAGTAAATCAAGCAGATAAAGGTTAAAATTATAAACAAAATCTAATTTCATAAGATATCTCTAATACTATAAATTTTTCACATTGTTACCACAGTTAAAACTCAGTTGCAAAATACAAGAAATAACTGGAGATCTCTATGAAAATAAAGCACATTTACAGAAGTGCTGCACTTAACAGCTTATTTATACATATGAGGGTTATTAGGACATCAAAGGTGACAGATCTGGACAGATTCCACAGGCAGAGCCTCTGAAAAGCCATAAAAACTACAGACTATTCATCGTTATCAAAATGTATCCAATGTTATCCACTGTTTTTCATGACACATTACTTTTCATGTAGCAATGATAATTACAAAGGTAATACAAATAAGGAAGGCTTTTTGAAATGCACTAAGTAACTAAGGAAATCTCTTGTATGAAAATCCCAGCTGTCTCGTATAATTTCATGCATTGATAAATCTTTGCCAAAAGGAAAAGAATTCCTTAGGCTTACAACTGTACATATATTAACCACAACAACATGATAACCCATAGGAATTTAATAGTTTGCCCCCAAAACATCATTCTCTTGGGTCTTGTGGCAAACTGCTTGTTATACAATAAACCCAAAAGGTTACAGAGTCAGATCTGTTCTGTTCACACACAGCACGTTCAGGTATGCAAGTCTTTCCAAATGAAAAAACTGTGTGGAAGAGATGACAACACACTTACTTTACTGAAATACTTCCGATCCTCCTAAAACTCCACTTGGGGTTAACCATATTTACTGCATTTTATTATTTTTCATTCATGAATTATTGGAAAAACATCAGATCCCTGTGCAGTTACAAACCAGTTTAGACTAAAGATCAATATGAAAATTGATCCAGTCTCCTTCCACAGCACACCTGTGGTTCAAGTATGAACGTTGCACACCCCAGGCTCACCTAGCACAAACAGTATGAACATTACAGCTGCTTGAAAGCAGCCGCTACACTCCTCCAGCTCTGAAATCACACTTGCATTAACTGCACCACAGCCTTCATAACATTTTTCTATGACTGACATTGTTGTAATCTATAAAATTGGCTAGGTCAATAGTTTATTGTCTATCTGCATTGAGCTTTTCTAACATTCAATACTGTTGACAACTCTAATTTAAAAAGAAAGATTTCCATAGTCTTTTAATAGTGGAGGAAATTCTGTCTGGCTTAAGAGAAAAAGGAGATAGCAGTGGTAAACAAGCCATCAAAACAAGCTCAAAGTAACTGAAAGAAGTCAATGCTGAACCTACAGCCCACTTCCACACTTGCTTACCCTAGCAAGCAGAAATAAAGGAGCAGTTTGCAACATCTGCAAAGGCTCAACAGCCTACAGTACAGTCACATGCCATATCAAAGAAAGATCAGATGATGCCCCTACTAGACTGCTAAGTTCCTTCTTGACCTATTTATGACTTTTTTATGATTGCTATTTATGTAAATTCTTGAATTACTACTCAAACAGAAATAAGCCAGTGGCATTTGGATGCCTTGTACCTAAAAGCAGAGCAACAGTGCATCCTGCTAACAGTAACTGCCTAACAAATGCCAAGGGGCAGGTACTGCAGCAGCACAGGATGGACTCCAGCATCTGCTCCTTACATCATGCCCTGACTTGTGTCATTTTCCCCATGTATTAAGTTCTACACATTATGTTAGCTATGCAAATCACATTTGTCAAGTTACTGCAACATTTTTTGTCTTATTACAATGAGATTGCAGCTTGTATTTCATTACTAACAAAAACCACTTCTACAAAACAATGAAAACCATGAATCTATTTTAACAGAAATATCATGTCTGTCATATGCATTTTCCTTACTAAGCTCTAGGTATTTTCCAGCAGCCTTTCAGGAGAGCACAGCTCAGAATAGCTCCATTCCAACAGCACAGCCTCTGGGCAGGCACGCTTCTTGGGCCTAGTTTTTCTTTCATGCATTCTTTCAAAGCTAAAGATGGTTAGAGAATGCTGCAATCACCATGGCTTTCCCAAAAAACACACATCTCAATTCTTCCTATCATTCCAGGACAAGTTAATTAAGAAAAGAAAAAGAAAAGAAAACTCAACCCCCATTAATTTCTTGTTACAATTTTGAAATAAATGTTTGGTTTTGTTTCTCTTTCTTTTAGGTAAGAATAAAGATAAAATAACATTCCTGTAGGAGAAATCTCTGCATGATTATGGTTGTTTCCTTAGCCTAATGTTTTAATTACATCATAAATAACTTGAAATCCTACCTGAAATAATGATAAACACTTCCCTTATCTGTACAGCTGATTCTTTTCTTCTGAATCTTATGAAGCTCTTAGCTTTAGCAAAACTCTATTGTAATAAATCTTGAGAGTTAATTTAAGAAATCATCAGTTTTAAGTCTGTCTTAGAGAAAAAAAAGTCCTCTCTTCATGTCAGAAGAGCTCCTTGGGAGCTGGGACTTATTCTTCCTCACTTGCCTACTTTTACCATGGCCTTTAACTTGGTGCCAAACCAGTTTCAGGCTTCCTTTGCAAAAAAAGAAATGCCTGTGCTGCTACTTGCAAAAATTACTAACAAACAGAGACACCGAGGAACATTCACAGATAAATAAGAAGGCTGATGCCAAGGAATAATTATACACTTCAAATTCTAGAGTCATTTCTGCAGTATGTTATGCTGGAGAATACAAGAGCATATAGCAGAGAGCATGGAAGAACTTTTGTTTGTTTATTGTTTAGTAGTATTTTAAATCTTTTTATTTTCAAATGATCTCAGCTTGCTAATGTACAATGTGCTGTTGTAACAGCTGCAGGTATTAAGGGAGCTAAACTGCTAACACACTTAGGAGCAGTGCACTGAATCACCTGCGAGTGCTGGGCCACTGCTCTTGCGTTATTTCAGGTACATGCACAATGCCAACTACAATGTAAATACCTTCCATTATCGGTATTAAATACTAGTACACACTGCAGGTAGGCTGCACAGAAACCAGAAAAGAATAATCAAAATAACTCTGTAGGAAAAATACTCTAATCAAAGTTTATAGAAGTTGTTATCTGAAAAAATGACAGAAATTAGAAACAGACACAGGATCTACTCCATATTTCAGAAAGAATTTAATTAGCTTAATTGCACTACAGAAGATGCTGAGTGTTTTGTGTAATTGGGTCCTTTATAGTTCAAATATTTCAGGCTTACAAAAATTAACTAAAAAGTTTGACTGGGCAGCATGGATTATGGCAAATATAATTTCAATAAGATCCTGCTAAATTTTGTGAATGAATGGTGTAAAATGTAATTTTAAAATAATAATACAAGGGAAAATACTCTATAATTGTGGTGTAAGATGGTATGTCATAAAGTTTTATATATTTTTTCATTAGAAGAATGCAGGCATAAAGATAGAAGTTTTACAGTAGAGTCACTGCTGCTTTCACAATTAATATCTGATCACATTTTAATTTTAAATTTGTTTTTTGCTTTTTTTAACTTGACAAATCTGCTATGGGCTGAAACAAGGCTCTTAAACACTCATGGCAGGGGCTTAATTTAACCAATTATATGCAAGCATATATTTTTTAAAATAGCAGAAAAACTATTGACTGAGTAAATAGCAGAAAAACAATAGCCTGTGATGACCATTTAGAATGCATGTAAAACTGATAAAACGGTCCATTCCCAGTTCATGCTCTACAGCAAGTTAAGCATCACCATTTTAGCAACATGATAAGAGGTACCAATTTGGGCATGAAAATCACTACCTGCACATGTAGGAGTCATTGCTTTACTCTGCCACTAAGAAAACCTAGCAGCACTGGGAAAGCTTGCACGCTCATCCGTGCCGCAATATGTCTGTGAGCAATTAAAGCACAAAGGGCCATCTGCCTTCTGAAGGGGCATCATCCACTGGAAAGTCTTTCAGATGGCCTGCTGGCTGGATGTGAGATAGATGAGTCACTGGCTTCACTTCCCACTGACTTGCTCAGGTTTCCATAGATAATACACACTAAATAAATTATCAAAATTTTAAAAGAGCAGACCAGTTCATCATTCAGCATTACATCACTAAGTGTCTGCCACTCATAAAGTCATGTACCTATCTATCCATTATCATTTTAGCCAAGCAACTACCCTGTATGAATTGTTTCAGTAAACCAGAGTGAAAACTATGCCAGTCTGTTAGCCACTCTGGACAAACTAAGCCAGGCAGAAAATATCTGGAGTTTAGCTAGGATACAAAGTGCACCACAGATTTTCCCATCAGAACAGCTAAGATCTTAGACTGCACTCAGACTCAACTCCATTTAGAAAAGGAAACAGGACATTGCCATTAGCTTTTATCTTCACCAAAGGTGCTCTTTACTGTACCACTTCTGAAGAACAGAGGAGCAGAATGAGAGGCTCAATTCTTCTTTTTGCTTTTGTCAGAAGCATTCTGCTTTTTAACAGCTAAGACAGGAAAGGCAAAAGAACAGAGAAACAGAAACTAGAGCAATTCTCACTTCTAGCAACAGCTTCTTTGCTGCTGAAAGGAGCAAGTTCACTGAGAAGTGGATTTCCCAGGGCAACCATCAGTATTTAATTAGAATCAAGGAAGACTGGCAAGTGACCAGGCCTTTTCCATCAAAACTAATGACTAAGAATCACATTGGTTGTTTGAGCTGAAATCAAGTCAAACTGCACAAAGCTTTAATTACTTGGGTGACCTCATTGGTCAATATCCAACATCATCTGCTGTTTCCATAGATCTGGAAACAGGTATTTTGTTATTGATTTTCCTTTTTAGATAACATAGTGACCAATGGCTTTAATAGATGAACAGTGTGAACCTTCCTACCAGACCTCTCATACTTACATAGTGTGTAAGGCAGAGCATATGTGATAAATGGGATCAGCTATTGTTACTTGATATGCAACATTTGCATTAGCAAAGCTGTAGTGCTGCTTTCCTACTGTGCCTTCAGCCTGTGCCTGTCAAATCCTTTCCTAGACCTCTCTGGAAAGAAAGGAGCAGAAAAAAACATCAAGACTGAGATACAGAATCAAACTACATTTAAATTGTCTGTCAGTTTATCTAAAAGCTTCTCAATTGCTATAATTAGAAACTGTAATAAAATTACCTACAGTGGTGGTTTCTACTGCTAAGGCAGAAAATTGAGCTGTGTGGTAATAATCTCTCTATCGGAGCATTTTGCGTAATAGGGGAATCAGTGAATGATGGATTCACTAGTCATCATCGCCAGCTCCTAAGCTACTTTTTATCTAGTTGATGTCAGAACTCAGTGCTCCATAGCCTTATCCAGGGAAATTCAGCTTGATTACACTTAGTGATCATGATGAGCTCCAGTCAGGAAACAGCAGGTCGGAAAACAAATTCCTGTTATGTAAATACAGCCTGACAATTTATACATTTGTACTTAGATGACAGGGTAAAAAATTCTGTGTAGGATGGCATAGCAAATGGCTTAGTCTCAGGAAAATGGCAGAAATCTATTTGCATTTCTTGATATTTATATAGTCTTTGATAAAATATTTGGAAAGCTATCTTTGGAGTAGAGAATTATTTTATAGTTCTTCATGAATCTTCCTTCCTTACCTCAGTAAAAAACCTCCCCCCCTTCATAAGCTTGTCTTAGTATCTGAATAGCTCTTAGCATCTTTAGTCAAACCTCCTATCTTTTCCTTTTGTTTTCATGCCTTCCTCCTCTCAGAGTAATCTCTATTTTAAGCCATCAGTAGCACATTTATTAGCATGAAAAGAAGTTCAAACATCCTGCCCTGCTTCTTCATTCTCACAGGCTGTCTGGAGCACCTCAGTGCTATGGCTCTGTAGTACGGCTTCCTGTCTGGGCATAACAGGGGGATCCTGAATGTTGCCTACATAGATAAAAACGTCTACAGAAAATTATGATTACATTTAAGGGTCCCATCCAGGATGAAAGCTCCATCTAATGATGTGCTTTGCAGACTCAGATAGACAGTTCAGAGTACAAACAATCTACAATCTAACAAATAGAATCACATCAACAATCGTACCAGATATGTAGTAAGAAGGCAAACAAGTATAGTCATAACTAGAAGAACTTCTGCAGCATTCTGCAGCAGTATTTGTATTAAAACAAAGTCAAGGGGCCTAACAGCAGCAGGAGACTCATTAGAGTAAGGGAGTAAGAAAAGGGAAGAGTCATATTTTGCTGCTTCCCTGTTAGAAATATGGTCATATTTCAGGGACACTTGCGAAGGGCAGGACTGAACATGAGTACAGGGCTCCAGCAAGGACCATCCTTGCCCATAGAGCTTTCTCATTCTCACAGCTGCCAGGAATACCCTGCGAGACTGCTACGAGGACAGGCAGGTCTTTCCCTCCTTTTCCAAATCTCACTGTTCTCCTTGCCTGCACCCCTGCTCTGTAACCAGCAGTCACATCCAGTAATGCACAAACCAGGCAGAACTTCCCAGTTCCACTGCTGCCACAAGGAGATGATGGCCTAGAGAGAAAATGCCTAATAGTGTCAAGGTGAAGCTAACTATTTGTCTACAACATATTCTAAGACAAATGGTAAACTGCAAACCAGGACCAAAAAATGAAGAAGATGACATGTTCAAACACTGCTACTGTGGAGAAGAATGGCACTGAAGGAAAACAGAAGAATTTTAAAGCTTGATTAATGCATGCTACCAAGCTCTTCATGCCATCTGGTAATAAGAGCTATGAAAGATCAATATGGAAGAATGAATAAGTTCAAAAAGCAATCAAGAATAAGGAATGAGCATATAAAGAAAAGACAGCATCTGTTACAGGGAATCAATGGAAATTACCCTTATCTCATACGCAAGGAATATAAAAGGACAGGCTGAAAACCTTCTCTGATAACATACTGTTCTGGAAACAGGCTAAGACAGAATGTCTTAAAGCTTCTGCAGGCAAAGTTGATAAATTCACATGGTATTTCTAGTCTCCATCTGGTAGGTGAAAGAGCATTTCCCTGTTCAAGGGCTAATCATGGTACTATGTGAGCTTGCAGCGTCTTGTTTTACGTCTATCAGGAAGAGCAAAACCAGCATAGAAATACAAATGTTCAAATACCAGTAACTGAGATTAGAGCTTGGTGTCTTACAATAACCTGTCTTTCTGAAAGCATGTGGCATCATTTTTCCCCCGTGAGGGGAAGAATGGCTGTGTTCCTCAATCCTGGACTGCACAGCAGGCCGTGATGCAGGGAGTCGCAGCCCTCCTGAGGCCTTCTTACAGTTAATGCAAAAACTGTGTTTGCGGCCTTGCTAATGGTCCTTGAGTGCTGGCTGGAGCGGGAGCGAGAAAACAGGAGAGCAGAGAGATGCTGCATTCATATCTGGTGACCTATATTTGAAGCCTAATACAAATATTCAAACTTCATCTGTGGTCAGGATGAAGTATAAGTTTCAGAAGGACAATCTCTCAAAGCATGGGGACAAAATAAAGTTCAAGGAGTGTAACGATGGTCTGGAGTTTGCCTGTTGTCTCCTACCTATCTTTGGTGAGCTGCTGATATTCTGTGAGCAATTTCACACAATTTGTTAACATATTTGTTAAAATATCTACAGTGCTGCTCTCAAGTACCACATATATTTGAAAGAGTTAACCAAGACATGGTCAGACTTGTAAGAAATAAAAAAAGATTTAAATAAACAGTCTACCCACAGAGTTTCCTATTGAAATCTGGAGTAAGCTCCCTGACTGTCCCCAGGAGTTACACAAATTAGAATAGACAAGAACAGCATCTTGACCCATTTTCCTTTTTGCTATATGGCAGGAAGTGTAATACACATAGCCCTGCACAACTTTGCCTTCCTAATAGTTTGTGATTCACCACAAATCCAGATGATATTTGTTCCTGTAACATGACTGTTGGACCACTCTCTGTAGGGTATGCAGTGTCATGAATTAATCTCTCATGATCTGTTTATTTTAACAGCTCTGTATGTTAACTTCATCCACTGTCTATAAGGTTATCGCACATAACATCCTCTGAAACTTCCTTTGTACTCAGGCGCAACCTTCAACTTAGTTTATCTCACTCAGGTTTATTACAGAACTTAAACTTTTGACTTTTTTTAATCTAGAAAAATATATATTTTTTTTGCTGCCACATTACTCCTACTGAAACAAATGACATCTCACTGTATCTTTCCACTTCCATATTCAGAGACTGAATATGCACCTGAAAAATGCAGTATGATGTTGATAAAGTCCAAGGTCCTACTACACTTGCTGGTTATCATGCTGGTTATGACACAATATGACATAGCAACACATAACATCTGCTGAGAAAGACGGATATATTATGCAAGGAGGACAGGTCATAAGACAGTAAATAAAAAGTGATACCAGTGTCCAGCGTGACAAGAACACCAACTTCTCTTAAGCTAACAAAAACAGCAGATTAAACATCTCAATCATCTGTTCTTCTAATCAAAATGTTAACCGACTGTGTGAAACACATACACTGTTAAGAAGGCAACATTCCCATATATAATATATACCTAAGATGATACAATTCTGTTACATAATTGATTAATGCTAAGTCTCTATTCATTTTCTTTCCTAAAAAGACTCCTATAAATGGGAAAGCTCTCATGTCCTAAAACAGTTTGTTTATAGTCTCTATTCCTGCTCTCCTGCCCTGTGTTTACTGTCTTTGAGTAATCTGTGAGAAGAAACATGACAAACAAGGATATTCTCTCTTTCTCTGTGGAAACTTTTATGTTCCAAAACTATATGCTTGTAATGTTTTCTCTAATTGATGAGAAAGATAGGATATTAATCTCAAAAATCATCTATCACCCATTCTTCTCAGCAGTATCAAAAATTTACAAATATAAAGATTTTGCTTTATTCCTGATTATTTCCTACTACAACTTGGTTTCAAGTGTTCTGTCTCAAGCAAGAGCCAAAAGAACTTTTCTGTTTTCCAAAATGAACACTTCACTCTCCTCACATTAGACTTATGTTCAGAATATTAGAATAGAGTATCTTCAAGCTGCCAGTTGCCGTTGTATAAATAGAGGTTGCCAAGGAAGGCACAGTAACTGCTTCTTTAAGCAACAGTAGCAAGGGAATGAAACAGCAGACAATTTATTAGCAGAAACATCATGCTAACAGCAACATTCCTCATCTAGGCAAGTATTTATAGAGTGCAGAAATGCCATCCACTACAATTCTGCTACCTTAAGTTAGAAAAATCCAGCAAATCTACTAGACATTAGCACACATGCTACTGAATATAAGAAGGCATTTTCCCTGTCACATTCCTTTCCTGTTCTGTAATGATTTTGCAGTCAGATTCCTAATGCACTTCAGAGCAAGGGGGTAGCATCCTGCTTGACCTGTCCGGCTCTGCAAGGCGCCTGGGGGCAGAAGGAGGATTCTGGGGTAACACAGGGAGTCAGTTGCACTGGCATCAAACCAGCTGTGAGAGGCAGCGCCAGCTGAAAAAACTCTGACTTGCGGATCACCCAGGCTGCCTGAAGCAGGGTACAGCAGGGCACTGAAAGGGCTCCAGGGTCTGGAACTCTGTTCCCCAACTTTCCATCCTCTGCCCTTCTGCCTCCAAGATGCTCCTGAGTGTCCTCAAAGTCCAGGCAATGTGTAGAGCCAGGGATATATCTGGTCAAGTCACAGCAGACTCAGCTTATCCATTCTTAAAACGCAATGCACTCTGCCTTCTGCATGGCAAGGCTTAAAAATACCAAAATTAGACTTGGAAAGAGTATAAAAAGCTCCCTGCTAACATAATGTGCAAATGGACTGTCACACTCACTGTGATCTTGGACAGCAACAAAATTAGAACCCCAGCAAATTGCAAAGAAAATTGGAGCTGAAAAATAGCAGCATTATTCTCTTTTAATACACATTGTTAAAATGAAAATTTTTAAAAGCTGAAGAGATGTAAGCCCAGATGTTACTGCTGTATGCCTTATGCAGTTGATGATTACGAACAAACAGTAGAATATATATAAGTAAATCTAAAACGGTATGGATATGAGCACAGCTGGTGTCCCCATATGCCTTATGAGTTCCACTTTTAGGAACACAGCAGTATATAGCATTAGGGATGCTTCTTAAGCATCTCATTTATATAAAGTGGAGTTGTTTCACTGAAGTACACTCAGAAAAGGTCCATAAGGAGATCATAGTAACAGCTGCATTCAAAACCACTGAAAGGCTATCTTCAATTTCCGTGCTTTTTCTGGGAAGCACTCTGAGCCAGAATACTTTCCAAATGAATGACGATGCCTGGCTCATCAGAGAATCCTCATTGGGATTTTTCTAAAGAGCAACCACCAAAAAGCCATTTTAGTGAGAAAACGTCAGCTTCTTTTTGTTTCGGCAAATTGTTTGTACTGAAAGCTTTTTCATGTCCAGAATGGACCAGAATGGACCTGCAAACCTCCACTCCCAGGGTAGCGAAGCTGCCGGGAGTGCATGAGAGAGAATTCCTAAGCTCCTCTCCAAACCAAGCAAGGCGCAGTCTGGGGCATGGCTGACCCACATCCTGCCTGAGAGCTTCTACCAATAAATTGTGGATTCTTCTGCAACACAGCTCCTCCCCTCCTGCTTTTCACTTGTGCCCAAGCCACCTCTAGGGGAAGATGGATAACAATGGGGATTCCTGGCTAACTGTTAATATTCATCATCAAAGGCAGCTCACTTCTAAAATCATCATTTCACTAAAGGTAGACTATCAACCAATATACATTGAGAGCAAATATCTAAAAAAATACAGGACGCATGAATGAAAAATTATTTTATTTAAAAATACATTATACAGTAGAGTGTATCTCTTTTTGTTTTCTCACTGCTGGTTCACAGAGATAACATGATAAATTTAACCCAAATATTTGACTGGGAAGATCCTGAGAGAGAAAGAGACCAGTTACAAGCTGATTATATACAGTACACTGAAAAAGAGTCATCTCTTTTAACATAAAAGAATCTGTAGGTAATCTTATAAATCAGATATAAAAAACGTAGGTTTGCTACCATGCAAAAATGAGTGAAGACTTCATTTAAATCTGCACACAGAGGAATCATTAGTACCTTGTGCCCTAAACAACTAGACTAAGGGAAGGGTAAGTATGCCTAACGTGGTGAAACAAATTTTGTAAACATAGCTGAAATTCTAATAAAGGTGGATTTTCAATCACCTAGTAACGTTCTTGTAGCTAAGGGCTCTATTCCTTCTTCCTCAGATGTATTTCTTTATTCTCTAATCCTCAGTTTAGCACAATGACTGTGTAAAATATGCTCTATTGCACTCAAAGACAACCTGGCCTTACTTTGCTTCACAAGCAGTATTTAGGTAGTAGTAGGCAAGTATTTTAGTAAAAGCAGAGGTTACAATAAAAAGCATGTATTCCCTGGTCAACTAGGTGGGAATGCATTAAAATTCAACATACAAAATATACCCAATTTTACAGTAATCTGTTTCAAAAAATTTCTACCAATGGTTAATCCACAGGAATACAATATATTATGAAAAATTTAAGGCCTAAAAGGTTATGTTAATTTCAGCAAATCATGGGATG
The DNA here is from genome assembly GCA_032353885.1 of Nothura maculosa. Classification (NCBI taxonomy): domain Eukaryota; kingdom Metazoa; phylum Chordata; class Aves; order Tinamiformes; family Tinamidae; genus Nothura; species Nothura maculosa. The sequence goes on along the minus strand of JAUBOD010000245.1, from coordinate 490,136 downwards.
TTTATAGTGGTGTTGCACCCACTATTGGTGAAGGAAAACGTTCTAGCAGATGCTACAAATATCTTTACTATTGACAACATTCCAATCTATTTGTCACTCAATTTTGATAGGACAACTTTGCTATGAACAGAGAGCAAGGCTGTCTTTGGAAGGGGAGACTCAACTCACAGTGACAAAGGAGACATGATACTACTGCCTGATGCTGAAAAAAATCAGTTCCTGCCAGCACCGTACAGACTGGCAGAGAATACCTTTCACCCAGAATATTATCTTATAATCAAGACAGAAAGCTCTACAGAGATATATTCCACCTCCCTGGCCCCTTTTTGCAGTTATTTTGGCTTTTACATGAGTGCTTCAAGGTGAAAATGGAGAGTGAAAACACATATGTACTTTCCTCACATCTTAGCTTCCGTTCTCCCAGCCTAATATCAGAGTGTAATAGATACCTGTAATAGATACATGAGGAGAAGATGCTTCCTTGAATGACTTGTTTCAATGATTCATGCTTAGTCCTATCAGATATGCTGACCTAAGAATGGAGCCCTTAACCTTCATGGGGTATCATCAGTAAGAAAGAATGTCAATGATCAAAAATCTCTATATTATTTTCATCTCTTTTAACCTAGATACATATATATCATTCAAGACATTCAAGAACTACAAAACAACAATTCAACTACAATTATGTCAGGAAAATATCCAAATAAATAAACTTTTAATTATGATACAATACTTATTACAGTAAAAATTGGCATTTTTTTCTCTTCAAAAGCAGAAGCACCAGTCTTACATATAACATACGTTTTGAATGATATCTTACATGGAATACAGTGTAATACAATGTGCAAACAGCATTTTCATACAGAACATAATTCTTTCCCTAGTTTTTATACACTGGAACCGCTTCAAATGGAAACATCTTCATGCCGAATTAAAAATGCAAATTAAAAATCAAATTAAAATCAAAATATGAAGTACTGCTGGAATTAAATACATGAACCATTTAATACAATGAGAAGCAAAAATAAACAGTATTGTCAAATAAATGCTATTAGTGCTCTTTTTGTCCCATTCCACCACAAAGTAAACAGTGACGTTTTAATATAGAAGAATTCTTCAAAACGTTGATATTTAATCATGTAAAAATCAAGTCAGAAATAGGACTTTTTAAAATTTCTTATTTTTGATACACTGTAATTATCATGAGTGGGTTGTGAAAAGAGATGAAGTCCAATGGAGTGAATAAACATCAGCGTCAATATCATGTGACTTCTGCAAAGGCCGTGATGTGGTTCTACAAGTTAAAGGAAAAAATAAACCAATAAAACCACAGAAACCAGTTAGGAATCAATCATCATTGTGAAAACTGTTGCAAATTCTCCTTTAGTGCCAGGCTGTTCGCCTGGAGACTTTTGCAGTTCTCTCCACTCACTCCCAAATCAAATCTTTGTTAAATGCTGAAAGACTGTATATGAGAATACACTGAACAAAGAAATTAGGTAGATGATGCCACAGTATTTTAACTTAGTTGTTTAATAAAAATGCATTTAATGTGAATAATCAAATCAGTCGTATCCTACTTACAATTTAATACAAAATTCCTAGAAATGAAACTACAGTTTCTGACAGATTCTAATATGCTATTTCAGTGTTAATAAAACTTTAATGTTGCAGTTCTTATAAAAGATTAATTGTTCCCCACGAGCTTTATGGCACAGAATCAAGAACTGAAATGCTACAACAAAATGGCATTCACAGTTGAGAAGCCAGATTCAAAACTTCTTCCTCAGCAGCACTGCACTGTCCTCTTTACGTCCAGTGCTATTCCCCTGGTTCCTTCAGCATGAGGATTTTAACAAGTGTGAAGCTGTCTCAAGGTGTGACTAATATTACATGTGACTCTCTACAGCAGAACTGCAACATGCCCGAGAACTTTGCCATTTTTTTGTTCTCTACCCTAAGCAATTGCTTCTGCAAACATCATTGTACGAGTATCTGCAGGATCCCAGGGTTTGGATGCTGCAAGTTAACTCTATGTCTCCTCTAGGCACGCAGCATCTTTGACTGACAACATTTTTTTTAAAACAAGCAATGTGTAAAATGAGGAAAGGTATTCTTGATGTTAACCCATATGCTTCTTCCTCAGCACAAACTAGTATCATTTATCTTGCTACTTCACCTTCCCTCTGAAAGCAGACCAGAGCTAAGAGAGAACAACAGGCAGGTGGAAGAAGAGAGGATTTAGGCAGCTCATGGCAGGTAGGCTAGATTCTAACTTTTTGTTTCAAGGGAAGTTATTCCAAGTTTTCCAAATTCACTTATGCTCCATGGAAAGAGCTGGTCTTGTACTTCTCCTCAGAGCAGTGCTCATTTTACGATGCCTTCCAGCTGCTCTTGAACCAGCTCCTAGTAGCTTTCAGTGGGAGTGGAGTGTTTTTTATGACCCAAACCTTGGAAATCAAAACTTCACAGAGGCAATTTCTGCTTACTATTTTTCGTTTGTTTGTTTAAGAAACTCAGTCTAGAGGAAAGATTAAAAACACAGTAAATTTAGTTCTTGAAATGCCTAGATACTTGTGTACCAGTCCGCAGAGAAGGCAGACAGACCTTTGGTCTCTGCTCACCAGGAGGGAATGGAGCGGCCCTGAGTCGGTGCGAGCGAGAGCTGCCTCGTCCTCTGCGAACGACGATGGTAGTTTTGCCTCTCTCCATTCACTCTGCCCTTGCTCTACCATACCCAGGAGAAGCTCTCTCCTTTTTTTTTTTATACTACACATTTTAGAACTAGCAACATGCCTGCTATATGTTCTGATGGCTTTCAAAACAGAGAAACACAAAATTTTCATAAAGATCTCTGTAGATTTTTCTCCAAAACAGAATGAACATATTTTAAATAAATGGCAACAATTCAACCACAGTCAACAGTTTTTCTGAAAAAAACGATTACAAAAAGTCAGTAACTTTCTGTGAAAAAAGTTTACAGTTTAATAGCATTAGCAAGTTTGAGGGATTCTAAGTTTGGATTCCATAGCAAAAGAGGCAAAATTCAATTTTCTAATTGTTATGGCTAAACAAGTCATAAACATTTCAAGGCGCTTTAACTGGTCGGCCATCATCTACTTTCAGTAGGGGACAGATGATACACTGAGCAACCTCAGTGAATCTGGACCTGCAATTGTGGAATTTTCTTCACAGTTTTTATTTACATTGATTTGCTATTTATATATGTATGTATTTAGTAGGTATTTACATTTTCTTGCTAATGGCAAGAAATATTGTTGACTCACACAAGCTTTTTTTGCATATCAGACCAAATTCCTAATAAACCTTGTTGAGACTCTTTTCACAGAAAAGACAATTTTACAGAAAAAAGCCACCTTCTGATATAACTGCATTTCCAATTCTCTTACTAAGCTCTTTTGCTTAAACGTATTGTGACAAAGTTCAGAGTGAAACACCAATCACCACATCAGCAAACAAAGGTTCACACAGATGCAGGAGGCAAGCAGAGCATGCACAAGAGCCCAGCTCCTAAAACTCCATGGAAAATCATTTCACCTATCACAGAAGAATTAAACTGTGCTGAGGGACTGCTCAGCTTCACCTATTTTACACACAGGGACCTTGGGTTTTGGTGTTATTCGCTCCAAGCTGCCGGGATGCCTCGCAAACAAAACATGCAAAGAACCATGCTCCTGACTCACCACTAGCACAAAGCAACAGGCTAAGGGCTAAGGCTTGAGTGCAGGTTTCTGGGGCAAAGTTACCCTATCTGTACATCAAGATTTTATCAAATTTGTAAAAAGCTACTAACTAATGTTAAAAGATTGAAAATGCTCATTTTTTGTGGTTTGCAGTTTTTGTTTATTAATAGTTTGAACCATAAATTTTTGATCTTTCATTAATAAAGCTAAAATACACAAAAGTTCTCAGAAGTCTATAAAGGTATTTTCCAATGTTGAGGACATCAATTTTACAATTGTCTGGACTCATTCATACGGTGGAGTTTGTTAAAGAAAGAATTACTGCAGTAAATCAGGGTTTCATTTATGTGACGTTGCTGGTTAGCAAGCAAGCACAGTTCATGCACTTACCAGGTGAAAAGCTCAAGTTCAGGTGGGACTGCCCCCTGACAAAGCTGCAGACCTGCACAGAACGCCGCCAGCCCACGGCAGCTGCCTTTGCTTTGGCTCCACACACACGCACACGTGCGCTGCTGCGCACATACGTTTATTGCCTTATGTGAAGATGTTCAAAACGGTTCATCCCTGTTATCCAGGAGAAGAACCTAATGACGCTGGCTTTGAAGGAGTTTCGTTGGAAAGTTTCTTCTTGGTTGTTACTAATACCTTGATCCTGAAACACCTACAACGTGCATTTGAGGAGGTCACATTGAATATATTGTCCTATTTCCATTTGAGGTATGATTTTGTTTGAAAACTAGATACTGTGATCACAGTTAGCATTCAAATAAAAATACTTTCTGAACCATTCCCTAGAAGTAGGTTTAAGCAGAAGAGCAGGACACAGGCGCAAATTCAAATGCTTGACTTTGGAATGAGATCACATATGCATTAGGACAGGTAGTATAATGTCAAACTCAAGAAGTTTTCTGAAGCAAAGATAACCCTGGTACTCATTAGAAACTGCTATCCTAGGAGAAAGGGATGTAAGGTATTGTGAGAAGAATTGTAAATCCTTATTGCCATTAAAACTTAGGGAGTGACTGTCCCAAAAGAAAACACGGCTGAGCAACGTGCAAAGGTTGCTGAAACTATCTGTTTCTAGTTCAGCAATCTAATTATGCTCTAGGTAGAGCACTAAGCAGCTCTCTGAAGCAGTGGACAGTGACTATGTTTGGGTACAGGGGCATTGCTGACAAAAGTAACACCATGAAGGAATAACAAGCAGAGAATTTGGGCACAGATTCAACAGTCAAGCAGAGCACTGCAGAGAAATTACTGAGCAATTAAATAATATTGAGGGGATGCAGAAGGCCCTGATCATCAGAGATAGCACTGTAATCATAGGAGCCAAACCACAGTGCCTATCTTAACCCTGTGTTACTTTCTGAGACACTTAACTCGGCATTGTTTTTACTGTCTGAAGGAGTTGTATGTTGATTTTCCTAAAATGTTCCATGTTTCCTCTGCACTCTATTCTTCAAAGCCAGACTACCTATAAAAAAGGCTAGCAGAGGCAACAGCTACTTTAAGACTCGTATCAACTTTTTTAAGCTCTGGTTGACTTCACGTGACTCCTATGAAATAAGTGAACAGTTTCTCCTGAAACAGAAAACAAGAATGGTTTGTGATTGCACTGGATGATGCTGAACTTTAAGCTCTTTCTTTTCTGTCACCCATATCATCCCTATTTCCAACTCCTGCAAGAGAAGAACAAAAATCTCTATCCTTGGTTGGAAGAAGGCACTGAAATTGTCTCGTAAAAAATGAAGAAGGTCAGATAAAGGAGACAGAAAGAAGTGGATGGGTGAGTGACGAGCGTGCTTGGCTTTCATTCTTTTCATTAATTCTAAGGACAAACATAGTTAAGCTGGAAGCACTAAGTCTGCACTGCTGAGCCAGCTCTGGCAAGGATTCTTCAAGGAGACACTCTCTGACTACAGCTTATTGAGATCTACAGAAACCAGGTACCTGGGTGGGACAGCGTCCTCAGCCGCATGCACCACAACTAGGAGGATCTTGCAAACAGTGCCCTGCCCCTGCCTAAGCTGCAGCTCCGCTCTGAACATTTCTAGCATGCATTTTCCTGTGCAAGTGCACTCAATATGTAGCACTCCTAATTGCACAACAGCTACCTAGCATGTCTCCTTTTCCAGAGAAGAACAGAGGAAGTAAAGTAAGAAGGGAGTTAAGAAGGAAAGATTAAGTTATTCATTCCTGTGGTGAAAGTAGTTAATTGAGCCATATTTATAGCCTTTTTCTAAGTTTTATTCCTACAGACTTCTATTTAACAGGATCTGGCTCTTATCCAAAAACATTAAGCGTTAAAAAAACTCACACAAGCTCAACATCTAAAGCACTCAGGTATAACTATTTGCTAATCCCAATTCAAATTTTCTAGGAGATGGAATTGGAAGAAAGTGTTTTCCAAAACATAACTATGCCTTTCCATAATCATCCTCTCATCACATCCTGCCTGTCTGGACAGAAAAAAGGCTTTGCCACAGAGAGAAAGATGAATCCATAAGCTGAGGTCATTAGCTGGCAGCTCCCTAATTAACTGGGAGATGTCTCAAACCAGCAAGGAGCTACTCTCCATCACAGTGTGAATGCGAGTTCAGAGGCAAGGAAGGCCTTTCATAACGGAGCTCTGGGCAGCTCACGAGGTGGAGGCCGTGCTCCAGCAGCACATGCTGCTCCAGCAGCCGCTCCCTGCACCACCCCATAGCTCTCCCAGCGCCATCTCAGCCTTGCCTAGAACAAGGCGCAGAACGATCCCATTGTTCCTCATGCACTAGAGGGTCTCAAATCAGGTATAGCCACCAAGATAAGATGAAGTCTTTATTCCCTGAAGAAATGAAAAATAGCAGCAGCCAAATTGGAACTCAAATAAACAGAGACTGCAGAGAAATTACTTTTATGACCTATGATGACTGCATAAACGCCTTTTACCCTAGGAGAGTCAGGCATATAAATAAGAGAACCCTCTTATTGATACAGTGTTCTAGGCCCACTGACACCTTGCTTTGTTTTGACATTTTACAGAGTTCATTGAACAGATTAAAGATGTACATTTACCATCTAGCAATTTGTTCAAGAAAATGAGACTGTGACCTCCTCAATGAAAAACATTAGAAGTAGCTTAAATACATTTGGTTCAAAAAGGCTTGTTAAATCATTTTGAAAAGAATTCACCTTTCCCTTCCACAGGGATTCCACCAATTCTGAGATGAACATACATTGAGAAGTGTCTAAACATGTTTCTTACGTTTAACAAAAGTAGCAGTAATTTGGATTAAAAAGAATCATCTCAAAACATAGTTTTGGTGCCATGCATAATGTAGAGTTGTTTACTATCTTCAAACATAGGCATAGAAATTTTAACAAACAATTACAGATAAACTCATTAGAAAAAAAACAGAATTTTAACATTTGCATTAACAACTCAAACTTTCTTCCAGGCAAAAATGTCTAAAATATCACTGTTATTTGGTTATGCTATTTATTTCAGCTTCAGAGCTTGTTTGCTCAGAGAATCATTCTGACACAACCTTACCTAACATTGACATAAACCATCATCATCTTTGCAAAACCAGAACTTTTTATCATGGGAAAGTATAATGAATTTTAAACACATTTCAATACTTATTTACTTCAATACTTATTTACATCTCGTGTATCCAGGAGACGATTGCTAGTATTTTCCAATCCAAAAGCACATTTGCTTTGGCAAGACATCCTAGCTTTTGTGCAGTTATGTAAGGCATTTTTTTATTAATTAGCAATTTATTGAATCATTTGGCCTGCTGACGCAGGCAACATTGCTAGACCCTTTTCGTGAGGGGAATCACTCAACGCTGAGGCTGTGAAGATGCCTGGTGATTGACAGCCCACACAGTTGATCCATAGGTAGCTGTAGTCCATCCTGCACACTGGTCTCAGGTCACCCAAAAGTAGGGTAAATGACACAAACAGAGTAAATAGCATAACCCACATGTGGCTCTGGGCTTAGTGCTAAATTTCATCCTTCTATGATCAATGTACTCTAAGCCAATATGTTAATCACTCTCACTGGAGGAACACACACAGAGGGCTTCAGATCTCCCCAGCCCAGTCCCACAGACCCAGGAGTAGTTGTTGTAAGAAGCAGCCACAACAGGATACCAGCTTGTTCTCAAGAGCTTGTTTTGGAAGTGCCATAACTGACATGAAGAGTCTCCCATTAGGAGTCTCTTTGAATTAATTCTTGCCTTCTTCACTACTCTGTTTAATTTATATCTTATGACCTTGGAACTCTTGTCAAGGTAGTTTAAAATCACCTTTCCAAGAGAGCTACATTTTATTCTAGTTAAAAAAAAAAAAAAAAAATATGTTATACATTACCTTTTGT
>JAUBOD010000245.1:449097-479398 GCA_032353885.1 Nothura maculosa | reverse complement strand
CATACTCACTCTCCACAGCACAGAACGATCTAAATGCACAAACTTCCATGCATTTAGAATAAATGCACAAGCTTCTAAATGCACAAACTTCTATGCACTTCCATGCACAAACTTCTATGCATTCTCTGCCCAGCTTGCAGTTGAATTGGCCATGTTAAAAAGTGCTGAATTCAAAGCACTATCTGGTGACAGAACAGCAATGCTGCCTAAAGGATAGATGCACTAGCAATTACAGGGCCAATGCCAGCATCTTCCAAGCTCTGATGGGTTAACTGGAGAAATGAATTAAAAAGCTTCAGGCTTTGAATTTCCACTCTCCAGTGAAGTTTTAAATCTTGGCAATAAGACTGTTTTAAAATGTCCCACTTCAATACTACACTTCAATTAAGTTTTTTGGTTTTTGTTTTTTTTTTTAAGAAAAAATAAGTATTTTCTTCCTGCAGAAGATGTTGATTCTGCAATTAAACCACTGAAATTCCTAAACCCTTCAGACAAAGCTGAAGTTTTGACACTGAAGAATTCAAGCACCATTTAAGCAATTTCCACTGGAAACTAACAGTGTACAGTGCAGTTCCCAGTGAGAGCACTTGGAACTGCAAGGGGAAACATGGATCTGTGCACTGAAGAACTGGTACCTTCTCCTTTCACCAAGGTTACAGTTACAGTATGTCACATCAAGGAAGCAACAGTCAAAGCTTGCCAGTCCAAAACTTTACAGAAACTTCCACAGCAAAGTAGTAGTTGCAACAAAACTAAGAGACTTAAAATCACAGCATAGTGATTTTATACAACATATATTTTTAAGTGTACCTTATATGATCAAGAGCCAAATAACATCATATTTTCAGCTAATGGAGGAAGAATAAACTATTGGGAAAAGAAGTTCAGGCCATATCTCCAACTCACATTTCTCCTCTCTTCTTCCCAGAACATCTAAGGAACAATTATTTCCCTTTCCCTTACAGCCTGTTACGTAGCTGCTTGTACTTTTGTGAGAACTTTCTTCATTGAGTTGCTTTTATCATATGGTATGCTGAGGAGGCAGACACAACTTTCATTTCCAACTTTGGGACTTGATTCTGCAGTACTTCAGCTGAATATCAACGTTATTTTAATACAAACATAAAGTGAAAAGTGCTTGGCAGAAGAAAATCTTGGAAACTGTTTATACAATCAAGCACATCCTTCAAATCCTTACTCAGGCAAAAGCCTGGAGCGGGACCGGACCACAGAATCCTGCCATGTCTCACACGGGTAATGAGACCTGCAGCTCCCAAGTGCCGCCCTGTAACTGCAGGCAGGTTTGTCACACCCAGGCTAATGCTCAGAATACCTGAGTAACAGGCATAGAGGTACCTATGCCAGCATGGGCACCTCTTACTTTTCTTTAAAGAAGGCTGCAATTGATGTTAAGGACAGTACTCAACTAAAGCATTAAGAGAAACAAGGCAAACTTCCTGAAACAGGGTACTGAAAAGTCTATACATATGTAGGGCAAGCCAGGATTTATAGCAACCCACTTTTAGCCTTGACCTCTTGCAGTTTTAGTGTAAGACATGCACACAAAGTCAATTTAGTCAAAGATCAAATCTGCACTGGCAATAAAATAGAATTAAGTAGTTGTCTTATTCTTGATCCTGAATCAAAATGCTACAAGGCAGCATATTTAGTAAATGGCAAAGAAAAAACAAAATAAAAATCTTGAAAGATATCAGGATTTTTCATCACTTTTCATAAATATTAAACGCAATATCAACAAAGGAAAAAAGCAGAACAGTTCAAAAGGTTAGTGAGAATGAATGACTATGAAAATTTGTACATGGCTATAGATCTTTATAAAGTAAGTCTATCCCAGTTTACTTCAAGAACAAAAATGACAGGAAAATCTAATTAATAAAATCTTGTTTCCAACTATTTTAACTAACAAGACCAACAACTGTAACACACTAGATGTAAGCTCAAGAAGTGGCACAGTAATTTGAATTAATTTTGCAGGCTATATATTCTCTTGCACCATCAGCTCCATGGTGAAACTTCTTTTGAAGATCTCTTGCTATTGCTCTTCCTTTTGATGAAATTTTATTTGCACATGAAATTTCTGTGGCTATTTTAAAAAAAAATTATTTTAACTTTAATGCATAGGCATCAAAGAATAAAAGCTTTTAATCAACTTTCTATCCTGGAGAGTATTTTGTCCTGAGTACTTTCTTTGGGCAATACTTCAGAAATGTTTCTTGGTAATTATATTCACCCATCCTCTCCTATGAGAACAGCAGTGGTGAGAAATTCTAAGGCAAGGAAAACTTATTCCTTGTAAATTTTTACAACCTTTCTGTGTTCAAATTATCCCTAATAATACGTTAAGAAATAAGCCTGAATCTGCATTTCTGCATTTTAAATATTATGTAATGATACAACAATTCAACGGTACTACCATGAGCAGTTTGAGTCACTGCCATCACCATCATCTTCATCACAGGTTTCTGACAAGACTGTCTCACATCATAATATAAAGAATAATCATAATGTTGTCCCTAAGATTATAATTGGAAAGCTTTCAGAGAAAGAAGAAAAGCCATGTTGCAAGTCTGACTCATGTGAAATATGTCCTAAGACTAGTACAAACAAAATGACTCCAAAACATGTAAAAGAGAAAAAACCCTATGAAGTATAGGACAAAACGACCTCCCAGACTATGCTGGGAGCTCCTCCTCGCCTTCTGCTTCCAGCTGTCTTTAGAGGCACCCATACAAACACCCAGGTGCCCACTCGAACAAACACGTAATGAGTCCCTGAGCACCAAGTTGGTGAGAGTGCAGTTAGCTGCAGGCTGGACACCCAGGCAGGAGTCAGGTTACTTTTCCTAGCTGATTTCTTCAGCCTCAGAGCTAGGGATGCAGGAGAGAAGAGGCTCTTTATCTGCCTGTTGCAGTCCTTCCCAAGCAGATGGCCAGGGAGGGCTGAAACAGGCACAGTGCAAGTTCCTTTGTGGGGTGAAAATACAGCATCAAGGAACAAGAAGTGAACAGGGGAGGGAAACTGTGCACAGGCACCCATCCCTGGCAGTGCTCCAAGTGTAAATTATCTCACGTTTTCTTTTGTTACTATAGAAGTAAAGCAGCTATGTATGTTCCACTTGAGGAATGTACAGCATTCCTGCAGTCTATATATCTATGTTCCTGCTTATTTCAAATTCTGTTTTTTTGTTTTTGTTTTTGGTAGTAGAACATAGAAGTTCTTCAACTCATCTCGTTAATACTTTGGGGGTTAAATTATTACTAGCACTAGCCGACAGGCATGTTCTTCAATCTTCTGGGTCTCACTGCAAACAGGGCCACGCACTGGAGCCATTTCAGTTCCTGTGAAGCTTCCCTCACTTTTCCTCACAAGCTTTGCAGTAATTATTGATGACCCCAGGCAAAAATCACTTTCAGAGCAGGGGTCTGGGATGGTCAAAAGAAAAGAAGCCTCCAGAAATGTTGGACTTTTCTAGTCCAACTTGTAGTAAGTGTCTTGCTGTGAGCTCCTGGCAGTTGCAACTTTAAACAGCCGTATGGTTCCTCCAATCTATGTGGACCACTAATACATCAAAATGTTAATTTAAAGCTGATTCATACTACAGAGGTCTCTCTGTTTTCAGTAATTAAGCTGTAATGAAAAACTGAAAAGAAATCTCCAGAGGTCTTCAGATAAATCCCTAGATCAAATTATTTCAATTTGTTGTCTACTCTCCAGCCTGAAAGTAACTGATACACCTAACATATGAAGTAAGAACATGATACATGCTGTAAGATCAGCAAAGGAGACTTGCTGTGCAGATGCTGAAAAGAAATCCTGCTTAGCTAACACTGTCCCTAAAAGCAGCAAGAAGAATTCTTGTTCAATTTATTAACAAGAAGTAGACAACAACAAAGCTGACGCAGTAAGATGATTCTGCTGCCACTGCTTCTCCTGAACAGGCTCTGTGATCTGTCAAACACAGGGCAACTCTGCCTCCACTGCGCTTAAGCCAGCTGGCCCTCAGGCAGAATCCAAACAGGCACTTTGGGAAAGTGGAAATCTTTGGAGATAAGACCTACCCCTAAAGACTAGATCAAGTGTCAGCTAGTTTAAGACTAGTTTAAGTGTCAGTTTAGGCATATCAAAATGCTGCTGATATAATTGTATTTTATTTCATACATTTAGAAGGATTTTTCCTTTAATAGCTCTCTACATTAATAGATGATGCTCCAGATCAGAAAGGCTTGAATAAATTGCAAGACTGCTACTAAATAAATGAGAATACAGTCAGCTCATTATCCCAACTCTAGCAAAGAAAGATATAAGAGTTGATCAGACAAGAAATCCAGACAGCAGCAGAGATATGGGGATAGCCTCACAGCAGTTAATTTTGAAGATTCTGGTACACTAGAGATTAAAAAAAAAAAAAAAAGTGTTCAGAGTATGAGTAATCCTTGCAACAGTCCAGGTATAGAGCAGGGTAGAGCGAACGTCAAAACACAGGGCTGTCAGTCAGCATTTCAGTTGCTAAGTTTTCTTGATAGATATTGAGAGGAAGCAGTGGAGGCAAATAACTACTGAGAGGTCCAAATATTAGCAATACAATTGTTAGAAAAAGACTGTGCTTTCAGCAGGAGGGGGATTCAGAGTTACCATAGCAGCCACCCACTCACAAGAGAAGGGCGGAAAAATATACAGGAAAACTAAAGAACTTAGACAAAAGAAGCAGCTATTGTTAGCAAGGCAACATGCACTAGCACCAGGGCCTGGGGCCCAGTTGCACTGAGCAGTGTGAGCTGGGAAGCTGTTGGAGAAAAGGGGGCTTCTGCTTTTAGAGGGGCACGGGGGACACACACTGGGCTGACCGTGTTCACCTCACCCTGCAGAGCGAGGGTTCTGAATGAACTTGCTGCCTGGCTACGTCTTAAAGCTCAGCAGATTTGAAGCATGATCACGAAATGTCCAGGACAGATCCTGCCCTAAGCCCTCCCTCTCTCCCAAATATTTCTGTTTAACAAAAAGAAAGCACATTTTGTATCAGAGATGATATGCTCATGAACTCAGCCACTGAAGGTCACATTTCAAATACGATATGCTCATATTAGCTGAGCAATATATGGAGTTCATTATGTCCATGCTCTCAATAACTTTGGTCTCATGGCTCACACAAGACTAGGCTACTGTTTAAATCATCTACTCTAGCAAATAACCATGAGAAAATTGTTATTTGGGATCAACTTTCCTCATAAACACCATGACAGTGTAAGGACATGACCCCAAATATTGGCACACAGCATTTTCTTCCCTGATGGATAGAAAATGGTATTTTTAGCTTCAACAAACCAATAGGATTTCTAAAAAGGACTCTACCAATTGTGCCAAGAATCTAAATTTTCAGGCTAGAATCTAAACTGATACAGCAGAGCAATTCATTTCTATATCACACAGCCTCTACAAAAAGTTCAGAATCCTGTCAACAGCCTCTAGTGCTTTAGGTGATCCCATTCTCACACAATGCTGCAGTAAAAGACCACAAAATCATGAAACAGACTGCACTGGTTTTCATTTTTGATGTTACTAACTGTATTGTCAGCACAGATGATTCGCTTCCAGCACTCTTAACCATGACAGAAGTCACTAATAGCCACTAATATCACTGATTATAACATTTCATAGCATCTACTTTTTTTGTTTAAAAATGTGTTAGTACAATCTCTCATTCTGCTGTGCAGTGCCTGAACACTTTGTTTCCTTTAGTTACTGTGACTCATGCTAAGAGTGAAAATCCAACTTTACAGATGGATGAGAAAAATAGGAGCAACTAACACGAAGAAAGCTGAATATTGTCTAAAATAGTTTGGGCCAAATTTAGAGGTATGTTTCAGTGAAGCAAAGCCTTAGATATTTCCCCAAATAAAGACAGTACTATCAAGAATATTACACTTGTCTAAAGTTAGTATAGAATCTTATTGCTCATCTCTTATTTGCAGATGACATTTTTCTGTACTAATTGATGATCCACAAGTCTTAAATAGACATTGCTCAAAGGAACTTTTGGCACATGTTAGTCAGAGCTGTCAATTTTAAGCAATTGGCACTAAAATCTTATCTAGAGGCATGGAGCTAGCACACTGCAAGTGACACATTGGTGGACAGCCTTGGAATCTTTGCCGTATCAAAAAAGAATTAAATAACTAAAATCCAGCTTATTAAATGTATATATTCAAAGCAAAACACACACGAGCACACATATATAGGTACAAATACGTGTCAGATATATGCCACATATAGATACAAGCATTTGCATACATATGAATATGTATCTACCTGAAGGCTGCTACTCAAACGCTGAGGCGAGCTAAGGGATGGCCACAGGAGAACACATTTGCCTTGTTTCTCACAGATGCTACACGGGAACCCTGGCCCCGAGCAGTGGTCTCTAACAAAGCAGGACTACAAGCACAAGTTGTGTAGGGGATCCCTATAGGAGTGTCTGTGGGAATAACTTGGCTAAGAGCAAAACATGCTGCTGCCTAAGAACGGAATGATGCACGCTCTCAACTAAGGCAGGATGTTACACACCAAGGGAGTGACTGCTCCTCTGCCACCTGCCTCCCTGCACTTCCCAACAGCCTTGGGAATACATCTGAAGCAGCCATGGAACAGCAATAATGACCTCAGCCTTTCTCACCGCTTCTCGTATCAGAGGAGTGGAGAAAGGTTAGAGCTGTCATGTTGCCCACTTCCTTGCAGAATGAGCACCAAGCTGACTTTGCATGTGGACTGATATCCTATAGATCTGGTACCTATTGATATGCACAGATGCTCAGGAAACATGTGGAGGTCAAACAGCTACATAAATATTCTGCTTCACCCACCAAACAACACAGCCATTTCTACTAATCTACACTGTGCTAACATACTGAAAGGAACTGCCTGCCATCAAGGAGGATCCATGTCCTTTCTCCCTACCATCCAGCACAGACACCCCTTGCATAATCTGAAAATGAGGAAAAAGTAAAACAAAAACATGGGGTGCTAAATCTATAAGCCTTTTTGGAAAAGTTATGTTCTCTCAACATTGCCCTAAAAGCTTCCTTGACTTTCGAGATTCAGAAGACCACTATATTTTTAACTGGCAGAACAGTATGATGCAATGAATCAAATTCTCAAAGGCCTCACAATAACCCATCAAAGCTTTACATAGATAAAAGCATTTAACAGTTGTCTTATCTTCTCCCCGGCCTTCTCCCCCCCAAATTCTGAGCAATATGCACTCAAAAATAGCGATGGTAAATAGTACAGTATACTTACAGCCAGATACATAGCTGCATATACGCTTAGTGCTGCTTCTTTGGATGGGAATGTCTTTCTGGCTTTCAGGATAAGATCCGGGTTTCCGGTGCAGGCATGGACGCTACTGATGAACTGTGTGTACTGTTTACATCCAAGTGCTGTATAGTTGGGTTTACAAAGTGCAAGAAAATGTGGTGCAAGATTCCCTGTCACTACTTGTCCAGCATTTACAAAGATGTCTGTAGCAAACAGTCCAAATGCATAAATTCCTAGAAAAGGAAACAAATTTTTAAACTTCCTGACAACTTCATTCCATGATAATATATTACAGTATTTATCATAGTAACAAAACAGCTCTGTACATTTAAGAACTTAAGCATCAGGGCAACTTATGGATTCTATCTTATGTAGAGATGGCACATTCCTAGGCAATTCCAGCACAACATTGCCACACACCCAGTGCTGATGTCTCTCCACCTTCAGGTGGAGCATTCTCACTTCTGCTGAAGACCATGTACTTTCCTAGGGCTCCCAGGCATGCACCTCCCCAAGGAAAAGGCCAACGGGCCAAACTGGTACCAAACCTGTGTCCATTTTCACCAGACAAATGCAGAGGCAGATTCTTCACCTCACAAATCTGCTTAAGAACCAGAGAAGTCAGGCCTTGATAGACAGCTTGGAAAGCACTACGCAGAGTGGACAAATGTCTTCTTTTTTCTCTCAGCTGTAAGAAGCTGAAGTACTGAATAATTTCATATAGCCATGCACAAGTTGTGTTCATCTGCCAACCACAGAGGACGTGTCTATGCTTGGCATGTTTACCCTGACATAAACACAGTGAAGTAAAGATCTATATATTTAAAGACTGCTTACACTAAGACATATTTTTGTTTTAAATAGATATAATCAGCAAAGCATTAGGTATGTGTACTCATTCATTACAAAGGAAATGGATATATCTGTTCACTGACAGGAAAACAGTCCTCCTATTATTCGGAGGTATCGTTCTATCCTTTGGGGAGTGGAAAGCCAGCACTGAAAGGAAATGCAAACACAGCCCTTGACTGTGAGGCTAAGCCAGCAGAGGTGTGTTCAAATTCCAGCTGGGCTACAAACGCCATGTATTTCCACAGGCAAATCACTTTACTCTTCCCATACTTCCATTCACTGTGAATACAGCTCCCAACTTCATGGGACACCATAAGGATGATGATATTCAGTAATGCACTACACTGCAGAAAGCACTGTCACAGACCCACAGGTGTTTCTATAGATCATTTTTTTCCCCTCGAGGAAGCTGAATGACCCAGAGAAATTTCTGGGATTCTAGCTGGTCAGCAAAGTCACCCTAATGTTAATTCGTCTTGATCTGCTAGACACTGTTGAGCAACGGGCTGTGCCAAGCCAGGTCCCTGCACGGGAGGGCACCCCCAGCAAGCCCTGGGGCTGTGCACTGCCCCGCAACGTGCGGCCTCATCAGCCTCTGTGAGCGTAATGCACAGCGATGCCTCACCTGGGCACTGCTGTGGAGGCTGCTGTTCAGCCCTTCTCTCCTTCACAGTTGCTTTTGCTTCTGTGAGCAAGGAGGGTTCATGAAGTGGGAAGTAAATGGAAGGACTGCTTGCAAATGGGGCTCACTGGAGTGGGAAGAGCCGCTTGGCATTGCTCCCCATCTCCATGCAGTCCCTGCAAGACATGTCCTCAGTACTCCCGTGTAACAGTGACCATAAATTCATGCTCCAGCAGCAATCGCACAGCAAGTGCAACAGTTGCACCAACACTGAGGCTGCAAACAGAGGCACAGCTGTACGTCCCCTCCCTCTCCTCTGCTCAGGGGCACTCAGGAACATTACCTGCCCCAAGGCTTCGTTCTTCCAGCTGTTTCTCTTAGATGCAGCCATGAGCGAGAAACAAACTGCAGACAAATTGAGCCCTGCTAGGGCATCCCTACAAGCAGCATCTGAGAACAACTTAATAGACTTTGGGGGTACTTCTCCTCCAAAATATATTTATTTATAGTAATCTACCTCTGAGGAAGACATCTGAGATCTACTAAAGTCAATTGGGAATTCAGAGCTGACCTCGGTGCAGCAAAGATACAGCTTCCTACAACAGACCGTAACAGAAGTTCTGGGTTACCAAAGTGCTTAAGTGTGACAAGGCTTCCAACATGCAACTAAGTCCCAAGACCTTTAACTTCAGCTACTAGCTGAGTATTGTCTATCAACAAAACTATACTGACCATAGACATGGCCTAAAAATACCTTCTTCTCCATTTCATCCTACTCCAGGCCTGCTAACTATGATTCTCCATTGTGGAGAAATGTCACAGTTGTTTCTGCAACTTATTTTTTTATCCAAACTTCCCAGAAGCTTAATTTGCTTGCCAGACGGAAAGAAATCATGGCATCTGAGTTAGGAATACACATGAAATGCTGTATCATCATCTGAAATTTAACTTATACAGAATATCTGCTCATATTGTACAGAAAATGGAAGCATTAACTTTGCTCATACCAAGAAATCTGATGGTTCTGCGAACTAGTGGATTTATATAACAACAGTCTCCAGTTAATAGTGTTTTTTCTTGGTTTTCAAAGTCCTTTGTAGCCAACTGTAGACAAAACACTGCAGTTTCTCCAACGATAATCTTGTGGAGAGAAAACAAAAGAGAGAGAGAGAAATGGGTCATCAGATTACTGTAAGTAAAATATACCAACAATACAGAGGTGCTTATCTTGTCTTCAGAAACTGAAACTAACACAAAAGCCAACAAAGGCGAACCACGACCTGTATTTTAATATGCTTTTTCATGAGGAAAATATGTTATAAGACTTGTTTTATATTATTTGCATTAAAAGAGAAGAAATTTCTATATATGGGACTTGGAATCAATATAAAATAGCATTTTTTCAGGATGAAGAGAAAAGTATGCAATTTATTGCTCAAGACAACAAATTATGTAACACACAGGATGGGGACCACAGCCTGAACACTAGAGGCCCAGGCCTGCAAGGTACTGAACAATCCTTCAGCTCCCACACGGCTTTTACCAACATTCAACCACTCACAGGGATGGGCACAGAGGAGGTGTTTCCAGCAGAGTTCCTGTTCATGTCAAAGGGTTGGTTTGCTAGTGGGTACTTAACAGGGTTTGATTCGTATTTTGTCACCTAGGTTTATCAAGTCTGGTCTTAGCTTTGTTCCTCATGCTTGAGCAAAATGTCACTCCTAATATTTTGACATTAAGTGGCTTAATTACACCAAAATAAATATAGGTTTCATTTTTATAGATTAAGTTCTCTTCAGTCACTGAAAAACTAAAAGATCCAAAAACATAAAACGAAAATAATTACAAGTTTTGAATGTAAAAGAGGTGTGTATTTTTCTGTATGGCTAAATGCTGTCCTTAATTTACTTGCAACAATTATGGCACTGATCCTTAATAGCCAAGGACAAATTTTAAGTGTGAACCTCTCTAAATCTGCAATTTAACTGCAGGTGTAACAGGCAAAATGAAAAAGTGGAGCTAAAGGGCCAAATTTTGATACCCTGTAGGACTGATGGCAAGGTTCCTCCCTTCTATCTGAAGAGCAGTAATACCTATTCATGGGCACATCATATAGGAAAGAGGATGAGCAAATTAAAGACTTAATACCATATTCTACTGCAATAAAAATATCTTGTCAAATCTACTCATTGCTAAAGTTCTTCTAGACTTCTGTCCTGACAGGATATTATAAGCCCTTTCACATAGCACAATACATCTTAACAATTATACGTATACTGTTTGTAATAATCCACTTAATGGTAACTTTGTAAAGTTTCTTTGTCAAAGGGAAGAATGCATTGAACAACTTTTCTTAATTATTCTTAGATCTACACTTGGAGCTAAACTGTGCTACACACAGAGGAAAGGGCTTTCCATAAGTAACGTGAAACAAACAAGAAAAATATCTTCCAGGTGGCAAGTGTGCAACAAGGAAAATTCTGTTTGTCACAGAAACAGAAGTCACATCTGTGACTTAAAACCAACTTTGGACCCAGCCCTAGTGGCTTTTCTAGGTGAAATTGAAATTGTCGTACCTGAGCTGCCAAGTGTCTTCTCTTTCTGCTTTGATATAAAGCAAATTTCTGGCCTCCAGAAGCACAATTGCTTCATCTATAATTAACAAGTGACCAGTAGACATATAAAATACAACACAGACTTGAATGCACGTTCATCAAATTCATGAGAATGATAAGGAGAACTCAGTGCAGTGACTCCTACAGTTCTCGTGACGAGGGAAAAAAAAAAAAAACCAACAGTCTCTAATATGATTCATAAAGGTGAGAGCTGAAACACTTTTAAGATCTTTACTGTGAGTCATGGTAACTCCTTCCTTTTGCATAATGAAATGTCTAGGACTAGGCAATTTGAACAGTCAGATTCTGCTTTTAACTGTTCTGTTGCCAAACCTAAGAGATTTCAGTATAATTATTGCAAATGCCCAAACTGCAAGATAGAGCAAAATCCAGCCCAAGAGAAGCCTGTATGGGATACAGGCTTCTCCTTGGAACCCTGGAGGCTGAGCTCCGCAGCTTCGAGCAGAGCACGCGAGGACACCAAGAATTTGGAGATTACTTTCGGATGGCAGGGAAGCTGGGGTTAGCTAATGGGAGAATTATTTCTTTCGATTAGTTAGGACATCAGATCTTCTCCCTAGCCATTTGATCTTCATCAACAATATGTGTGCTCTTGCTTCTGGCAACAATTTTTCCTTGCTAAATAATTTCCCATCTCCAGTGGAGAGGTGGATGAAGACAAGCCATTGCTGGAAGACAAGCAAGGAGCAGGATTCAAGCTCTTAACAGACCTAACTGCAGCTGCAGTGGTCAGAACGATGCAGAACTCAGCTGAACACAACACATCTGCTGCTGCAGCCCGCGAATGGGAAAGCCACCACACAGAGCAGGCTACCACAGCTCCGCTTTTGCGCTCACCTTTAACAGAATCCTGCTGAAAGCCAGCAAGAAAAACAGATTCTGTATTTTTCTGTACAGGCAGCTCAAATAATTCTCCCTTCCTCCATCCTTCTGTACAAAAACATATCATCTCAGTAATCATCCTATTGAAGTGTCAAAAAAAAAAAGGAAGGAAAAATCTCCCTTCTCAGTCTTAGGATCCCAGAAGAGATTGTTTCCCTAGGCAAGCAAATACTTCCCTTACTTCTCCCCAGCACCATGGGCAATCTTCAGCTCTACAGTGTAGAGCGGAGAAATGGCTACCACCCCTGCTCTTGGCTGTGATTCACACACCCCGTGTATTCCAGGAGACAACCATTTCTATACTCCTTCTAGCACAAGGACTGACATTGCACCTTGCAGAGCACAGGCGAGCTGCAACCAGTCATCAAATGATATTTAATGCAATTGGGTTATTTGTGCGCTTCTTGGATTACCTCAGGGCAAAAAGCTTCTGTAATACTCAAAAACTAAGAGTGAAGAATTCCACTGCAGAATCTAAAGGCTCTGAAAACAGACCTTGGGGCCAAAGCTGCAGAAGTTCATGTTCAGAAATGTACTTTACTATGAAGAATAACTGAAGGTGTTAGCTTACTCTAACAGTCCATACTACCTTAGATCATCGCACAAATCTCCTGGAGAATAACATATATTAAAACTCCTAGATCATGGATATTTTAACAGTTGTTAAAGGCAGAGAACATCCTCCCCAAAGGCTAAGAAAGCCTTTCAACATAGGATTAGGGCATGGGAAGTACAAGGAAAAGAACAAACAACTTTCTGTGCATTTAGTAATGCACAGAGTGTAAGCTCTTAAGCATACTGAAGAACACAAATTTAACAATTTTCTCAGTGTTTAGACATAAGGGCAATGTATATAACCATTACACCAAGGAACAAGACAAGAATGACTGTCCTATGGACATCAGCGTAGGATAGGACAGGCAATGCCCATGTTTCCACTTTGCTTTGTAACCACAAAGGCAGCCCTTTTCTGACATCCTTCCATGTTCGCAGTGTAAATAGAAACAATATAAATTGCCCTGGATAAAGGCACGATTTGTAATAATAAATGCTTTATAAATAGCATTTAGATTACGCTTTCTTTTTATGGAAGTATAGAAAACAAAAATCAAGCAGAGGAGTAACGCAGAGTATAAATCACAGGGAAAGTTCCCGCAACCATCTCCATGGCAATCATTCCCTTTCTGCGACGTGTCAGCCCATACAACAGGCAGGTATCCAGTCTGGGAGAGAACTAAAATTACTCTTTTTTCATGTTTCACCTCTTGACTCCTGCTTAACTTATTAGCTGGCTTATTTTCATGCTGGTTTTATATTAGGAATATATTTACTAAGCACACAGTACAGGTCCTCCTTGCTTGTTTATTGCACAGAATATTGATATTAAACATTCCCTACATTCCTTCCTCCCAATTTATTTCAGATTTTTGCTACATTAGTCATCTACTGAAGCAATCTTCATTCTTTCCAAATCCAGGTAAATTATCCCTAGTTTTAGCATTGCATGTTAACTTAGAAATCTCAATCAATTTGGCCTTTCCAAAATCATTCATCCAGCATACTCCTAATTTGGTTCTAAATTCTGAGCTCTTTTTCAACTTGAAAAGTCAAACCTGACATGTTCAAAATATCTGAGCTAGAGCTCTCTGCTCTTGTTGATTTTCCCCTGTACTGATTCCATAAACTTTCTCTAGTGTCACATACAGTTTACAGGAACCAACATCTATATAAAAGAATGACCTTAAATCAGCACCTCTTAAATACTGATGAGGTTTATTTTATGGACTCTCTCTAATAGATGGCATAACTTGGTATAAAAAGAAATAAACCCCCCAAAAATAGTACTCAAGCTAGGATTAAACATTCATTTCAAGGACAAGATTTCTTAGTGTGCTAATATATTTAAATCCAATATTTGTGGGGTTTTTGTTGATATTGCTGAATATTTCGTTGACAATCTCTTCTTTGGATTAGGCTAGTTTTCTTGTGTATATATTCCCCGTTGACATTTACTTTCAGGTATGCAAACTTCCATGGAGTATTTCAACGAGGCCAGGACAGGTGGTGGGCTGCACCACTACCACTCTGCCATTTCTCAAGGTTATGCTGTAACTACAGCAACTGCTCCAACAGAGGAGCAGTGTCAAAAAGCAGTTACTTCATTAGAAAGAATTTTAATGCTAAATTTTAATGCTAAAATGTTGGCAATACTCTGCACTGTAATTTCTCGTTTCCATTTCTCATTCATTGCATCGCTCTCTAACTCAATTCCTAACCAAGACTTCAGTGAGACCACTTGCAGGAAATGATATGACAAGAATTCTCCCTTTGGAAGATGAACTTCCCTCTCAGTCAGCAGCAATCCTCTGGAACTAACTTGTTTGTATTTCCTTACAAGGCAGGAAAGGAAGCTGATAACCTAACGCAAAATATTTTTGCAGAGACTCCTGTAATAGGCATATAAACAGTTTTCAGTCTTATGTTGCATTCCCCTCTCCATACATAGAGGTTTCCATTACAAGTTTCCCACTTGGAAAGAAATCTACCCCACGATTTACAGACATGGCTTCAATATGCTCTGTTGTTATCCTTCGGTGCCTTTATCCTTTCTCTTTTGCAGAAGGCAAGACCATGGGCTCTTCCTGGCTTATTTCCTCTTTAAAATCTCATCAATATACCATATAGCACAGTGATCTTTGGAGGACAGAAAATCTAGCAGCATAGAAGTCGGACCTTACTGATGCTGCAGACAAGCTCCACTGTCTCCTTTAAAATAAAATTGCTGTTTGAGGTGACAGCTCTGGCAGGAGAAGCAGAAAGGGTATATCCAGCAGTAGCAATTTCAAGTTCATTATGCAGAGCTTTCCCTTGAGGCTATTTTCTTTGTGTTTTTCTTGTACTCATTGCTTTTTGCTCCCTTAAACTGACAGCAAATGCCCTGGCTAATTTCCACACAAGCACATTGTCTGTAGTAAAAAATGACCAAAGTTTTGAGGGAAAAACAAGAAGAGGAAAGAAAAAGAAAAAAAAAAAGAAATAAAAAGGAAGGAGGAAGGAGATGACAAAAACAGAAAAAGAAAAGAAAAAAAAATCCAACTGCAGTTCAGTAAATACAAAATACCTTCTTCATTCAGCTTGAAGAACTAGAACTATATGCCAAATATACTCTTCCTCTTTTTTTTTTTTTGAAAAACAAAATCAAAATTTTAATATGATTCTCAGTATTCATTTGGTCATGGCCACTTTGAAAAGGGAAATCTTGCTCTAAATTTTTATATCTAATACTCAAGTATTATCTGTATTAATTTATAGCACACAATATATGTATATGCCATTAAACACTAATGTTACTTCTAACTGAAATAAAAATGCTTTACTGCTCCTTATGATACCCTGCACACACAGAATGTGCACATAGGGTGACATTATTACCTAATGACTATTAGGAAATAATGACAACAGTTGATTATTTTATACACATTTACTGAGAAGGGCTTATTAAGCAAACACTTATAGGCCAAGAGCTCTAACAGACCCTTGTGAGCACATCACCAGAGACCTGAGCAACTTCGTCACTCACTCTCAGGCACCGAATTATTTTAATACTTTATCATACAATATACAAAAGTGAAACATTTTTAAGTACAGTGTCTAAAACCTTTTTTTTATTTTTGGTGAGCTATTGCTAGTGCATGTAAATCTCATCTCATACACATTTTTTTTCTGTGTGTTGATGAAGATGCAATGAAAGCGTTACTCCAGGATGAGCTCAGCACCAACGCTTAGGACACCATACCAAGAATCATTATGAATGGCTGTTGTTTATTTTACTACTTTAAAATATGCTTTAAATATGCTTTAAAACCTAAGTGATCTGTATAACTACACTTGCTTACTCAGGATGGAAATTCAATCATAAAATTCAACATCTGCATCATTCATCACTGTTTGAATGAAAACTGGGCACATAATAGGCATCTCAAAGATCCTAATCACAAACAAATAGTGTTACAGTCAGTGTATGTCCAGAGCCAAGTGTCCTTCAAGGCTCAGAGGAAGTAGAATAACAGAATTCCCATTTTTTCACACTGTCTTGCTTTTACCTCACTTCCATTCAAGGCCAGCTATATTTTGCAGACACATTATTCTGCAGATTAGTTCAAGGAAAATCATTTCCACTGAAAACACAGTCATCAAAAAGTTGAAACTCAAGGACCAAATATTGTATTGTTGTAAGTGCTCTGTCAGTTTGTGACTGTCAAGCACTATTTGATCTACAGAGATAAAATGTTTAAGTAGGTGGCTCAATAAGAGAGCCCCCTACACTATTTTATAAAAAATTTGTACCTTTACAGTAAAAGAGCTTCCTTGGAAGTACATAACTAATTTCACTCTAGCTTTAGCTGACTCTATACAGAAGTCTCTTCTTTGAAAAGCATCTTAAAAAAGCATCTGGTTGTTTAAAACAGCAGCATTCTGCATCAACGGCAACACTCCAGACAAAGTGAGGACATGGCCCACAAGCTGTAAGTTCCAAAAGATGACAGAATAAAAGCAGGAAGCCAAGGCAACTTTCGGAGGAACTGAAATGAACTGGTCTGGAAGTCAGTTTAACGGGTTAAATAAATCATAAAGAAGAGTCTAAATTAAAAAGTCCACTCGAGTATATTACCTTAAAGTCCTTTTACCTTCCTAAATTACCTTCTTAGATAGGATTTTGCACACTCCACATTGCCAGCAATTAATCCTTTGATTCAGGTGGGATTAAAAGTGAGTTAAGGATACCTTTAAAAGCCACTGTACTAGAAGCATTTGCTCTAGAACCATGACTTTTTTCCTGAGGTGGCCTATTTACTCAGGCATATTTACTCTTCTGCACATTACCTACATTGAGCAAAAATCACTAAGACTACTGCAGTAAACCATTACTGTCAAACTCAAAGCAACAAACCCCAGTGTTCTTACACATTTCTAATGTATGAGGAAGCCTAGAAACAAACACAAAGAAAAGCTTTGAAAGAAAAACAGAGACTGGAACTTTTATTGACACTTCAGTGACATACAGTCAAAATGAATGAAATTATGGCTGTAGCACAGATAATTCCTGGAGCTCCACTTCAAGCACGGCTGTGCCATTATTCCAAAAATGGTCCCAAGACATGCAGACCATTGAAAGAGATTCATAAAGAAAATAAGAAGTCTCTCAGACAGGAACCCCCAAAACAACAAGTAATATGCACTGACACAGAACGGACCACGACCACACTTCCCTCTTCCGTTTTTAAAGCTGTAATTTGATGGTGTGCATCTCTCCTTAGGAATGTTATTATTATAAATGAATATTGTGAATTGATGTTTAATAGAAACACAATTTTAATACAAACACAAAAATGAGAGCAGAGGACTGTTTATAATATGAATAACAGAGGTTTCAATGACTTCTTATCTCTTGTAACAATGTAGTGGTAGTCAATTAGGCACTGAGTTTTTCTACAGAACAGCACAAAGCCTTTGCACTTCACATTTGTCTTTACATTGTGGATGTATATGCAAAAAGAACACTTCAATAATGATTGAACTATATATTGTATATATTTTAGAACAAATGTGGAGAATTCACTTTTTTTTGCAAACATGATTTGCCCTGCTTTTGCCACTCTTTCAGTTCTGCTACGCAAGGTCCATTTTCGTGCTCCTGCTAAAAATCCAGATGGCTGCAGATGTGCAGCTGGCAACACTCTGTTGTCTGACCCTGCTTGGGGATTTACACAATGCAGGGCTTGAAGCGAGAGGAAGTCCCACGCGCCCTCGGCTGCCGGCAGCCAATGAGCTGAGCGCGCAGCAGAAAGAGTGGGAAATTTCAGCAAAAAATTCCTAGCACAGGAAATGCCTCCAAGACAGAGGGGAGATTGTATACTTTGCTGTGAAGACAGCAGAGCATAAAAACAGCTCTTTTAGGCACGCAACAGTACTCTGAAATCTAACTGTAAAGTCTATAGGCCAAAATAAGCCTAACTACTTTTCCTCAATATGTGCCTATACCTCCTTCCAGTCACATAAATAGGGCTCACTGGTTTACCTTAACACAGATGGCCTCCTTTGTATACAGCTATAAAGTAAGAAAATGTTGTTGGCTTTATCAAAGATCTCCACAAAAACTCAACTGGTGGGAGATACGTTTTAATGAAGACACGAATTAATGCATTAAGAATGTTAGATTTTGTTAAGTTTTGATATTGTCTCCAAGGCAGACTTTATACGAGCTTGCATTTGGTCTTCTCTGTGAAGACTGTCATGGGATATTAGATAAAATATATAATTGTTATGCAGATATTGTGCTTTAACCTGTATTGATCCTATTCTGCCAGTATTTGAGCAACTAAAGTTCTCACTTCAAAGACAAGTTCACAGTATGCTGTATTGAAAGGTGATTTCACACACTGCATGATACAATAACCTTTGTAGGTAGTTTAGCGCAGCGAGCTAATTCTTTTAGCCGTTACTTTTTCGTCATTCTGCATCCAAGGTTAAACCACAAATCAAACATCTAAGAGGGGCTATCTTCTAGCAGCATGTTGTGCATACACACACATATATGCATGTATATACACATGTATTTAGAAATGATCTCTTTTATTATTTCTTCTGTAGTGGATCTAATCAGGTAATAAGCATAATCAAATAAACAAATGGAATACTGAATATAACACTGAGTCTGAAAATTAATGTGGTTGCATAACATGATACTGTCATAATATATTAATTCATATGTATTGCTCCTTGAGAAAGTGCTGCTGCTGGAAGGAACATTGAAATATGTGATCAAATCCCACCAATATCATGAGGATTTATTAATACATATCTAGCTTTCAGATAATTCTTTCCACACACAGATTTCAATGTGCTTTACAAAGAAGCCAATTTCAGAATCACAGAATGTTCAAGGTTGGAAGGGACCTCTAGAGATTATCTGGTCCAACCTTCCTGCTCCAGCAGGCACACCTAGGGCAGGTGGCACAGGGCGGCATCCAGGCGGATTTTGAAGACCTCCAGAGAAGGAGACTCCACAACCTCCCCAGGCAGCCTGTTCCACTGCTCTGTCACCCTCACAGTCAGGAAGTTCCTCCTCACCTGGAGATGGAACCTCCTCTGTTTGAGCTTGCACCCATTACCCCTTGTCCTGTCACTGAAGCTTGGCCCCTTCCTTCCTACATTCTCCCTTCATGAATTTACACACCTTAATCAGATCCCCTCTCAGCTTTCTCTTCTCCAAAGTGAACAATTTCTTTACATCTAGGAAGTGGAGACTGGATCTACATCCTGCCTGAGGGGCCAGATCCCTTTTCCAAGACACCGGCCTTTAGAGCTCCCATGCAGTCTCCGTGCAGGCGGCTGCCAGGCGTGTGCTCACTGCCTGCCGGTGCCTTTGCTGAACGATCCGGAAAGGGGTCCCAGGAGCAAGTGAAGCGCTGAGCTCAGCCACACAGCAAATGGGGTCAGGGACAGCGAGGCTGGCCTCACCCCAGTTCACCTACTCTTGCCTGTGCCATGCATTGTTCATCCCAAACTTTCACCCAATTCCCATTTGTCAGCGAAGCCGATGTGATGGATAAGATATGCACTCAAATCCATAAAACTCAAGAAAGTAACAGGTTTGGGCCTAAGCCACAGTGACAGGAGGCTAAGCTGCAATAGCTGACCTTGCACTTTGTACAGGCTGCAAGCACACTGGGGTCAGGCACTGCAGCTCGGGCAGCCCATGATTAACACAGCTTTAAGCAGCATTAATTCTGTCATGTCTGAATGTCCTAAATTACTATGGACAAGTCATCCCATTACTATACAGAACCATTGCATATGGAAGCCAAGTTCCAGTTACTGAGCCTAATACTCAGTTTTTGGTTTAAAAAGAGAAAAATTACAAATTGGCCAAAAAAACACCCTCTTATTTGGAATTTACCTTGCAGAATATATGACTCAGATCCCTTCTAGAGACAGCATGAAACCTACCAATCTAAAACACCTTTAAGAAGGTTTCAAAATGTTATGTAGGAAAAAAAGAAAAAAAATCAGAACAGTGGGATACTGCTGGGCTTTCTTTGGCTCTTGGTGACTTTTATAAAACCTCTATTAGTTTAGTAATTAATGTTTTCATTAATAATCCTTAACCTTACATGGTTGAGAGGTTATAAGTAATATCCACAGAATCCAATAGAAGCAAAAATACAATTCATAAAGAAGAAAATCCTAAAAATAATTGAACATTCATTACTATGCATATAATGAGTACATTAATGAAACTGCATATGCTACAATGCATAGTAAACATACAATGTGTAATTATGATGCATTAACACAACACATACAAAATTAGAGGGGATCTTGTCCAGAACAGTAGGTAGAAACGGTATTCACAGCCAACTAATTTTGTGCCCGGTATAAACACAGTTTTATAGACATATAGTATCAAGGATCAAGATTTATTTTTTAAGTGGTACAGAACAAGTTATTAGATTAATAGATAGTAGATTAGTAATCCTAATATAGCAGGTAATTTTTCTCCTGTAGATTTCCTAGTGTTTTACATAGTGTTCCCTAGTACAGCTAAGGTGAAGAGATCTGAACAAAGCCAGACTGCAGACCAGATATAGAAAGGGCTTTAACTTTACTCTTCCTATTCCCTTTCCAATGGCACAATACTGGATTCTGTGTGAATATTAGGGACCAGCATATTCACAGGAGATATTCTGTGTACTTCAGGGCAGTACTGGAGATGTGGTATATCCATCTCAGCCAGGCTTTATATTTGTAAGCTGTGAGGTTAGCCGATTCTAACTCCTAAGCTAACTTCTTAGCTAAATAAGAATCATTTATATTTATACAATATATAAAAAATAATATATATTATATATTTATATTTATATGTTATATATTATATATTATATTAAGTAAGAGCATTGCTGAAGTTTTTAACCATCACAATACTTTTAAAGCTGAAAACTTGGCTAAAACTACCTACAATTCTAT
This sequence comes from Nothura maculosa, assembly GCA_032353885.1. Lineage (NCBI taxonomy): Eukaryota > Metazoa > Chordata > Aves > Tinamiformes > Tinamidae > Nothura > Nothura maculosa. The sequence goes on along the minus strand of JAUBOD010000245.1, from coordinate 458,047 downwards.
TTTTGCTATTATTTATTACACATCATTTAAGCACTCATCTTCTCGATCCTGTATGATGTATAAGCAAGAATTATGTCATGTAGACCCAGATTATTACTTCAAGCTTACTATTTTAGATTACAAACAATGCAGTCAAATTCCCTAATAACACAGAGCAGGATCGGTTGGATTAACAATCTCTCACTTAAACGTAAGTGCTTCATTTATAGGGCAAGCAGACATTCAGCTGCTGCAAATGGAATCCGTCCACCTTGCTCGCATCTGCTTGCCCCTTTGCATCTGCACAGCCCATCGAGCGAGGAAACATATGGTCCTGAGATTTTTTTGTGAGCAGAACACCCAGCAAGCACAGTAGAAAATCTAAATTTAATTGGTAGTAACAATTTAGCTTTTACAAGCACTTTTTTGTTAACTATCTATCATAGCACAACAGGAGGGAGAACAGACACCAAAGATGGAATCCAAGGAAACCCATTACAATGGTCCTGAATTTTTATTATTTCCCCTGGTTACAGCTCTGTAGGATTAGTGGTTTTATGCTGGGATAAAAACAGCATCAGACTATCAAACCATGCATTTGCCTTGGTATGTGTCCTAAAAGGCCAAATCTGACATCTGGTACACAGAGCTACTGCAGACCTTAGCAGTAAGATTTATGTTTTGTTCTTAAGTCAAATTGCAGTGCAATACAATTATGCCTTCACAAAGGAAAAACATGCCCCTTCGCCTACCAGCTACTGGCAAAATCCCTCCAACTAGAAAAAGAACCTTTCTGAAGCCTCCAACAATTGACAATTAAAAAAAGAATAAAAGAATTTCAACCACTTTTACCTGTCATTTTTACATGGAATTCTCCAGGATTACAGGAATAGGGGGAAAAAAAAGAGAGAACTATGTATGCAGGTTGAAGGAACTATGGAGACTGAGAATGAAAGGGCTCTTCAGAAACAATATGATCACAGAGTAAACCAAGTGTTCGGGCAACTCTATCTCTGTGCAAAGACTTAACAGCTGTCAAACACGCCAACAAAAAAAAGGACACTTAGGAATAAGCTTTAGCTAATCAAAAATATTGCAGGAGTACTGAAATAGGTCACATGTCAAGAAGAAAAAGACTGATCCTTAGGCAAGTAAAGCCATTTCCGTTTGATTTCAGAAGCTAGATTTGGTCTACCCCGTTCATACGGGGTTGAATGGATAATTCTAATTTTCTGTTACATTATCTTTATTATTTCCAAGACAGTATTGGAGATGTTCAAATACTGCAGCTAAAAAAAATAACAAAAGAGATGATTTCTGACACAGTACATTCACAGAAGACAGTTTCAAAAATAGCTCTTTTTCAGAGATGGAATTGTAAGCTGTTTCTTCTTTAAATGCTAACAAATAGCTGACAGAGGATATATTCCTGTATCACAAATGGATGGCACTCCAGTACCTCATACACAAACTCAAGTTATACCAGAGTAAAATGTTTTCCAAGTGAACTACAAGCAAACTAAAAGCTACTCTGACAAGAACACTTTGAACACCAGTCTGATCTGAAATCAGGTCAGGCCTGGTGCAACCAGACACAGACTTACAGGTGTCAGAAGGAAAACAGGGTCTACCAGCTTCAAAAAGGAAAAGAATGAGCTAGGAATATGCTCTATCACATCCCCTATATCTGTGTGCTAGAAACAAGCAGTGCGTTTCCTTCGCATCTTTGCACATCCTTCAGCCTAAAGCACGCAGACCTGCAACTATGAAGAGAGGAACAAAGACATGGAAGAGGGAAAGACTTAGGAAATCTGTGACAATTTTTGCAAGGGGAGCTTTCCTCTCTCATTAGTTCCAGACTGCTCTCAGTTCATCCTAAAGCACGAAGGTTTGGTAAATTCATGAAAAAAAAATTACACTTTTCACTTTACAATTTTTTTGACACATTCCAAAATTCTTTCCTCAAAAGATCAGTAAGGAGAAAAGGATTAAATAAAGCTAAGCTCAAGGCAGAATGCCTGAATTTTTACATCCTTTCCTTGTTTGGGATATGCCAATGAAAACTCATCCAGACTACTAAAATAAATAAATAAATAAATAGAATACAACACAACACATGATGTCTGAAAGACATTTTATTTTCAATTATGACATTAACAGGATTATGCTAAATACAAATTGGTCTTTAATTGGTTTATAGAGAAATAAGACTATGCTAGGAGTTTGCCTAGGCAAAGAGAACAGTGTATATTCTATGAATAAGTACTGTAACCATGTGCTTGTTATTTGGAAGTAAAAACAAACAACATCATTACTATAATAAAAGTTTATATTTCTTAATGAAAATATGTTGTCTCCTCCTAGCTTTTACAGAGCAGTTAATGTACATCATATGTCCAGTAATCCCTGAGTTTTAGACAGATTATTTACTTACACAGCTTTGTCAATTTTAGGAAATCTGTGCTTGTGTGTGAACTCATTAAAAGAATCCTTTAGCTCAGTTAATTATATTTTACAGAAGACAAAAATCTTTAAAATCTACCAGGAAGAAATAACAGAATAAATCATTTTATAGATTCTGAAGACACGAGAACCTAGCCTCACAGTTCTACAAATCACTGCCACTGGAAGCTAAAGGATTAGACTGACGTGTATTTCCCGAGCTACATCTGTCATAACAAGTCTAAAAAAGCAACCAGCCCACTGAGCAAAAACTGGCACTTTGGGAAATGGCTTAAATAGCACTGAGCTCGAAACCGTCACTTTTATGCTTTTTTTTCATAAATTTGAATAGACTCAAATCAAGAGCATATTCCTTGTCACCTTCACATCTGACTTAAAGATTAAAGAAAGGTACCCAGAACACACTGGCATTCTGGACACTGCTGCAATGAGCAGAGACAACGGAGTGCACAGCCAGCAGCAGCCCTGACTCCCCGAGGGGAAGAACCAAGCGCACAGAGACCACTCCAACTGGGGGAAGCTCATTCTTTCTGCCCAGAACTGCCTGCTTAGGTCTTCTGATTGCAATTGCAATCTTATCTGCATTTTGCAAAGCGAAAGTCTGCCTAATACTCCTGATGCAAATACAGCTACTCACTGAAGACACTATACTACCCTTGCCCGAAGGCATGGCTTTACAGACCTTCAAAAATAATAACGTAACAGCGCATTGATGTGGAAATCTTTTTCAGCCTTTTCCAAAGTCTGAAAAATACAGACACAACAGGCGACCCCCACAAGTTCACCAGTGGAAGAACATCCAAGTAAAGACATAACAGGTGTCAGCTGACCAGGGCATCACTTAACTTGTGGCAGCAGCGCATTGGAGGCACGCAGCCGTGCGGCGCGGGCTGCCTGTCCATGGCGCCCCAGCGGGACGCGGCAGCTCTGCCTGGCACCGGCGCTCACAGCCGCGCACCAGCGAGACACCACCACTGACCACAGGCTCACCGGAACGGACGCAGCTGCTCATGCTTCCCTGGCTCAGCTGGTGGGGAGCAGGCAAGCGGGAAAAGAAATCTCACCAGGAAAATCCATTTAGCCTCTCATTTTAAAGCAACTTCACTAAAATTGAATGCAACGGTGCCCTTCTACCAAGAAAACTTATGTCATCTTAGAACTGAGTATGGCTAGTATATGTCCCATGCCTCCAGAAAATAGCTGTCTTGAACTCCAAGATTAGCCAATGCTCCATCTCAAAACTCTATTAAAAAAGAAAAATCCAAAACATTAACCCCACCTGCCAAGCCAGAAAAAAGCAAAATAAACAAACATACAAAAAATGGCACTGCACAAAACACTGCAGCTGCTTGGAAACTTTAATATAATACCATGAAAAAAGGAGAAGAGAAAAAATGAGAGAAAAAAGTATTAGATATTTACAGTATTTAATAAACCATTTTATCTGACAATTAAAATTTTAGAAAAATGAACATTTACTTTCATCTATTTTCTATGGAGAAAATCTATTTTCACTGTAGGCCTACATTGGTACCTTTATATTAACAGGGCTGTATTACACAAATCATCTTTATATTTCATTTAGAGAAAACATAAAGATTACATAGAGTATATTCAAAATTTCATAGTCAAAATAAGAGAGCAGAAGTAAAAGAATAGACTCAAATTCATACCTGTGAAATCTTGGGCATGGAGTTACACTCCTATTAAAAGCATACAAAAGCTCTGATTAAGAAAGTATTCCCTTTACTACCTCTGTCACTGAAAAGAATCAGGCAAAGTCATCTTCCATATTATGCACAACTGCACAAGAGACCTGCTGTAAACATTAAGTTCAAGAGGACTGCCCAAGGAGAATCAGAACAGGATTCTGTCTAAAGCCTGAAAAATGTTGCCTGTATTTAATAATGCTTAGTTGAATCCCATGCTGCTGAAATCACTAGACTGAGATTCCCAGGGGCTGAAATCTTCCATTTAACAAAAAAAAAAAAAAAAAAAGAAACCCAAAAACCCTGCAGTGCCCTAACCAACCAACGCATTTCATTTTCCTGAGAGCCTGGTGATTGGGAGAGTTAAATATTCGTCAAATTCCATCATTAGCTGCTTGCCTGGGCTATATATAAGACTGACACCTCAAAATGTGTTGGTGATGTCTCTGATGTAGGAATCCAGCATCCTGGAAATGAACGGAAACTACCAATCCATTTTGCTGACATTCATTAGGAAAAGTGATGATGATTTTTATGCAGACTGTACAGACTGTACCTTTTTATAACTTCCTGAGCCAAATCTAATTAAAAACAAAACAAACAAGAGACAAAAAAAGAGAAAACCACACAAAAAAAAGAGAAAGCTTTTGAGGGCTAACATAAAACATGATGTAATTATTATAAATATTTCCTATTTATTTTAACCTATTTTATTTAACCAAACTGGAAGACTATACAACATATTTTGATAAAGCATATAGCTCAATTCCTGGAAAAACACTTTAAATCTACTCTAATTGCCTCAACACAGCACAATGCCTTAAACACTGATTTTGACCATGAGGTTTTTTGTTGGGTACCATGTGAACCTCATGGAACCACAGTGCACAAGAGAATTGTGCCTGGGATTATCACAGTTTCAACTTGATGAAGCTCCCTACTCTTCCCAAAGAGTAATTAATCTGTGAAATCATTCATTAGTATCTTAAGATGTCTCTTCTTAAAGCCTTTATTTTTTATTATTTAATCTGGTAATATTGGTAGTTGATCAACAGAAAACTCTTTATAAATCACCTCTTTGTATGTAACCTCGTATGTCTATGTATAATCCATCCTAATGTTTAAAGCACTCCCTTCTTGAACCCTTTTAGTTTTTCCAGCCCAATATGGTCAGGGATTATTAAATGCTGCAAATCATAGAATGACCTTGTTACTTGACATTACAAATAACAGACTCAATAACTTGAATAGCAAATGTTTCATGCTCTTCCTTCATATATTTTTTCCTAAAAACAAAAAAAATCAATGAAATAAATCTTATTTCAGAAGCATCTATTTTAACCTGATTAGTGGAAGATCGTATTAAATTACAGAGATGTTTAGTTTGCACACACATCAGTAACTATGACATATGCAGATGACTAAATCAAACAGAATTGCTTTTTATTCCTTTCATTTAAATCAGGTTACTTTCAATAAATAAATATATAAATAAAGCAACAGAGGGTTTTAGTGTAATTAGCATGAAGGGAAAGATTAGCACAGCAGCTCTAAACAACGAGGTTTCCCCCAAGCAGCCCATCCGGTGGCAAGTGATGCACATTTCAAGAAATACAAAGCTATTTTCACCGAACGGCGCGGATCCGAGCAGGCAGTTTCGAGAGAGGCAGTTACATAAATCGATGCTAAAAATAAACTTGAGGCGCGCGGCGCGGGCCGGGGCCCGGGCTCCCGAAGCAGCCCGAGCGCAGCCTGGCGTCGGCGCTGCCCGGCGCGCTGTCCATCACGGCGCTGTGCACGGCGCTGGCCGAGCCCGCCTGGCTGCGCATCCACGGCGGCACCTGCGCGCGCCAGGAGCTCGGCGTGGCCGACGTGCTGGGCGCCGTGGAGCCCGCGCTGCTGCGGGGTGAGCGCCCCGGGACGCAGCGCGCGGCCCCGCGGAACCGGGGAGGCGGAGCCGGGCGGGATCACGGAGCGGCACCGGGACCGCCCGCTTCCCCAGGCTGCCCTGCCCCCCGGGGCCTCTCCCCCCGCTCGGCTGCTCTTTCCCTTGCTCTGGGGTTTGGAGGCGCCGCTCCGGGGGGCCTGGGCTCCTGGGAGTTCCCCCCCTCTGTTCCCAAGCGCTATGGGAATGGCAGGCATTCCCCTGGGATCCCCCGCTCCAAAGGCAGATCCAAGGGGTTTCAAGCTTTGCCTTTGTCTCCATCCTTCTCTGGATCCCCGATGGTGTCGGGCTTGGGTGGATGTCGGAGCCCCCGTGACACCCAGGGCGTTCTGAGCCGCTTCCCGCTGCTGCGTCTCCATCTGTCACCAGACCCGTCCCCGTTGGCAGCTCGGGCGGTGCTCAGGTGCCCCCTCTGCTTTGTCGCCCCCCCAGATTACTGCATGAACCCGCAGACGGTCCTGCTGCTGCGGGTCATCGCCGCCTTCTGCTTCCTGGGCATCGTCTGCAGCCTCTCGGCCTTCCTGCTCGACGTCTTCGGGCCCAAGCACCCCGCGCTGAAGATCACGCGGCGCTACGCGTTCGCGCACATCCTCACCGGTAACGCCGCCCCGGCGGGTGTTCAGCTCAATGACCCGCTGCTTGTTTAACCGCGCGGGGTGACAGCCACGTTTTTCCCCCTTGTTCTTCCCTCTGGGATCTGAGTGTAGCGTGGGCGCAGGGTGGGAGCTTTATCCCGTAACACAGAACTTCCCGGGGAACACGGTGCAGGTCGTGTCTTCCCGCCCGGCTCCACAAGGGATCTGCTTCCCTGGATCCCTGATAAAACGACCCACGACAGCCCCAAGCTGCTCCGGGCCTGCTGGCTCCGTGACGCTCCCGCCGCCTCCTGAGAATCCCACCGAAGCCATTTGAGCTTTGGCTTCTCGTGCCCGTCCCTGCTCCGCCCCTCTCTGCTCTGCTCCTCCTGCCTCTTCTTCTTTATTTGAAGAAATAAAGCGGGTGGAGGCCGAGCTCCCAAGTGGCTTGAGTCTGTTTTATACTGCCCGGCAGCCCTGTCCGTGCCCGGGGACCCCGCTACGTGGCAGGGAGATAAACGTGATTCCTCCTGCTTTGCTGCCCGGGTGCTCAACGTGTTCTGTGCTGCTCAGTCCTGCAGTGTGCCACCGTCATCGGCTTCTGCTACTGGGCCTCGGAGCTGATCCTGGCGCAGCAGCAGCAGCACAAGAAGTACCACGGCTCCCAGGTCTACGTCACCTTCGCCGTGAGCTTCTACCTGGTGGCCGGAGCCGGCGGCGCCTCCATCCTCGCCACGGCCGCCAACCTGCTGCGCCACTACCCCACCGAGGAGGAGGAGCAGGCGCTGGAGCTGCTCTCCGAGATGGAGGAGAACGAGCCCTACCCGGCCGAGTACGAGGTGATCAACCAGTTCCAGCCGCCGCCGGCCTACACGCCGTGAGGGACACGGTAAGAGCTTCCCGCCAGCCCCGCGGCGTCCGCGCATGGGGACCCCGTCCCTGCTCCCCGGCCGGGCCCCTTCACCGGCGTTTCCTTTTCCAGGCACCTTCGTCGCTCTTCCGATCCCTTCCACGCGAAGGAAAACTTGTTTTGGGATCGGATAACTGGCGGCTCCTTCAGCCGATGCTCTCCGAAGGGCCCCTCCTCCTGATAACTCTGTAGTGTGATTTTTAACCTCCCCATCCCCTGCGCCCCACCAGGGTTGCCGAAACAGCCACGGGCCGGAGCGCCGCCGGCAGCGCCGCCTTCGCGCCAGGCCCGGGTGCTCCTTCCCAGCCGAGGGTGGCAGCGCTTCCCCCTGTGCCGCCGGGCCAAGCGAAGGGGCCGCGTGTCCCGAGACCTCGTCCCGGAGCAGAAACCCTCCCGGCGCCCTGCGGCTCCGTTTGCACTTTATTCGTCAGAGCCTCTTTGCCCAGACATGGCTCGTGAAGCCCAGAACGAGGAGGAGGATGAGGAAGGAGCCCCAGTTCCAGCAGGGATCAGCGCTCGAGTCTCTCCTCTGCGGTGCCCGAGCAACCTCACAAGTAAATCCTGTTTCCACCAAAATTAACACGGGACTTTTGCACAGTGGCAACTACTGAAGAAGCAGCTGGAGCCTGTGCTGGGAAACGGCGTCTCCGACTATCGCTTTTATGCAAGACCTTCAAGCCGAGCTTGTTTTGAGCTTTTAACCTATTTCCCACCCGCTCTTTCTCTCTCTTGCTCTTAGTTTCTCTCCCTGCTGGTGACAAGGACCATGGTCCCCTGCAAGCCGTGAGAAGCCACCGGAGGGATGCGGCTCTCGCGCTTCCCACTGCTTCCCTCTGTGTCCGTGCGTCTCGCGGCGCGTCCCTCCCCCGGCGCGTGCGGCACCGCTGGCTGTGGGCGAACCGGCTGCGTTCGGGGCGAGAAGGGGGGAAATGCCGTTGTGTGGGGAGCGCTGCTCATGTCCCGCCTCCGCAGCAGGGCACCGGGGCCCCAAGGAGCCTTTCCCAAGGGGGCTGCTCTGTAAATAGTCTGTGCATAAACGTATTGTATTTCTGTAAAAAGAACAAAGAGACACAAAATAGGATGCGGTTTTCCCTGGCCCACTACTCCGCGGGGCAGAACCATGTGGAACATCCCTAGAAATCCCAGGGGGCTGGAAGCGGCACCTGCAAAGGCCGGGAGCCCCACGGCCCTCGGTGCGGTCGGCCCGCTCCAGCCTCCTGCTTTTTGTTTTTTAGGGTAAATAAACGAGGTGTAAATAGCGGTGGTGACGCTGTTGTCCCGTACCCGGCGGCGGGGCCCTGGGCGCTGCGGGGCCGCCTGGATGCGCGCCCTGCTGCAGTGTCCCGGTGTCCCTGTGTCCCGTGCCCCG
>JAUBOD010000245.1:429915-448997 GCA_032353885.1 Nothura maculosa | reverse complement strand
GGGCTGCGGGGAGGGCTCGGCCGCGGCTGCCGAGGCGCGCGGCGCCGGCACCCGCGCAGGCGGCAGCGGGACCCGCGCAGGCGGCAGCGGGGCCTCCCGCGGCTCCCCCGCGCTCGCTCGCTCGGGATAGGCTCGGGATAGGCACGGCTGGCAGGGCCATCGGCGCTTACAGCTGACATTTCAGAGCCGTGAGCCGAATGCAGAGCGGGACAGGAAACCCTCGCCGTCCAAGCGGCAGCCCCAAAACAAGAGCAGAGCCTGCGCTCAGAAGACCTCATACATACATGAATCCAAACAAATTACATATATTTATGAATAAACATATATATATGAACGTAAGCATTAACAAATGCACTAAATATTTGTGCAGATTTATATCTGTATGGGCTCTTGTCTGCACTCCAAAAGCCGGGAGATAAGCAGATAGGAAAGTTACCTAAAGGCTGTCACCCCAACACGGCATACAGAAGGCTTTAATGGGGCACATCAGCCTTAAAGATTCCACTTAAATTGCTCATTATGGCTTCTGAAATTGCAAATTAGATTTGAAGTCTTGTCATTAGAACATGTAATCACTCCTCTGGTTGCCCTACTTTGGTTTGAACTGCTTGTTTTCCTCCTCTTTCTGGAGAATTTTGCTCACATTCAGCAACATTAATCTCCCTGCATTTACTCTAATCTGGTCTACATGACGTGATCTCAACCCGCTGCGCAGAGGAAGCCCAGCCGCAGCACCCAGCACACATGTGAGAGGAGCAATATGCAGCGATGCATGAGACACCTTGTGGTGAATTTTGCCTAGTGTCAACTATATCTTTTCTTCAGTTCAGGGTCCAACACTCATTAATGTCTACATTTTTTAAAAAAATTAGTCCTTGCCTACAGTTGCCTACAAACCGCCACACTGTTAGGGTTTAGGGCTGGACCCAAAGACCAAAGGCAACAGTAGGACTGTGATAAGGATTAGGTACAAGCTCCTACTCAAAGCAGATAAAGTTTGATTAGGTTGCTCAGGGCCATGTCCAGCGAAATTTTATATATTTTAGAGGGCGGGGATTCCACAAGCCCTTCAGACAACCTACCCCACATAAAAAAAAGAACCCAAACTTATCTCTCCCGGTTGGAATTTCCTGTGTTCCAACTTGGGTCTGCAACCTCTTTTCCTTACATTGAGTTACTGAAGAGAGGACCCTATCTCTACACCATCCTCTGAGCTGGGACAAACAGTAAGGTCCTCTCTTGGCCTTAGCCTCTTAAGATTGAATGAAATTACTAAAGCTTCTGGCATTACGTGGCCCAGGAGTGCTCTGTCCTTTTGGTTGATATACATATGATAGCAAGTGGTATCAGACTGCCACTACATGAAGCCTAAAATGACTGGAAGAATTATCAAGAGACATTACAACATGTGGAGGCTTTCTTCATGCTTTCCATGTCACTTTACAACAGTGACACTAGGCAGGCACTAATATGCAGCCCTCAGATATTTACACACATCGTGTGCACCAGACTGAAACAAGTCTTTTTTTCCTTTGGTACAGTATTTGCTTCTGTTATTTGGCTGAATCTAGTGTCCTATGTTCCAAATGCCACAGACAGGTGGCTCCTATAAACCTGAGGATACAGTCAAAGAGCAGCTTTAAAGTCAGCTTCACTGACAGAAGACTCGGATCATTGATGAAAGAAACTAAAACATGAAAATCTCATGCTCTGTTTTTCATTCAGAAATCATGGTGTTATGTGGGCAAACATAGTGATTGTCGATTTGACGCTTTGCAAAAGAATTAAGCAGACATCTGTGCTTATTCTGTCGAAAGATAGTTGAGATATATACATACATTTAATCCGGGAACCTCATAGCAGAAGAACTTCCATTAAACTTTTAAGCAGAAAGTATACAAAAGATTTTTTTTTTCATTTGATGCTCTGTATGTTTATGACCTCTTGAAAACTATGATGAACTCTGTATTAAGTCTTACTCAGGTAAGGCCTGCTCACATCCTGTCATGCTCTCTCTGCCCTATATTCCTCTTTTCCCATTTTGGATGGTTTGTTCCACGGGGACAGATCTTGTGCACAATTACTAAAATTATGAATTTGTACATACTGAATACATTCCTTTCTGCCGTCAAACAATCACCTGGTGGCATATTTGACCATGAGAAGCATCTGAAAGTTCTGCAGAAGTTTTGGTTGAGACTAGCGAAAGCCGTTGCAAGGTGCTTCACGGCCACGGCTCTGCTCCCACCTGCCGTTGTTTCTGGCTGCATCCTGACTTCTGCACCTGCTCATCCTCAGGACAGTTGCATCCTGCTGGAACTCACTGCATGTTTTGCTGACGGTAGAGCTTTGTCTGGTCCAAGACACACAGAATAAGGTACATAGGAAACAAAGTGGTTCTGTGATGAGGATTTCTCAGGATGATACAACCGGCTCTGTCTGTGTAGAGATTACAAAGAGGCCAGTACTGCACAGTCACCACTATGTTCCCAGAGGCACTAATAATGCACATAGAACACTGAACATTTCTTGCTACTTTTAATGGCATGTTGGTTAATTTGCATATTGATAAGTGACTGGTTTGCAACACTCCAAAAGGTTTGGTTTCTAAGTATTGATAAACCTAAGAAAAATCTGAACGAGCTCTGTTTGACTTGCACCAGTTGAAAAGCATATATACAATTATTATGTACTGTTTTCATCACAAATTTTGATTTTCGTATTATATAGGATATTTGTTATTGCACCTTTTAAAAATGCTTGGGAAAGCATTAGGCATGTAGGTCTGAGCTCTACATGATGCCAAGATATTAATGAAAAACAAAAAACAATAATGTCAAATATTTGTTTTCTTCATATACTTGTAAATTAATTCCAATTTTGCAGATATATTTTATAAGCCACCAGTGGCTCCATCTCATGCATATGCAACTGGCTGAAGTAAACCAGAGCTATACTTCTGATACAAAGGATGTGATATTTATTGGCTGCACAGCTAAATATGCAAATATTTGTTAAAACAAATGAATAGAAGCATAAGAACACAATCCCCAGTGACTTATGCAGCCAGCTAATGCATTCTGCAATGATAGTATTCCCTGATGATTTTTAACAGTGATATGCAATGACAGCAGAAGGGCAGAGAAAAGCCCAGAAATGACCTTATTTTTTCCAGTAGGCTATTGCTAAAATTGTCAATTGAAAGTTAAGATGATAGTGGGATTGTCACTGTTAAGTGAAAGTTAGATGACAGCAGATGACAGAGTGGGTTTGAAAGTACCTTACTTGGGAACAGCCTCATTGATCTTAGAGCAGAAATTCTCTTGATAGTCAAACATTTTTCTTGTTCTTTATATTTGCATCTTAATCTTAAGTAAAATAGTTCAAGACATGCACTATAGAGCAGGGTAAACAGAGACACAGAAACTTAGCTGCATTGTCTTGCAATACTTTGAAATCATGACCTTCATAGCAGGGACACGCTTCCAGTTCTACAACAAATCCCCTGACTTTTCATAGGATTTACACCATCACTATTATGGTATTCTCTAGCTGCAAAAGATTGCTATGGCAAAAGTTATTAAGGAAAAAGAGCCGACTCCGTTTTATTTATAGAAATAAAAGCTAGCAATCCAAAAAGGCAAAAATAATCAGAGATCTAAAGAAGATGTTAAAATAATGTATGTTGTTATTACAGACAAGGAAGACTTGAAGAGGATTGCAAGAGCTTTCAAATATTGCACATTAAAGTTTGCTGTAAAGTCTAAAGCAGTAGTTTATTCTCAGTGTTTCTGTGGGATCAGTCTAATAGCAGCTGGTTTCAAAAGCAAAGGAAGAGCTTTTCCCAGTGTCTAATCCAAACTTAACTGGAGGGATGATAAGCAGCTCAACAGAGTAATGGAGAAACTGGAGAACATAACAGCAGTACAGGGGTACATCTACAAGGGGCAAGATGGATTTGATCCTCACTTGGAAAAGGAAGATGGCCAAGATGATTTCTTAAATCCCTTTCCAGCCCTATTTTTCTATGTGAATCTGCTACTGTAGCTGGTTGTGAGCGGAATGCAGGCATACCTCTGCATTGTTAATCTCTATGCTCTGAATACTTTGCTTAGCTATGCTGGTACAAATTTGAAATAATCTCCGTGACTCCATTTCCAAATGTTTCCAGTGTAATGTAGATTACATTATATACATAATATTATATACATCTCCTTGGAGAAGAGAAGAATAATATTAATATCAAAACATCTCACTATTTTTACCTTTTTACTTCTTTCATACTTTTATCAGAGTTACAGCATCTGCAAATCCCCTGGCTGTTTCCCTCCTACCTCTCTGCATTATATTCAGCCAGCCTGTTCCAAAGTGAGTAATGGGCATTTGTGTTGATGGTACAGGAGCAGGGGAGATGTAACAAAATAAAATCTTTAGACAACTCTCTTTTCTAGCCAGGAAGCAAAATTGCAACAATCCTGCAAATAGCAGGAGAGAGGAATTGGTAAACCAACTTCAGAGGAACTAGACAGCAGATGAATTGGACAAGCAAGGGTGCATCTGCACTGAGAAAAAGATTTGTCAGAAACACAGCTTGTGTCCCATCTAAGTTACAGTATCTGACATCATTTTTTGCTAAATTACATGAAGTTTCTTTGATGTGAATAAATTTCTATCAAGGACTAGAACAAAATACCCAAGTTACTTTCTGTTAATTACAAAAAGCTAGTTATGTGTAATAGCTTGGTCTCTGATGAAACCTTTGCCCTACATACAGTAGCATACCACACAGTGGTATACTTAAGTATTTAATAAGAGATATTTTTAACAGGTAGTTAAAAGGACGTTTTAAATTGTTCAAATATACCCTTCATCAGCAGTGATTAAGTTCTAAAGCCTGGTGCTGAAATTCATAGGACTATCACAATGGAAAAACAATTTCCTAGTACATGGAGCACAGCAGAGAATCACAAAGCGGGTCTGCCCCAAAATACCTTCAAGGCGATTCAGATAAATGAGGCACCTAATCTAAACTTTTCATAGGGCTTACTAGATGGTTCACATAGAAAGACAACTCAAGCTGCGACTAAATTGTATATTAAGGCAGGCTGAATCATATTCTGAAAGTGTCATTTATCCCATCCTGAGATATATCAAGTTCTGATGAAATCACTTTTCAACAACATGCTTTGATGACTAGTTTAGGCTAGCACCCATCTTTTTAAAGGTTTGTAGAGAGATATGATCAATTTACTCCTAATTTGTATTCACACATCACTGAATTAGCTCAGTTCACTAAATAGGAATTATATCTTTCATGAGTTGCATAGGCAGAAAAGGTGAGTTAGTAGTAACAAAAACACTAATATTGTACTTGTTTTGTAGTCTTATATAGAGAACCTGGCTAGACACTACCTCCACAGAAGACAACATTTTGCCCCAATAAGGTTGGACACCTCATACTATGCACTGAAGTATATGAGAAAGCAAGCAGATGGAGATGAAAAAAGTGAGGAGGAGGACAAGGCAAGGATGAAATGACTGAGCTTGATATAATAAGGAGCAGCCACAGCACATTAGTTGCCTAGTCAGTGTTTATATCGACAATTAATCTTCATAAAACTGCTTGCTATCTTCAAATTCAAGAAATGGAAAGTCTTACTGCATTCAAGATCTTCATAGGATAGAACAACAAATACAGGATACCAGAAGGACACTGAATATCTAACGCTGAAGCCTGTATTAGCATATCTACCATTATCCTTTCAAGATAAAACCTACAATTTTGTCAATGTAAAATAAGCATTGATATTTGAAAGCACAAGTAACGATTATTTAATCTGACCTGAGATAAACATAGAAAGAAAACGTCTACCAATTAGAAAATTATTACTCCAACTATAAACTACAACTATAAAGTTATCATCATGTGTAGACACATTTTTCAAAAATGCAATATAATAGAAACCGACTGCAAATTTGGCAGTCATTGGCCTAATTGATTTGATAAAAATTGTACAAATAATGTCAGGAATTTGGAACAGACTTCTTGGTCTAATGCACCCAGAACATAATCTTTCTTATCTTCTCATTTCTTTCAATGAAAGAAAAAAATCAGATGTAGTCAGTAATATCTTGGAACACTAATGGAGCAAGCTTTTGAATCTGTAGCTGATACAAGAATTAGCTTATTCATGATGCAGCATTCACTCTGCCCTGCCATATGCAGTACACTATAGATATCTGTACAGCTATATTTTATACATAATCCAAAATTAGTTCACAGACATTTGTATAATGCCTGAAGGTTTCACAGACCAATTCAAAAGATTGCCTTTACATATTACTGAATTAATATCACCCATTTGAATCTGGCAGTTCTTCTGTGTTGCAATTTGCCTTCTTCTCTGTAGATTTTTCACTGTAAATAGTAAGACTAATTAATACAACTAATCATTTAAACATTCTGTATAGCCATTACTGGTATGCCTTCAAATGAAATGTGTTTGTCTGTTTGTCAGAGTTATATGTAGACAATATGAAACGTCATCAATCTGAAACCCCACTTGGGCATGAAGCAGGGATGTGCTCAGCCTGTGGATATTATCTCCTTCCGTGACAGAGCTTGGCCCTTACTCATCTTATCATGAATAAGTTGCACAGACTCCAAAGGCTCTATCGTATACAAGCCTGTGCATAAGATTAAATTAACCCACTTACTAACTTTCTCTCAAAAGGGAAAGACAAATAGGCTAATATCATAAATTATGCACTATAATCACTGCATATTTCCAGCTCTGGTTATCATTAAATGTATGCAGCTCGTTCTGGCACGAGTCCTATAAATTCTTTGTAACAGCTTCTGCTGGCTAAGTTCAAACACAGTTTTGTGCTGGAACTCCTTATGTTCTTACAAATTATACCAGACATTTCTCATTAACATTACACCTGAAATCTCATTCCCAGGTTAGATATTATCCATTTATTTCATAAAATTAAGAAAGGAGGAACATAGAGCAAGCTCAGGACGTCTGCAGCCAGTGTTCCAAAGCAGTACTGACTCACTTCCCCTACCAAAAACCACAAACATCTCCCCCAGCCTGGCACAACCCAGCTACTAGTCCAGAAGGGTAGAACAGAACTGCAGACAACATTCATTGTTACCTTTTAATTGTTTAATAAAACTAGAAATAGAGCTAATGATTTTCTTTAGATTACTTTGAAATTTTAATTATTAAAAATCCTTGACATGTAATTCATGATGCTCATTTGCCCAGACACAGCTATACTGTACCCTGGCTTAGCCTTCAAGGTGCACCATTCAAAAAGCTAGAAGAAACATGGTTACGATGCATTTTTCTTCAGCATCAAGACTACTTCATTACCTTCATGTCACACACAAACTTACTCTGGAAAATGCCCTTTCTTTTGTAGCTTGTTCATGAACATTCAGCTACAAGGAAAAGCTCCACTCTAATGGCAATTTTGTCACAGAAAGCAGGCAGCTACAAAGGCACAAAGCATTTCCCGCACCTTGCACTGATCAGCGCAGCACACTAACACCTGGCCAGGGAACACCCCTCACAGGAGCTCCCTACGCTAGTTTGCTTCAGAACCCAGGCTGTGAATTTGCTGCGTTTGAGATTACCCTGCTTACAATGCTGCCTCTAGAAAGTTATCTGTGGTTTATAATGCCAAGTCCAGGAAAGGACTAAAAAGACAATATTTGATGTATCAGGCCTGCTCACACAGAAGTTAGTTAAGTCCCTGAATGCCTGCATATCTATAGAACATCTTTTTGGAAGCATCCATTTCCAACCATCAGCATCCAAGCACTTTCATCACAGTATCTCTGTTCTTGGAGATATTAAAAACTCAACTGGTTTGGTCCTGAGCAACTCGATCTAAAATGTAAATGAGCTCTGCTCTCAGCAGGTAGATGGACTACATGACCTCCAGGAGTTCCTTAAAATCTAAATATTTCTATCTTTCTGGGAATTAGTTTTGATTTACTGTGATCTGTAAAGACCGTAATTCATTCTAATAGTGACTCACAAGTATTATGATTTAAATATTCTAACTCATGTCAGAAAGTCCTTTTTTTTTCTAAAAGTCAGTGAATTATGATAAAGTGAAACTAGCCATTTGCTTACCTACACAAGTAGCAATAAAGATATTGCTTAGTTTTCCTCTTTATATAGAGGACAGTCTTATCTATACGCCCACAGAAGGACACTCCTCACACACATAAATATATGCACATACATATCCACAGTGAGCTGCTATATAGATTTATTGAAGGACTGGTCTTAAAGAAAAGTCCCAGAGACTTTCCCTTTGGCTTGATCATCCTTTCTCACCATAATCACCTTTCAAGCCAAGGGCACCCGGTTGAGCTTTATCAGGAAGCTCAGGAAGGCAGCGGGGAAGTAGCAAAGTCACTTATGGAAGACAGACCGACTGTGCTGTTGTTCTGAGAAGTGAATTCTAAACTGCAAGAAGCAGGTGGAAAGTTAAAGAGCCAAGGTAGCAGCAGACTGATAAATTATCTGAAGATACTTTGGGGGACTTGCTATCAATTTTCTATCATGAATTATTTATATGCAAAGCTTTCAAGCTCTTAACTAAATTAACTTACTTGAGATTCCCTCTCATTTAAAAATATTCTGCATTTAATAAATTGTTAAGCTAAAGGGTTATGGAATTTATTAGAATATATGAGTATCACTGATATAATTGGGCATACCATCAAATTATTATATAATAAAATACATGTATGTTTGATTAATAATGCAACTCTGCTTTCGGAAATCCACACTAGATACCTTTTTCATGCAGCTAATCAGCTTAACTCCAGATAGACGGTACTGAAGTGAGAAGTGGTAAGCAATCATTCAGGAAAAACCACGAAAGGCAGTGGAAATGAGGAGAGACATTTGTCCAAAAGTAGATTTAGAAAATAGGCAAAAACTAGCAGTTCAAATTACTTCATTTTTCCACAAGAAACTTGTAAGTGAGGAATCCTGTAGGCTCCTCCCAGAACAAAAGGTTTAAAAGGCAGCAGCTGCAGAGCTTTTGCAGGTGCCAGCACAGTGGCATAGCAGCAGAGGGAATGGAGGCAACAAGAGTTTGAGTACATGTTGTCAGCATGAGAGATTCTAGCCCTAGCAGACAGCAGAGGGCAAAGGAGGCCCTATTGCTTGGGCAGAATTCAGGAACACAATGTCTCCAGAATTCTTTTCTGGAAAGGATTAATTGCAACCTGCCAGGAGTAAGGCTTCTCTTCTCTTACGGCCACCTAGTGACTTAGCTCAGTGGCAGCTTTAAAGCACTGGGCAACTTCTGCACACCCCACCATGCCAGAAACCACTGCTGTTCCCAGCGAGTATCTAAGATTCCTTCCCTGTGAAGTGAGTGCTGTGTGGAAGAGCTGCAAATATGAAATGGAGCTATCTCAGCTATAGAGAGGCAGTAAAATATTATTAGAGTTTGATCTTTCACAGATCCTCCCCAGTAAGAATTCTCTCCTTTAGGAGAAATGAAAATCAGTAAATCCGAAGACAGAACATAAGGGTTATAAAATCATATTCTCACTAAGCCTGCATGAAAATTAACCTTTGGGAAATGGAGTGGGCAGCTGCTAAAAAAGATACAACCATCTTAGGACACATAATTTTATGGCATTAACCTTTTTCTTCATAAAGCACTGCTAATATCCACCAGGCTGCATACTGATTCTATAGTAACTAGGACAATATCCAAATTTGGATTTAAGCAAATTATATAGCTTATTAGGCATCTAATGTCCAGTCTTTAATCCCATTATGAACATTAAGAAATTTCAGTTAGGAAAAAAAAGCCCACAGAAATGGGGACAACCATTTGGCTGACCTTGACAATAATTACACAGCCTAAGTCAATAATAAGCTAAGTCTCACATAATTTACTGTACATGGTATTTCTAACAAATGCAGATCATCCACACAGGTCGTATTAATGCACTTCCTACCTAATATCTTAACTGTTTAGCAACTAGCAGCACAGCAGCAACAAAAATAATGAAAACAATGAGAGAGAGGAGCTTTTGTCATATGCTCTTCCTCTAAAGATAGAAAAACATCTCAGAAGGGGAAATGTTCATTACTCTTGATACATAGCAATCTAATCCAGCACCTGTAGCTGTATTTTACCACTGATGTAATCAATAGATACTTCTAGATAATCTTTTCCTTTCCTTTCTTATGAGAAATATCATCAGTGTGGGTGTTTTAAGGAAAAACAGAGTAAAAAGGCTTATAATCAATTGGAATAGTTACTATATACAAGCTCTTAGAAATTACTTCAATTGCCTAAACATATCCCTAAATACACTAAAAATATCCCACAGACAAAAAAAAAAATCAAGACTTTATCCATGTACAATAGGTACAGGAAATTCAGTCATGGGTTTTAGTTTGCTGTCCTTAGCCTCCATTTCTTCATTCATTTATTTATTTGTGCTTTGATCTATTTCTTACAGGTAAAATAGGCTTTAAGAAAAGGAGGAGGAGAAAAAGTATCTACTCCAAGTTATAGATCAGTCCAGTTGCTTTCTTCACCATCAGGTAAGGACAACTAAAGGGCAGCTGGCTCATTTCTACACTCTCCAGGGTGACTAACATGACTCTTCCACATAGGACATTTATTTGCACCTCTTTTGCTGTTATCCAAGTCCTTAACAACTGAAACACTTATCAGTATTAGCAAAATAGCTTGCTATGGTGTTACTGTTTTATGAAAGCCAAGCTGAGAAATTACTTGGAAAGATTACATTACAAAATAACGAAGTTAAGTGAATTACTATGCTGTATCCATTTTAAGAAAGCAGCAGCCTTGCAGAGTGTGCATTTTGGCAATAGAACACATTAAAAAGTTTCATTAGCAAAATCAGTGCTTTTCATCAGCACCAGTTCTTTCTCTCATAGTTGCATAGCGAATGATTAGGGCCAGAAACCTCCTTGAATTCTTGAATTGAATTCTGTGCTTGAATTCTGGTACTTCACAACATTAAATACTCTTAGAATGAAAAGTTCAGGTTTAAGTACCCCACTTCATCAGATGAAAAAATTAAAACAAAGATTTACAGTTATGATGCCACAAAAAGTGATCGCCATATAGCAGATAACACTCCATATCAGAATACAAATACGCTGATAAATATAAATCTGTTGGTGTTTAGAAGACTTTCTTAAAAAATGCTCAAATTACTTAGCAATGCACTTACAATATTTTCTTACCTCAAATATTATGAAGCAAAACAACATCAAGTAGCTTGTCTGAGATTGATGCCTGCTGTTTGGAATCATGCTCACCTGTGAAGAAAACAAAGTACATTATGTGCATCTGCATGGAGCTTGTGTTGAGAATAATGTGTCCACAGATTTGTACCAAAAATAGGAGGGTGAGAATGACAAATGGAAAGGAAGAGTATATGTGCTCCTTTATTCCAGAACAAAAGAGCTCCATATTAATTTGACTATTTTGTTAAATTGATTCCAGCTATTATTATTCCAAACAACAGTATCTGTACACAGATAAGCATTTAAAATTGTTTTAATAACATCCCTGCATATTTTGACCTCAAATGTTTGGATTTGAAACAAATCATTTATCTCATTTTAACCGAGCTACTCTAATTCCACTGACTTCAAAGAAACTTAAGCATGTACTTAATGTTTATATTTATAGACTTTAGATACATCAGCAGAGCGCACAAAATTAGCCTTAGAATTCAAGCCTTAGAATGAAGCCTCTTTATGAACTGAGCCTTATGATCACATCAACTTTTTCACTGCTTTATATGTATACACAACCATGCTGGATATCAACACTTCTTTACTTGTTCACTACTATGACAGTATGGCCATAAACAACTGCTTGGGAGTAATAATAGCTTTCGAGGGTGCTACTCCAAGAGTTTTGTCCTTAACAAATAATATGCTAGCTCTCATTCCCAGGGATTCCCAGCATGTCTTCCTAAAGCCTACTAAGAGAGTCCCTTACCCTTCTTCTGTTTTCTGTGTCCCTTACTGTTCTTCCTTCCTATATCCTCACTCGCTCCTTTTACTCTCTCTCATTCCTGTCTTCCTGTATTCCTCCTCCAGGTTCTTCTTTTCTTTTGTCTTCCCCTCATTCTGTTGCTCTCATGTAGCACTTCTGGCACCTTTCCTCATCTTCTCCCTTTTTTCCATACTCTCCCAAATCCCTTCTTCCCTCCCTTTCTTCATCTGATGCTTTAGTAAGCTGCAACTGGCTTTTACATTTTTACTGCTGCCTTTCAATGCACTGCCTCCCATGCATGTGTGCACAGGGCTGGGGGCTGAAGGGTCCAGGACTCAAGAGAAGGCAGATGCTTCCAAGCAATATCAGAAAAACAAATTCTGGGGTGTGTGTGTGTGTGTGTGTGTGTGTGTGTGTGTGTGTGTGTGTGTGTGCGTGCACACGTGCAGCCCGGCTGCCAGCCACGCAGCCAGCATCCCGAGTGCCCCTCCTCTGCTCCCAGCAGTGCCCGGGGGAGTGTGACACCAACTCCATCCCATCCTGAATGAGTTAGTGGAAACATGGTGCTTCCATGTAAATACATCACAGGGCAAGGAGTATCACATAAGTTCTTGAAACCTCTCTCTGAGTGCTTAAGGCTGAGTATATTTATCAAGTAAATAGAAATGGTGGCTGTATGACTGATCAATTTACTTGTATGCATTTAAGGTTAAGCTCTGCTGTTCAAACTGGATTCAGATTCCCATCAGGCAAATGTCCCTTTGACTCTTCTGACACTGTTACACAGTTATATAGCCATTAATATTGCATATGGAGATATGCATACACAGCTACTGCACATTGGGACTATAAGCTCAGCTCGTTAAAAAGACGCCAACATAACTACTATTTATTATTTATTGAGTGCTGACAGTACATTGACAAGAAGAAAACAAGGTCTCAGTATTAAGGCATGGCCGCTCTTTGGAATTTATCTTGGGAACGAGAGGGACCTAGCACAGCACAGCATCCAGCACAGCATTAAAGGAAAAAGATGTTGTTAGCACTTCCTAAGTACAGCAGCTGGCAGTGTGCCAATGCCTGAAGCACTCAGTGCACCAAAATGGGGGTGAACTGCACAGCCTGAGGTGCTTCAGAACTTCCTTTTTATAACATGGAGACAAACACTGGCTGGAGCCTAGGACATCCCTTATGAACTCATACTATAGGATTAACACATTCTACATTTGAAACTGCCTCTCCAGAGACTGATGCTATGGGCTAGAAGGAAGATAACTGAGCCTGAATGAGGCGTCAAGAAGCTGTCTGTGAGGGCATAGATACACACATCCTTATAAAAAGTTCTATGTAAAGAACCAGTTCTGTGATTTAAAGTCCTTTCATGTAGCTTGTACCTGGACAGTCTATGAAAGTTATTCTGGCAGTAGCCCAGAGTGCCCATTAGGCAGCGCACCCATCTCCAGCTACAGCCCTGGGAGTACATCTAGAAGTAGCCTACAGGATCAGTCTCCCCTAAAGCCTGGCACCTCTGCTCTCAGTCATCCCTAGTCCCACACTACTATGCAAAGCAGTCAGTTTGCATTTTTGCTGTCTGATTTGGAGAGAAAGCCAACCCACACTTTCACGAGGCGCTCGGCAAGATGGAGCTTGAGCAGAAGTCTCTCCCTGCAGCTCCCAATAAAAGCTGAATCTCTCCAGGCTGAACACCCACAGTTTATGTGGTTCTGATCAAGCAATGCTCACTGATTCTAATCCCATTTGCAGGTGCACAACACACTCCATTCAGCTTTCAAAAAGTCTCAATATCTCTCCTCAGCACAAGAAAACTGCATTTGTGTTTCCAGGATGATTTTTCTTAACTTGAACTGTTACATCAAGGGCATAGAAACAAGACCACAGCCAAAACAACACAAAGTGTCAACAAAAAAGAGTTGCTGCCCTGCATTTTACCTGAAAAACAGTCTTGCAGGTCATTAATAGGCATGGCCATTACTTCCAGGCCTGCTGGTTCACAAGAATGCCTCCTCTTTGGATGTGGCACAAGCAATGAGCAGTGGCAAGCCTAAACACTTTAAATGTACAAAAAGGATGCCTAGAGCTTAGACACTTCCAGCATTACTCAGAAGTTCACAGCTTAAATGCAACTTCAGGTGCCTTACTTAGTGTCACATCATTTTTGGCACAGCCACAAAATGTTGGAAAGTGAGGTATTATCAGTCAAGAGAATCCCTTAATCTCCTCGCTGTGTTACCATCTGTATTCTCCGCAGTTGCCATTTGTATGCCTGTCTCCTGGCACATGCCTTCTTCAATGAAAGCCAATTTGAAGATAATTTCAGAGCTTGGTGCTACCTATCTTACAAAGCTTCTTACACAAGTACCAAACAGATCTAAGACAGCATCATTAGAAGATTTTTATTCCATCGTAGGTTTCCCTCTCATTTGGAAATCAGGTAGAAGTACAAATAACATATTCTGTTTCATCCTTCCACTTACCAGTGAGGTTTACTTATACAAATGACAAAACACTTATAAATAATTCAGGAGAGACAAAGATAAGCTATGAACTAATAAAATCTACTAAAATGCAAACACAACTTGCTGGAGTTATATGTAGCAGTTTATATGTCCTAGTGTGGTAAAAATGTAGTACCTTGCCAGAAGGTAGACAGAGAATGTGCCTGCGGAACGTTAAATTTATTAAGAAAACCAAAAACAAGGTCACTGTATTATGAAGAAAACAAATCTTCATCATAGAAACCCTTTTAAAGTGTCAAATTTAGGTGGTCTTTACAGAGACAATGGAGAACGGAAAAGAGGGTGATTTACTAAAGAAGAAAAAGAGCAAAGACACTGACAAACACCCTTCGTAAAGATGGAAAATGTGCTCTATGTGCTCTATGAACATAAAGCACGACTGCTCAGAGCCTGCAGGCCTGACAACTACCTTGAATTTATGCAGAGAAACAAGAAAAAGCTTCTAGCAGTGGGAAGCAAAGGCATACTACAGGATGAGATAAGGACAAGCTCTTGGAGCCCCCAAGCTCACCCTGCAGGTGGCAAGCCGAGCTGCACCAGCCTCTGTACAACATGGACAACAATCAAACTGCAACAAGTTGCACTGGAACAGATATCAAGAAACAGGACACAAAGACTCTTGTCAAGCTCCTGAGTTGAAGTTTTCAGCAGCTGGAAAGTCATGTACCATAACTGACAGATCACATTATAGGAACAACTATGTCTACCTACATTTCCATTAGAATTCATCTAAGACATATTTAGATTTAGGTTTGCTTCAGTATGGAGACAAACGAAGTCTACAGTAAATATTTTCTTATTCATCTGTAACCTGGCCAAAATTAAAATTTTGTTCAACGGCCGCTGTCACTTAAATTTACCAGAGAAGAATTGCAGTTGCCTATTCCTTCCCTTCTGCCCCTACACTAGTTGTTTTGCTTCACAAAGGTTTTATCTATGACCTTCTAACTGGCATTTAATTAGAAGCCAGTTCCACCTCATACTATGACCAGAAAAATAACTGCTCCATTCTGAACAATAAATCACAAGTCATCTGCCCACTGAGAATGTCTCATCTGAAAGGAGGAAACCTGCTCTTCATAACTGCCCAGAGCTCTTGCGGCAGTAGCACTTAAAAAAAGAATTTTTTTTTTCATCCGAAAACAGTAACTAAATATCTGAAATTAAAATGCTTTACGGTGTTCAGTATCATGTTTGATTTGTATTACTTTATCTATTTTTCAGTTTCATACATATTACTTGGCAGAGTAAATCTATTGTCTCCTATTTCTTTTGATAAAAAGCAATTCATACATATTTTTAAAATGTCTGTGAGTAGGAAACCTCATCACACTGACATGCAGAGAGATATACATGTAAAGGCAGGAAACTAGACAGGAAGCAGGAAAGTAGTCACCTAGGGGCTATTTGTTAATAACAAGTTAAATCAGAGTTAGCTTAGTTCTTTATAGAAGAGTAATGGAGATGAATGGTTATTGGTGTCACTGAATCAAACAACACTGTTAATGTTTTGTCATTTTATGGCAGTAACATTCATCAATATGTTTCAGAGAAAGTTTGTGGTTGGCTTTCACTGCCAGAGACTCTCTAAGAGAAAATTTTCAAGTACAGCATATTGGAGCAGATGGAGAAATTCTTATTGATTGGTACTATCATGGTCACTGCATAGGAAGCATGAGGATCAATTGCTCAAGTCTGACACGCACATGTCTAGCACATATCTCTGGCTAGGGAGCCTGAATTCTTAAAGACAGATCATTTATGCCCTTATGTCTCTATACCATTATATCCCCTGCTGGCTTGTTCCAGAGCGCAGTTGGAAAGTCACTTACACTGATGGCAATAAGAAAGACAATGAATTTTGGGGCTGAAAGTGTGAGGCTGACCTAACACAACATTATGGCTGCAGCTAGAGAAATGAGGATGACATGAAAGATGCATCAAGTCTTCTGACCATAAGATGTCTTGCTCTTTCACCAGTGAAGTCTAAACAGCGCAATAGTAGGTTGCCATCAGCTGCTGAGATTCACAGGAGAGCCACTGCAAAATTTCTTGACAAGGGCAGAAGGAGACATTATTGACAGTCTTTGCAACCTGCAAATTCTGACGTGCCCCTAACTGGTGAATTTTAGTTTTGGACATTGGATGCTCTTTCCCTTTGAAGCCCAAGACAGTTGTTCACTTTGCTACTAAATGGTGCTCTCCTGTCTTGAATTTAAAAAGAATGTGCTTTAAAAAAATGTAAAACAAAGAGCTGAAACCGTATTGAGAGACAGACTTACTTCCACAAAAGATCAAAGTGAGGAACCATGGAAACTACATTCCTTAGATTATTCATTATCTAAAGATTAATATTAAGATGACCTGGAAGCCGTTCAAAAAACAAAACAAAACATGGGAGTTTCAAGTAGTAAAAACTGTTATCAGCCAGAAGGAGATTCACTGGATTACATTTGTAGTGACAGGATTAGGTCTTGCCCAACAAACTGCATTATCTGAAATAACAAGGTCATTTTTCATGTTAAGAAGATGAGGGAGAATGTACTTGCTTTGCAAGGAGGCAAATTAATAAGGGATTAACCAGTAAAAGAATTTTGTAGAATGACTTCATTTGTGAAATCAAGGGAAATCTTAATTCCATAGCTTTGTACTTAAAATATATATATATGTCCCAGTAGGGCGAAATAGCAAAGTCCTGGCACTGCAGTGAAACCCCATCAGACAGAGCTGTGACAATGACCCTCTACAGCAGCACCAGGCAGCACCTGCCACTTAGAAAGCACACACAGACACATCTCAGGCAGCTGAATGTGGGACTCTCTGCAGAGCAGCACAGAAACAGTTATTATAGCATAACTGTTGGAGTAATTTCTCATGTGTATCTTTACTGGCATATGGTCTTTGTCTTCCTGCTTTAGAATAAACATATTCAAATATGTGGAACTTTTTAAGCATACTACGTCATGGCCTGCAGCTCGCTCTGCAATCAGACATAGATTTTCCATGTGAGGCAACCTGGGCTGCAGCTCTGTGTGTTACTAATGCCTATGGAAGAAATAATGAGAGAGGTCATGCAACAGCGTAACAACAAAGCCAGCATAAATTAATCATCCTAAAGGGAAGTTATAACTAAATCATTCACAAATAAAACAAAATTCCGTGAATTTAAACAACTCTTTAAAGCTGTTGATTGATGAAACTATAATTACTGCTGCTAAGGGTCCATCACAGTTGAGGCTGGCAGAGCTGTGGAGGAAGTGGGCGAGTCAAGCTGGCTTGATGCATGCATGGTAGTACAGCCACACCACTCACCGCCTTAGTCAGTGTGCGGTCACCTATATCTTTAGGATTTTTCAAGTCCTTTTCGCCAGCCACACTGCCATCTCCCTACCAGTCTGCCACACAGAACCTGCAGGGACATTATTCCCTGCCATTCCAACTACAGCCCTTGCAAACGATGGACACACCATCAACCAGCTCCTTTTACCTGTCTGTCCTGTAACCTCATCTGGAATCAAATGTGAAACAGCTGCTTGGAAAACATCTCTACCTGATGCATGTGCTTTCTGTGCATCGAAGGGAGTGCAATGACAATAATACTAGAACAGTAACAGACTAAGGGAAGTCACACTCTGATTTCCCCAGATATATTAAGTATTGACATTTTCTTCAACTGATTTTCTTATTCTTGCTATGGGCAAATGTCCAAATGTTGCATTATGCAAATCAGTTTTGAATAGATGTACAAATATTCATTCAGTTTCAGTTACAAAGTTCGACAAGCCTCAAGGAATTTCAGCTTGAATTAAAGTTTGTCTCATGCAAAACTGTGAAATTTGCTATTTGTAAATACTTTTGCCCTCCCAAAGCAAGTTGTTTTAATGTTCACCAAAAGTATATACCAACAAGAAGCAGAAGTCACTCTGCTCACATGTATATCAAAATTTGCTTTTAATAACAGCTGCATTTCAAGTTATATTGAACTGCTGATCTGTAGAATTTTTGAGGGTGATTTATGGGAAGCAGACAGCTCATACAGTATTGCTTTTCTTCCCAGTCTTCAAACTATATCTTAAAATATACCGAGTACTTTCCTAATGTGACCATCTAAGCAAATTTTGTATTGCCAACAAAAAGATGTGATGCGAGCGGTGTAAATCTTGTTTCTGCAAATCAAAGAGGGGCATCATATCACCAGTTGCAGAGTCTTTATGCAGGTGCAGCAAGCTGATTTTGAAAATGTTTCTCATGAAGACAATATTGAGAGGGACCCTGTGTATAAACACTATTTCTTTAGCTTCTGCTTATTAGTTCTACTTCTGCTGGCCAAATCAACTCTGTTCATTTCACCTCATGTAACACAGAAATTTGGGATTATTCCTGATGAGATAAAATTCACCAATAATTCCTAGCTTCTACATAATACCTATTTTCACAGAATCACAGAATCTACAAGGTTGGAAGGGACCTCTAGAGATCATCTAGTCCAACCTTCCCACTCCAGCAGGC
>JAUBOD010000245.1:403726-429815 GCA_032353885.1 Nothura maculosa | reverse complement strand
CTTATTGAACCTCATGAGGTTCCTCTCTGCCCAACTCTCCAGCCTGTCCAGGTCTCTCTGGATGGCAGCACAGCCCTCTGGAGGGAGGGATTTTTATGCAAAATCATGTGTAAAAAGCTACAATTAAACTTCAAAGAACATAACATGACAATCATCTTCATACCTCACTGAAATACAGAAATGGTAGTCAATTGATTTGAAAATTCATTGCATAATTGTAAAGATCCCCATTACCTGATCTACAGCTTTCTTCTTCTTTATCTCTTTTCACTAGACAGTAAATATCTCAAAGAGCACAAGAAACAAAATAGGTGACTTCTTCACATGGAAAATTATCGTCTTCTAGGTGTATGAGACATAGGTGACTGGCCGTATGTCTTGGCCCTTTTTCATATCAAAATATCACCTCAATAGCCTCCTGAGTACAAATGCTAAATCTTACAGACCCCTAAAATAACTCATGAATCAAAATGAAATAGGACCTTTATGCTGTGCTTGCATTTTCCAGTGATAAAATTATGTACTTCTTACTTAAGCAACTGGGATACCTCTCAAGGATGGTGTGAACTGCAGGATTTGCTATCTGCTAAATGAAAATACGTACATGCTAGTACGTAACTTAAGGCCAAAATAAACAGAAAATATAACCCCAGTGAGCATATGTGAGGATCATCACAAATAGTTTTGTGGTGCAGATCTATCCATGAAAGATTTATTTTCTAAATATGGCATCTGAGCCTATGATTCAGAAGTAGAACACTTCCATCTGGCAACAGATGGTCAAGATGTATCTTTTTGTGGAAGAGTCTTCTGCTAAAAGCACCGGTCTTATCTGCTGCCTAAATAAGTAGATATGCAGCTTCTTTCTAGAATTAATGTGAGAAATCATACCAACATCTTATTTCACAAGATAATCAACCTTGTATACACTTACCTTCCTGCTTAAATATTAAGCACTCTTCCATACCTCACAGCAATTTTTGCATTCACTCCTAATCTTGTAGTTAATAAAATGCATACTACATATGTAACATCTGTGTGGTTCCTGTAACGTGTTAGCTGTTGTTAGTTAGCATTCAGTCACGGGTGAGGACTAGCTTCTCGTGGGCTCTTCCCATCAGCTCTAACAGTTGCACTTCCACAGCGTGCCTGGAGCACTGTCCTTCCTGCCCAAGTGGCATTTGCAGCCTTCACCAATGGTTTGCAAAGCCACCTCTCAGACCAAACCTACCGCAGTGGTTCACGTGTCCTCACCCCACGCGCACAGGGCAGTATTCATGGCTGTGGTAGATGCCAGCTAACAAAGTCAGCTTATCCTGTGTCTTTCCTTGTTGCCCTTTGCGGCCGTCCCCTTCTAAAAGTTCTCCGAAGAACACCCCAAGAGTAACACAGGCAGGTCTTGCACTACTGCACTGGCCAAAACTTTCACACTACTGTGAAACTTTAAAGGAAAGGCACAAAGCTGGGCAGTAGATAGCCAAGAGATGGAGCCAAAATCCAAAGACGGAGCCATTAATCAGAATTAATGAATTTGGAAAAAAAATTACGGTGCAGGGAAAGAAGACCAAGTAATCGTGCACTTGATGAATAATGAAAAAGTCACCATTTTGGGAATTCCAACTGGAATATAACTCCAGCTAAATTTAGATCTCATTTAACTTTTATGAACTCAAGAGTAAAGAGTAAATCCATAAATTACATTTCAGAATTGTGATTAATATAGATCAGAAGAGAAATTATTCCTATCTTAGGGAAAAAAGTCTCTTGTACCGAAGACCCAGGAAATGGAACGGATATCACATCACTTGATTGCCTGTCACATGCTGCAATATCAGATCAAGGACACTCCACATGTATGCATCTATGAACAATTCAAAGACTGAAATCTCACAGGGAATCCATAGGAACCAACGGGCACATCATGCCAGTTTGTGAGTGAATTTCTAAAAGTCTGACAAATTCTCTTTGACAACGTACAATTGGCAAAATTGGCTTGCATTCACAAACTGAATTGTTCCTTAGGAGTTGTTCACTCATCTCTAAGAAAAAGCTCAAACATCAGCTCTAATGGATAGTTATGAGTCATCTGATAGGAAAATCAGCTTCCTCATTTCTGTGTGATTGGGAAACAGGAAAAGCAACACAAAATTAATCTGGCGCTTGCTTTGGTCACAAAATCTGAAGTGACTGTTGCCATGGGTACATGGAATCAAGTTTTAAAGGGGATTTAAGGACAGAGAAAAAGAATAAAAGATAACATGGACAATTCATGAATACTAGGTGAAGAAAATAAGGATGTGAAATACACAAATCTAGATAAAGTGACTATTCATGCCATGAAGACAAGGCAGAAGGAAAGACAGCTATTTCAAAGAGCACTGTGGAGAAATAAAATGAAAAAATAGGCAAAAAGGCTATGGGGATAGAACAGCAGCTAGCTTCATAGGAACAGAGGAAAGGAGATGAAAATAAGAAGGGACAACATTATAAGGCCAACTAATAGATAGAAAATCATGACAGAGATCAGAAAAATCTGAAATGTATGAGCACAAATGAAAAGGGGGAAGCTTCCATGTAAAGAAGAGCACGTAGAAATAGGTCCAGGATAGCATTACTGGTATTGGAATATTGTTGCAAGATCAGTTGCTTTGCAGAAAATGTCCATGTAAGTGCTCTCATCTCAAGGCACTTAGTAGAAAATTAAGAATCATTAAGAAGCCTTAAGAAATAAACGGTTAAGAAAAAGAAGAAATTTCTAAGGATAAATGCTTTGGTTCTAAAAGATTGTTGAAATTCATATGTTCCTGTGAAAACTGAAAGATATGAAAAGACTCAAAATTAGTTTACACTCATCCACAGAGGATGAGCGGCTTTTAAACATGTTGTAGTATAGACACACTTCCAAATTACACATCAGTAAACTTAGGGGAAGGATCATTCAGATACATTTCTTTTACATTTCCCTTAAGTGTCTTTCAATGGTCACAGTTAGCAATAAGAGACAGACGAATGGTCTTCTGTTGTATCTCACTCTGCTTGTTCTTTAAGGTTGAGACCAAAACTTAAAACAAACCTTTTGCAACCAACCAATGGAATAAGCATCTCTCCAGCCCCGCTTGGGCAGCTGACTGCCTGAATCTTTATTCAATGGCAAAGGCAGATGGGGACACAGGTCAAGGAGCCTTCACTCCATAATTCCTTTGCACACAAAGACCCAGAAGAAAAACCCAACTTGATAAAAAAAAAAGACCTTCCATGCCAGACTCTCAGGAAACAAGAGAAGACCTGCAAGCCAGGAAGTTGCCTGCAAGTTACAGTGCCATCCATGGCTACCTCAGTGACAGTACATTTATCTACAGTTTATTCCCTTTCCTGTGCATGAAGTGACAGCACAGTTTAAGAGGATATATGGAATATATGTATAATTCATAACAGTGCTTGAAAAATAAGGTTCATCTGCTCTGAAAGAGAATAAAGCTAGACTTCTGTTTAAACTGGAATACATTTCTTTACCCATAAGAGATATGATGAGAGAAGCCAATTTCAATAATTGCCATGCAATTTATCATGATTTTCCTATGTTTTCCTACATCTTTCCCCCCCAATCTTTTCCTATAAAAACAGCAAGTATATACTGTAAATATGAAAAAGAGAAAGTTGCTGCAGCAATGAGTTTCTTATTTAAAATCAGTAACAATAAGAGAAAAAAAATGTTGCAGGCTTGCATAATGATACAGGCCATATTTACAGGAAAAAATATTTTGCTAGGAACATCAGTTTAAAGCCTTTACCTTAGCTAACAAAAACATGGTACAATGACAATACTTTCAAATGTCTAAGGACCCTAACACTCCTGAATGAGCTATCGAAAGCTTTAACATACCCTGGGAGGACAATTGTGTGGGAAAAGGAGAATGTAACTCAAAAATAGCTAAGCACACAATTCATAATTTATCACATAATGTAGTGAAAATTTTTTTATCACACAGTAAAAAATGAATTCAGTTGTGCCAGATGGTCACAAATATTTTCTAGATTTTTTTTAACTGACCTTAACACTGTGTCTCTTCCTGAGGCTCAAGAAGATCTTTTAAAGATCCTCAGGTGGATCTTTAAAATCTAGTAAATCAGAGAGGAATTTTCAGGCATGGTATAGTATAAGAAAGGCTATAATGTACAGGGTGTAACAGAATGGATTGCACCAGTACTCTTCACCTCCAGATCCCTGGCAGAAAGCCTGCCTCTACTCGCAAGTGTGAAATGAATTTATGAGCACTCTTAACCTCCTTTGTACTGAAAATTTGCTTATGCTTCATATTTCCTACAAAGGCAAGCCTGACTTATAGGCAAGACAGAGCACTGCTCCGCTAGATTAGAGAATACAATCTCAAGAGCACTTTTACAAAAAAAAATCCATGACTAGCTAGAGCCCTTTGTTATAAGTGATTTAAAGGTAGCTTTCTTTGGGAACAGTAGTTCAAACAGGAATTCAAAAGCTCCTAAATGAACAGTACCATCATGAGAAACTATAGTCTAGTATGTCCATTCCAACCTGCTGCTTTTGTGGAAAAAAAACTCTATTGTACTTCTCTGAACTGCCAGGAAGTCCATTGTCACTTAACATGTCTAGCCATTTAGGCATATCTTTAGCTAATCTTATACTGACTGGCATGTCACAACATGCCATTATCTCCCTAGTGTTGATTATTTTGTTATATAAGAGTATTTTGTTATATGATAGATTACTACATAATTATGGAAGAGATTATTAGGCATTCTAAATTAGAAAAGAAACTAATAGCTGTCTTTTGTACATCTATCCATTACTGTTATCTATACTTCATCTCCTAACATTCCCAGGTATGTTTCTTTTTGTACTT
Organism: Nothura maculosa; assembly: GCA_032353885.1. Taxonomy (NCBI): domain Eukaryota; kingdom Metazoa; phylum Chordata; class Aves; order Tinamiformes; family Tinamidae; genus Nothura; species Nothura maculosa. The sequence goes on along the minus strand of JAUBOD010000245.1, from coordinate 424,935 downwards.
ATGGCACATACATACCTGCCCCTCAGAGGTACAAGCTGCAGGGAAACAAACCCACTAGGTTCTTCCACACATATTCCCCTAAATTTCCACTCAGAGGATAGCCACCAAACCCTCAACCCTGTGCCACAGCTAACCGGCTGCTCAGAGACCTGTCTCAGACCAGGTGAAGTAGAATCCTCAGACTCTTCTGTGACTTTTCCTAGTTTAGCCCCATCCTATCAGAAGGACATCCTAGACATGATCATAGTGGATGAATCTGGAACAAAAACATTATTACTTGTATGAGTGAGACAGGAAAAGGTATAAATAGGCAGCAGATGTATTTCGTGTGACACGGATGGTAAGCGTACGTATGAGTGATACACAGCTTAGTGGAAAATGTAAATGATACATGATTCATTTGTTATTGGAAGTCATTCGTCCTAAGACCTCTCTCAGTGTGGTTTCTGATAAGAATTCTTACAACAAATGTTAAGTTAATGTTAAAGTTGCTCTTTTAAGATGCACCTGGGATACACAATCCTCATCTTACCTGCTGTCATTCTCTGGGAAGTGTACATGCTAGGACTATAGCTATGGTACATTACCCATGTACTCAGGTACCTATTAGTGAAGATTTTTTGATTATTAAAAAAAAATTATCTGAAGCAATTCCTACAAATTTTTAAACTTCTGCCAACTGTCTTCTGTGGAACTTTTTGTGCAAAGGAGGCAAGTACTTTCTGAACCAATATTTGCAAGATTCCTTCCAATTTTAGCTATCCATTGCAATTTAGGAACATCAGAAGCATACTCTGGAAAAGACTAAAGCTTTGTATCTCTTTCAGTAATCACTGCTGCTCCAGAAAGCCTTAAATCCCAGTAATTCACTATTTGACATAAGGATGAAATTCTTCCCTGTATGAGCAGGTGAGGTGATTAGTTTCTACTCCAAATCTTAAACATCCTTGGTACTACTGTGCATGCAAAGCACATGCCAGAAAATGTATATCCTTTATAAATCGAATGCAATAGCTATACTGCAGAAAGTATCTTCTGTCATAATCCACAAATCACTTGTGAGTTTGGAATTATATATTAAATGGAAAAGTCTATTAGAAAAAAAAGTGCAAATATAGAGTATTTTACTTTTAAATCCCATATATTGCTTTGCAGTACACTTTCTTTCCTACTCATTAAGCCTTGAATATCAATAAAAGCAGTAGTTTACATCCTGCAAGCTTTGCAGACATTCATCCTGTTACATGAATGCCTTTTAGAAATCAGATTCTATTTTTCCAGCAGAGTTGCATCCAGTTTTGCTACAGCTGTGTGATGTTCTGCCTCCTTATTTACATAGCAATCCATCGCTCATTGCATATAAAAAGCATTTGGTAAGCCATACAAATACACGTGTGCCGTATTTCAAAAGGTAAAGCCTATTTTGTGCTCTATACACTAAAGATTTCTGAAGACACTGCAAGGTGCCTATCAGGCCATGCTCAACAGAGCAATCTTTAGCTATAATTAGTCTTTCTAAATACAAATCACTTTCTTTATCTATATGAGTTGTTGTAATATATTCAATTCTCCAATGCATTAAAGAGCATTTTATTGCATATTCCAATCTCTTTGGTTCATTTCTTCCAAAGGAAACATAATTTAGGTAATTACAAAATATTATAAAGTACTGTTATCCCTATCAGCACTAGTTCCTCTTTACACCATCACTGTATATTAACAGAATCAGGTGTAAAGTACCACCAGACTTCAGGAAGTTTCTATACACACTAGGTATTCATATAAATAAACTTTCATATTTTAATATTTCTGTTGATCCAAAATATGATACGAAAACGTTAAGTCAGATGACACTTCTGCTTCACAGAATACTGCTTTTTAGAGGAAAGTAAAGGAAGAATCATATGTTCTCGGATGAAAAAAGCTAGAGCAACTGTACAGTCTCATCCTGGCATCCTTATTTGGAAAAACACACTTGTCCACAAGGGGGCTCTTGGAATATGAAAATACTGTATACTGGAGCCATCAGCTCACATCTGCCAGAAGAATTAAGAAAAAGAAATAACAGGATAAAAATAAAAGAGTCTAATATCATGTGCCTCCTTCTACCTTACATGGGCTTACCAATAAAAAGAAAAATGAAATGTTTTTGACTGAACAGATTTGATATGTATTAGTTTTTGAATTTCAAAATGTGTTTTGTTAAGAGCGATGAAAAACTCAGACAGTAATTACCAGTGTCAGCCGAAATATTGTTATGCACAGATGACCGAAAGTCTTTCATAACCAAGGAAGAAGCAATGCAAATCATTGCTGATCGCTTTTTACAGATCAATTGCATTTAAAAGACGAAATATTTCTGTGTCTCATAATACATTTGCTACTCGGTCACTTGGAATACAGCCAGAACGGGATGTGAAACTCCTCATGGCTGCAGGTCTCGCAGGCTGCCGGCAGCGAGCGCCGCATCCCCATGGCGGCGGCTCGCGCTCTCCTGGACGCCAGCGCTCCAGACCTGGAGCTGCTGCGCTCCTTTGAATCAGGCTGCAGGCACTAGGGCCTGCACCACGCAGGGGGCTCTTCCATCTTTCCAACCCCACTGTCGTACAGCCCCTGAAATAACGTTGAGGCTGTTACAGGCATTATTTTGCTCTACTGAAAAAAATCTACACAAAAATCTTTCCTCTTTCCTTCTAAGTCCAGGATTTCTGTAAGTACACTTACATTTTGGAGCTCCTACTTTGCACCCAAACCACAGCTGTGTGACTCTGGTGGGACACTCTTGGTTCCCAGGGTCATGGCTTAGCTCTGAGATCAGCAAGAAGAGGCCTATGTCTGCCTGTAATATACAACTTAAAAAACTCTCCACATTTCCTAGGCAGAAAAGATACTCAGGCCAGTAGCTCTGGAAGCTTGGGTGTAGGGGAGCTGCATTTTGTTCCTGATTGTTAAATCATCCTTCACTGAAAACGCCAGATTTGAGCTCGGGCTGGGAGGCACTGAGGCCCCGCAGCTCCTGCACATGTGAAGCGCTGACCCCACGCCTCTTTCGCGGAACAGGCACAGAAAATATGCTGGGCTGAGCTTCAAATAAGCATCAAAGGCAGTTGCTGTAATACAAGCCCACAGTGTCAATCTGCTAGGCCTCTATATTTAGCAGTAGAGGCGAGGCTGGGTAAAAAATACTGATGACCTATTCTAACAGCATGGAATGAAATGGAGAAAAATGCAGGAAAGCTAGAAATGCCACAAAAAACATGCAGATATTCAGAGATCAGCGTGCACACTGCATCTGCAAGAAGCCACTGCTCCTTGGGGGCTCCAGCCCTGCAAACAGGCGGGTGTGATCCCTACCCAACATGTGGGGAAGGCTGCGGTCATTACTGCAAGAGCAAGAGGGCAATGCAGAGTTTGGCCAGTTCTAGGAAATATAAATCTCTATCCTGAAATTAGGGATAAAACATTTGCTATCTTGAATGGAGAAAATATGTGTCTTCTATTCATACCATTGTTTGGATATCACAATTACTCCTAATACTTGAAACAGCTATTTAATCAAGCCTAAATTAAAACTACAAAAGAAACCTAATTGGCTTGATTTTGAGCTTACACTGAGATTAATCCATTCACCACAGTAGAGTTGCTCCTGAAGGGTGCCACTGCAAGTGGGTAAGACCTTACTCTAAACTAAATCTTCACAAAAATATTCAGAGTCCACATCTCATTCCTGTAGTGCTTTGTGATATGTGTCTAAAGAATAAGGCAAATAATGATCTATATCTCTTTTTATTACAGTCATATTTAAAGATTCAAAAAAAGATGAAAAATTAATTGTATGACGTGCTATGAAAATATTCAGTATTAGATCCATTATTTGTATTGTCCAGAAGTGTACAGTGGAAAGGATCCTCTCTTCATCTTTTCCCTTCCCCATAAGCACATTTCTATTCAGAGGCCTCCAACAAGCAGAATATTTTGATGTGCACAAATCTGCATATGGATTTATACACACGAAGCAAGGTAAAATTGTAAAGGAGTGAGCTATTTGAAAGAATGAGCCTACAAACACTTTTTTCTTTTGAACTACTGTTAGAAGACAACTGCTGTTTCTCTGCTAAATACATGAGCATTGAAAAGGAAAAAAAGAACAGAAAGGGAAAAAAGCAGACTTGGTATGTGAGTAAAGTTACCCGCACGGCACAAAGCAAGTCTCGCATATTCCTACAGCAGAGTATTCTCCATCTACTGCCCCAAAGCTCCGTTTACTCAAAAAAATCTATTTAAATTAAAACAGAAAGACTTGAAACACATCATTTTAAGATGTGCTCTCCTACCTTCTCTGATCTTAATTAAGAAAAAAGGTGACATGGAGCAGGCCACGAAAAGGGCATATACTGTGTCATGTATGCACAAATGAGTATTTCCCTGAATACTGTTACAATAACTTTTACAAGGTAGTATATCCAGGACTTCAGAGGGGCATATCCTAAAGTACTGTAACACTGTACTGTAGAAAGAATTTGTTAATTCAATAAAAATACCTATCTTAATTACACCATCAAAAATTTGAAATTTAAAGCATGTTTTTCAGAGATAAGGACTAACAGAAGAAAAAACAGTGAATACTATGCAGATTTTCCTCTTGTTCTTTTTTTTTCCTATGATAATGGAGTCAAACTTCTCTTCACCTCCATTTTTTTTTAATATATCGTAACAGAAAATAACTTTCAGGATTGAGTTAGCCATTTTCAAGGTGTTTATTACCCTGTTACCAAGAAAAAAACTAGCTTTAGATGGGAAAGCACATTAGGTTTCTGAACAAATGTAGCTCTGCACAGAAAACCTGCATTGTGGAATGCTGGATTTAGCACCTAAGAGCTTAATGTCAGACAGTAGTTAAAATAACTAGCTCCCACTGAGAAAGGACAGGAAGCTTATGCCCTAGTGATTTATCAAAAGGTCTTTTATTTGAGTATAGTCAGTTGTGAACAAAATTGTTCGAGCAAGGTTCTCCCATATAATCTCACTATTTAGTGTCTTTATGTGAGAGTTAAATAGCTTAAAAAGCTACCTGGAAGTCATTTTTTCTGCTGTAAGGTTACTCTAGCTACTGATCTCAAGCCCTTTAGACACCTGATAGAGCAGGAACTTGGATGATGAGGTAACTTAGAGCAGTTCATCTATGTAGGAATGATTTTGACTCTCCTGATGTCATTATGCAAAGGTCCATTACAGTTTAACTTTGCAAACAAGAAATGCAAAGTCATATTTCTTATAAAGTCCCTGAGCCAGAGCTTCTGTATCTTGTGAATAAAGGGAATTTGGACTATATCATTTTGGTAAAATGAGTGCCTTATCTTTTGCTTTATTTTGACACACGCAGAATACGGTCTTTTAATCTTTAAATACTCCAATTACCTTGTTCCCTACAATACTCCACACCTCAGAAAAGAGTGAGCATTAGGAGAGAACTCCATGCATTCATTATTCTCTTATGTTTTCATTATGTACAAAGTTTGGCTTTGTACACAGTGGATACAAGAGGGCTATGAAAGCATCTCTTTCTCTAATATGATGCACATATTTTGTATAGTGAGTAGAAGGAGGCAGTGGCATAGACAGGGTGGCACCTCACTAATACATCCAAGTCGTACAGACAGGTATTGCTGGTTGCTTCTGTGACTCCAGCTCTCTCACTTGCAGGAAGAAAAGCCTCTCGGACTTCTGAAGATACCATAAAGTTCAAATTAAATAAAAACCAAGACAACTGCCTATGCATTGAGCTGAATTTACCAGTTATGATGATAGAGCAAAGACAACCAGCTGAGCCATGAAATCATTCCTGGTGTATTTTTGCAATAGGAGTAAAGATAGACTCTAGTACAAATACAAGCTGAGGTAACGAGGAAAGCTCCATTCTGTGAGGTTATGACTTCTTGTCCATTACAACTGTAATTTGGCATGACATTAAGTGAAGATACATATTAAAGACTGCAGCTCCAACTGGGTCTTAGTTCAATGGCACAAAAGAAAGATACATGCTTTACAGATTAATCCTGACACTTTAAAAGCTGGATTTTCCCTGACATAACCCTGGGGAGAAAATACATACCAAGACCTGGATTCATCTCACTCTAGTTACCAGAGCTAGGAGCTATCAACTCCCTCCAAAAGTCATCAGAACATGAACAATACTCCATAGAGAAATGTTACCCAGTCTGCCAAAACCCTGAAAGATTCTCTGGAAAAACCTCTCTCTTTCTATTTCTCCATGGACTACACAGAAAACACAGAGACCAAGTGCTTACTTATTTAGGTAGAATTTATATGTGTGCAAACTGTGGGAACAATCTCTGACCTCCTGAGATTTAAAAAAATAAAAAAATAAAAAAATAAAAAAAGTAAAAAGGTCAGAAAATTGTAACAGTTAAGAGGGACTAACTGTGAACAAAACGAAATATATATTGCAAGAAACATTTTGTTTCTGTAAAGTGTAAAACTGCTGTATAATAACTACAATAAGCCAGCTCCACCACTTAGTGGAGCTCTACAAATTTGCTGAATTTATAACCTTTTTGTAATACATTATTACAGCAATATGGAGAGACGTAACAACTAAGTGGGATCCCAAATCCTATGAAAATCAAAAGCAAATCAACACAGCCGCTCTGAAACACCTGTGAGCAATACTTGGTTCAAATGCCTTCTTTTTTCTCTCTCTCTCCATAAGTCAGTTATTTTCTGAGTAGTTCCTACCAGGAAGACATTTTGAAAGATTCATTAGATCTATTGATTTTATTCTTAATACAAGTTTCACTGGCTTAAAATAAAAGAGAAGGCAGAATCAGGCTATGTATACTCTATTTCCTGGTTCAGAACACAGCTGTTCTCCACCTGATAGCATAAGTAATTCATTTAATAATATTCAAAATATTCTACAGCAACATATTCTAGCAATTTGCAGTTGACCATTATTTTTTCAACTTCCTCATAATCAGTCTCAACTGAGAAAAAATGGAAGGAAAAAAATGCATACATTATGCATGTGTAATGCAAAATGTCTGAACTATAATGACATTTCCCTTCATTCACGCAGAGAGACAGAATAATTTACTCTATGGCTATGCCACTCTAGTTTTTCTTGCCCACACACATATATCCAAAGATACAGTTTATAGTAATAATCTGACACTATACAGCAGTGAAATAAGTCATAGAGTGGTACAGGAAATATCAGCACTAGTACAATAAATTTCATGTTCTGAAAGATGAGAAATTCTCCAAGAGAGGCCTCTAAAACTACTCAATCATTTGAAAAAACACATACTCCAGCTGAGTGTTGTATTTGGCATTTGAGCCATTTCCTTCAGTGTAAAACCACATGCAATATTTCACCTTTCCAGTAGTTACACACTTTCAGTATTTAATACTTTTATCATCAGCTCACAAGGAAAATATGAAGTCAGGTTGGTGGAAGACACAAGCTGGGGTGAGCACAATGGGAACTGCAGTTTACCTCCATAAACAGCTATGTGTCCACTGCCTAGCTTTGCACACAGATCCCTATGTGCATCGGTAAAGAGAGTTTCTTTTTCATACAAAAGCTGATCTTACTTCTAAATGATTTCCATGACATTTGGTCATTATATAGCTAAGGTTTCAGTAAAATTGTTGGTTTGCCATATTTCTATTACAGGAACAAATTGGAAGAGCTACTGCATTTGAAAAAAAAATGTCAGCAATTTACCAGTCTTTCTGGCTTTTCCTTCCCATCTAACATTATAAAACACTCCCTGGGGTCCTAGTGAAAAAAAGTCAGGAATGTAGTCTAGAATTTAAGAACTGTCAAGGATAATAAAATTATTGCATTTACATAGAAGATGTGCTATATTTAAAAGGGAAAACCTGTGACATATAATTCATAGAACATCACTGGTAACAATCCAAATCTCTAGCCTGCTGTGAAATATCTATATAAAAAATATCTCTGGGTTGTAATTTAAAAATTGTCAGTGTATTAGAAGAATTACTAGCCATTGAAAACACTCAAGTGAAGGCATAGCGTTAGGTTCTGTACTTCCTGGGCAAATTTCCTGTATGACAAAGATATTCCTCTGTAGAGGCCAAAGCAGCCAACCATTGTTGTGCTGCCATTTTGTGACAACATGATTGGAAGACAGGGCATGAACCTCCATTATCATGCCTGATTCTTCAAGTTCTAGGGACAATGCAGAGTCCCCAGTAGTTCCTCTGGCAGATGACTCAGCCTGCACTTGAGCTGTAGAGAGAGAAAAGGACCACTGGTGTTTTTTTACAGGAATTCATCTCAACTCTCCTTTGAAGTTCCTTAAAACGTCTTCCTTAAAACTCCCACTAACATTGTTAGAAACTGCACACACTCAGCATCTTTAAAGATGTAAAGATTTAAAGAGTTACAGTGAGAGACTTTCTTCTAATCATCTCTTAGAATTGAATTTAATTATGGTTTACATAACCTCATTATCCTCTCTTGAGACTGAAAAGGGCATTATTCTTGTTTTACAAAAGACTGAACTGCAGCTCAGAGAACTTTTGAGATTTCCAGAAAATTGTTATGCACTGTGCCAATGCCATTCTCTCAGTTTGTACAGGATCTTTGGTGATTTTATAATCACATTTTTCTGTTGTCAAAAATAACCTTTAATCGATCTCAGAACGAGTCACACAACTGGGAAAATTTTCAGATACACAGGCTAAGCCAACTAAAAAATAAACAAAATCTATTTAATCCTTCATGTAGAGATGTTACTTCCCAAAACAGAAAATTAAAATGTTCTAGCCAAAAAACGTGAATAATTTTTTGAGAATGTCGATAAAATTAAAGTATTATTTGGCGATCCTTTGTACTTTTCAATGTCTCTCACTTAATCTTAGTCATTTTACATTTCATATCCATTACATATATTCTAAAAGAAAGTCTGCATCAATAGACTAGTAAAGAATACTTAAGTGTTGTTTACTTTGTAATATTGAAAGCAATGCACAGAAGTACTTTTTAAATGCATTTTCCCAGACTCTGACAAAAAAAAAAACACTTGATGAAATGAATTGGATGTAGAAAAAAACGAACATATTTACATATCTTAAAACTCTAGCTTCCTGATAAGGGAAGCAGGATGCTTGCAAACTATCTGTAATTCTATCTTCTTGGAGAACTACATGTTCCTTCTGCCAAACTTTGCAACAAGAGATACTGCTTTCTACTGTGTTTCTTATCTTCTCCAGCTGAAGTGGTGTCTGACCCATCTGCGCTGCAAAACAACTGACTCCAGTGCCTTCAAGATTGTTACCCTGGATCATACCAGTCGATTGCAGATCAGCAGACATCTCCCTACCAATCACAGCAGAGGTATTAGGACAAGGGAAAGGAGAAGCTTCCTGGCTATGTCCACAGTTCATTTTGTGAAAAGCCCAGAACCAAGATGCTGAAGAGGTGAGAGACAGAAGGACAAGGTGACTGAACAACAAGTCTTACCTTGGACAGCTCCTCAGCTCCACTTCCTCCCACAACAAATAGAAAACCATGTCACACAGGCAGACAGTAACCACGCTGTAGTTAATATTTAAAAGGATAAGATGAGCACAGGGCAGAGAGACAATTAACTAGAGTGTTGTATTGCTCTTCACTTCAGAGCTTAGTCACCTGGTTTCTGCTTTCTGTGTCAATTAGCTAATTGCCCTAAGCAAGCCTAGTTCGCTAGCATCACCCAGAAGACAGCATAACAGGGAAAATGCAGTATTTCAGATAAAAGCAATGCAGTACAGCACTATGCAGAAAGGCAGAGTATGTTTGGAAATAGACTTGAAAAAGTAAAATAAAAATGAATGAGAAGATTGAAGGGAAGACTGATAGAAGAGCTGAATGAAAGAAAAGGACAAGGAGGGGAGGAAAGAGAGAGAGAGCAAAAAAATCTACCATGTAGGAAGGAACGCACAAGGCATCAAGAAGGAAGAAATGTAAGAAAAAGTGTGTAGAAAAAGGGAGCAACAGAACTGGGACAGTAAAATGCAAGGAAAACAACATCATGGGAAGTGGAGAGATGGAGAAACATATGAAGAGTAAAGAAAGGAACATATGGAAATGAAGCTAGCAAAGGACCCATACTATTGCAATATCTGCTTCTGGGGCATCACATCTTTTGAAGTTCCTTCCTCAAATTTCCAAATCTTGTATCTATATACAAGACAAAACAACATTCACTGATTCAGCCACCAATTCCTTTACAGAATACTGAATACACTTTGATCCCTGGGAAGGCATTATTTCATTCTATCCTTTTAGCATAGGTCATAATCTTGCCACCACTATGATTAAAAATCGAGTATTTTAACTTGCTTAATTATGAGGATAAGAGCAGTCATTGCTTTTAATTTTGCTTTTGCATCATAAATAAACTAACTGATCATGTCAACGAGTCATAAACAATTTCCATCTAGTATCCAAATCCAAACATCATCTGCATATTCATCAAGTGGCACGGATATAAATAAGAAAATTTTACTCTTTACTTGCCCTTCTAGTTATTCTCTAGTGAAATTCGCAGCCCTTAGGATTTTCAAACAACCATCCAGAACATTTGGACTTAACTCCGATGGGAATGAAGGGAAATATTCCCAAGTGCTTACTTGATTATTATCAATTAAATGTAGAATGACAATTAAAACCCCAACTTTTCCATAGCCAAAGAGGCATATTAGAAGCAATATTAGAAATTACTGCTAGTAGAGAAAGGAGTCCATTCAAAGAACAGTAAAACCTAGTATTGAGCAATAATGAAAATATTAACTTTCTTCATATATTCTCCCTCCTTTTAGACAAGTAATTTGTCATTGGTCACAGTTCTCTATTTATCTATCAGAAGAATTTCTATCTCGAAAGCAATCTGCCAGGGTAGGAAGGCAAATTAATAGTAATGAAAATTCCATGAAAATTACATTCTACTAAGTAAGTGCTGATATAGATGTTTTGTTATCAAAGCCTTTTAAATCCCAAACAAATAAATCCCGCAATCAACATAAATGGGCTCTTGTGGGAGATGAAGAAGGAAAACCACTTAGAAAGCTACACTATAGGGATTGGATTGATTTAGAATTAAGAAAATATTTGTGAAGGCTTTTGTTTCTTTCAAAAAGCCAACAATTTGCTTTTTAATTTGAGTTAAATTAAGGACATAATATATTTCATAGCAATTCTGCTGAAAATTTGGGTAGGATTATATGCATTTGATTGCAGCGTGAATATTTGATTTTAAACAATTTCTGATATCTAGGCTGTACACTAATTTAAGATCTCAGCATGCAAAACACTCAGGCCAGGGGGGCAGCAATCTAAAGTAATATTTTAAATAAGAAATGAGTTGTTTGTTGTGGATTTGCAGCTGTTTGGATGAATTAATCTTTAAGCTCAATATCAGTTTTTATACATGTAAATCTCTGTGGGCTCTCTTCAAATACAGTGATCTGTTGCCTCAGGCATTGCACAGTTCCTTGCTCCATATTAAGCTGACAGCTGATTTATGCAATATAAAAGTCTGTCTGTGGAAGATGTTTCCTCATTTTCTTCCAAATTGTATAAAAGGACGTTCACCCCTCTTGTAGATATTAGCACCTAACTCATATACGTTAGCCTCAGGCTAGAACTCTCTGAGATGGCTGATGGATTTTTTAGAGCTATACTGCATTACTTACCCCTTCTCCACTGAAAAAAATCAATTTTGATGTTATGGAGAGTCTCTACTGCAGCACCCTTCACTTGCACAAGTCAGAAAATATTTTCTTCTTAGACTTAGACTCAATTTCTTTGAGTAAAGAAATTCTGAGCTGTTCTACCAGGTTAAGAAACAGTAAATCATGTGATTTAACATAACACTTAACTATTCTTTAATTATTAGACCATAAAGAACTTGATAAGGTTGATTTATTCAGAATTGCTGAGGCATTAAGATATCTAAACAATTAAACTTTAGTTGCAGAACAAGTTAGGTGTAAATTTCAGGTATATATGACAAAGTAAATCATTACAGAATTTATAGATGAGTTAGGAAGACTAAAATCCACACAGCGCTCTCAATCCCAGAAAAAAAAATGTGGGAAATAGCACATTAGGTTTTGCTACTAAATTAGTAGATTGAATAGAATTATTTACAGAATAATAAAAGTTATCAAAGTTGATTTATTTAAAACTATTGAGAGACTTCAGTTTGCCTGGGAAAAATTGCCTAGCATTTTAACTTTATGCCTGTGGAGTGGAGTTTCTATTTTCATCTTTGTGTGATTTTTAATTTGTTTAACTAAGATCTCTGAATGCAAACAAGGGCACACAGTCAATCTAAAAGCTGAAGCAAATGTATCAAAATTTAACTGCACAAACAATAAATAAATGAGCGTAGGTTTAGATAACATACCTCCTTACAATGATTTACAGTTGCACATGTACTACACTGTGTGGAGGCAAGTAGAGTCACGAAATGCCTCATAATACTTTTATTTCTATCCTGGGCCAGGTTTATTTATGTCCCTCACAGCTCAAATATAGGATGTGAAAAGCAGATGCTTAGGCCTGTGAGATTTTTTTGCATGTTACTTACTATGTAACATACAAAAACAGTACTACTGGCTTCCTATGTAGATGATATTGCTTTTCCAGAAAGAAATGGATCACATCAAAACAATCTGCGTTCAAACCTTGTGCTTAGGGAAAAATTACAGTTCAATGAAATGATGCTGACCCTGTGCAATCAAAGCAGGTGCTGAATTCTGTATATACAGCTACAAAAGGGAGACTGATTTCTCTCAAGTCATAACTATACAAACTTTTTTGACTATTTTGGGCTTTCTTACATTTCTTTGGTTATACAGAAACCATAAAGATGTCAGACTTTCCTTGGAGAAACGTCAGTAAGCTAAGGGACACTCTGCAGAGTTACAAGGTCAGCAGAAGAACTCTTCACCACTGAGCCCAAAATACAGAGAGGGCAAGGCAGGCAAAGGCCTGCAGAAGCTGTGGCTATTATCAACTCTGCCTTCCACTCAGGCAAAATTTACAGCTCGGTGAAATGACGACAAGTTGAGCTATTATTCAGCAGTGCTGAATCCATCCACAGAGAATTGTTACAGGCAGCAAAGCAGAGATACACTTCAGGTTACTACAGCTTATGTTAGATAACACTTTCAGGCCTAACCTTCCCAGAAGTTCTGTGTGCCCAATTTCTTCCTCAAACTGTATCAAATAAAGAAACAATCACTTAGGGAAAGCTAGATGCTAAACAGAAGAATGGATGCTAAAAGCATTCATTAAGTTGTTAGACATATCTAATTCTCTGCTTTTCATCACTTCTTTTTTCCTGTCCATTGGTGATTCCTGGAGCAGCCATACAGAGCAGGAACTCTCCCCTACACTGTGCAGAGCCACGCAGGATGAAGGAGACACGCAGCCTTCACAGACGTCACTTCTGCTTGCACTATCGCAAAACGATCTTACATTTTCTACACATTCAGCAAATAAAACCAGTAGCAGCACAGTTACCTGTGGGGTTTGAATCTGGGATCATCAACAATAACTGCCTACTCCCAAACAGTTACCTAAAAATCAGCAGTAAGAACAGACTTTCCTAGGTATGTACTAGAAGACACAAACTGATTTTAGATTCAAAGTTGACAAGTTTGAAATTATGCATCCCAATATATGTATGCTCCCAAGAATGCGTAGAAAAACCTACTTATTAAAGCAATCATTTACTGAAAAGAAATTAATTGTCAGTAATTCAATTGTCTTTAAGAAGTTATTAAATGACTGCAATCATAGAAAATAGATTTAACTCTCTAGGATATATAGCAAAGGCATAACTGTAAGCAGTTACTCAAGTAGCAAAAACACATCTCATTTTTTTTGTGCAAGTTACACCTAATAAGTACAATTGCTAAAACTCAGTGAAAAGTTGCAATGGCTTAAATGTGCCTGAAATATTCTACTCAAGGGAATTGAAGAACTACACTAAGACAAACTACCCTCTTTTTATATAAGGGATATCTTCCCAGTATTAGTCCCTATTACGTACAATAATTTTCCTTCAGTTACTAAGCTAATTTATTCAGTTTGTGTTTTATTATACTTGGCCCTAGCTTTTGGCACAGGAAGAAATGGAAATATGGTGCAGTGGTTTTAATGTGCTGGCAAGACTCAGAAGATTTTAGTTGAACTCCTAAGTTCCACTTGAGGCAAACTGCCATTGCAGAGCTTACAAAGGTTACTTCCCGATGAGCAAAGAGTGACATGTTTTATTTCAGAAGCTTTAAAGGCAGTTGTGTTTTTATATTCAGAAAAAAAAGTCTCACTAGTAGCATAACATATTCCTACTCTCCAAATGAGAGGCCACAAAGGGTATTTTTCTGTTAGTATCACTGAATCGATACTAAGCTCTTTCTGGCAGAACTCAGACAAGTACTTCTAGCCAAAAGAGCCATTCCAGCAAAGCTGAAGTTTTGTTAACATCTTTGACTTCATACTTGAGTTTCTCAGTTACAAAACAGAAGCATTTGGGGAATAAATACATCAAATTATAACGGGATCATTTACCATGATAAGTTAAATCAGTATGTTGATGGACAACCGTAAAAAACACAATACTGAATGTGAAGCACCAGAGTTCTCTGTTAAGGTAGATGGAAAACATGTCCGATGTTTGAGGCTCTAAAGCTGCTCACTTCAAAATGACTTCAGTAGCCTAAGAGTAATGAACAATTGGCAACTCTTACTTTGTTTATGGTCAACACCTGTTGACTGTGCCTACATTCCCCAGTAATAAATTTTCCACCTTTAGTTTAGCAACAGCTGATTTTAATAGAATTCTAAGAATGATTAAAAAGAAAGAATCAAAAGCTCTTCAGTCTCAAATTTCATAATGTAGACACAAAATTAATGTATACAGTGTTTTATACTTTTGCCCAAATATTTGCTTTATAAAGAATGTTGTATTGGGGAATATTCAGCTAGGTTTTAAAATCAAGATATTTCAACTCACCAATTGTTTTAATTTTGCTCTAACAAAAGGTTCTTATGTAGCAGCAGTGAGTTATATTTTCATTTTGTAGCTATTTCTCCATAGTATATATTGTTAATGAGTTTTTCTGCTGCCTGCTGATGTAGAATTTTTTCCATGAAAAATACATCCAGGGAAAAATAATAAAATACAATCATTTTATAAAATTAATATACAAAATATGTTCCATGGAAAATAATAAACAACCAATAATAAAACAAAACTGTTGCACAATTATTCCCTTTTTTGTTAGCATGACGATAGAGTTCTCCGCTGCTATGCAGTATAAATAGTTAATACCAGTATGTGCTGCAATGCTACTGGGGAATTGCAGTCATTTCTGGGAGACATGCTGTCAATCCACTCCTGCTTTGTACCTAAGCCTTACAGAAAATGGCTTACTCAAAAAAACATATTTACATACATACGTACACATATGGCAGGATCTATTGACATGCATTTAATAGCTAACAGTGAAAATCAGTATTAATGGTAGAAGGCAAGAGTTTCCTTCAGTCTTGAGGCCATCTGATTTGTGCCCCTGACAATCAAGAGCCCTGTAATTCCACACTTCCAAAATAATGAATGTTCTCATGGAAAAGTTATTGTTGGAAAGTTATTGTCAGTATTGGCAAAAATATTTTTCTCTCTGGTGAATTCACAACATCCAAGATAACTCTTAAAACGAATGTTTCAGTATTTTAGACACTTTTTCTGCTATCTCTCATGAATAAATTACCATATTATGTTTTTAGCATTCACTTGCTAAACTTCCTTCTCAAAGTCATGTATGCATTCAGTCTTGTTCACAGAATTTGAAACACACATTTTTCATTAAAACGTACTAGATAATGTGTTTATGCATGCTACTTCAAGAAAAGCCTTTTTGAAAGGGTAAATATCTAAAATTTCTATGCTCAACCTCTGCCCAAGCTAGTGCACCAGATACAAACAGTTAATTAAATACCATGTAACTAGTTTATCAAGATTCATGCAAATTCGCTATAACAGAGGGTCACTGCATAAACTTCTGTGTTTGGGGCCCATTGATTTTTCATACAAAGTTACCAGATTTTCAAATTCTCACATTTTTATGCCTGTAACAAAGATCTTAAGGATATACCATTACCTGAATCGCTTTAAAAGTATATCTGGTATGCTGTACATAAACTCCCTTTTCCATATTTCACACAAGCCATCTATGACCCAATTTCACCAAAAGCCATATAACTACTCTTAGCCTGGTCCCAAATCTGGCTTAACAAGGAGTTCATATGAACCATACATAGTTCAGCATTATGCTTCCACAACCACACATCTTCTGAATCCAAACTGATTCACAGCCAAAAGCACAGGCAAAGGCTTCAAAAAAAAAAACAAAAACAAAAAAAACCCTACATATAGGTATACATTTTGTATACATACAAAATTCTGAATCTTGAACCAAACATTTCAGTGTAAAAAGCAACAGGGAAGACTAGAATCATTCACAGTCATATGCTACTTTAAAGCTGTGACCTACATTTAGGAACCAAAGAAAGGGCATTAGAAGACAGAGTTTTATAGCAACAGGAGATTATTAAGCGCAGTAGAGAAATGTAGCTTGATGCAATTACAAAGGTAAAGCAGAATTTAATTCTCCCATCTGCACCACAGATCTCTTTGTTATGCTTTGAACTTGTTCCACTATGTAACCCCCAGTGCTGTCACATGCCATCTATTCAAGAGCATTCTGTGCTTCTCACAAGGGAGCTACAGATAGGTTAAAGAGGAAAATTTTGCCTTAATATGAAAAAACTAGAGTGAAGAAAAATCATGCACTTGCTAAAAGCTAATGCAAATGTTAATAATTAAAGGGATACCCTAGACACAATTCACCTACCCAATTTTTCTACATCCTCCTATCATTTTTCCCTCAAAGACTTTCAGTAGGTTTAGAGGAAGGGTATGTTGTTAAGAGCGTCAGAAAATATTTTGTCCTGTTGTCTGACATGGACTTGGTCCTGAAAGCAACCATTTTGTTTCAGCCGAGTAAGAGATTATATGAAAATAGTGGCACCAAACATTAGAAAACCTCTTGATGAAATATATTTTTAAAATTCCTCTCTTAGAACCACAAGGAGATTTAAAACAGAAAACTGAAAAACAAGCAATGTCCTCCTATTTGCTCTGGGCAAATTAACTTCTGGAGTAACATTTGAATTCACTACACAGAGCAAATTCCCCCAACCAGATACCTCCTGGGAGACCAAAAAAATACATATATATATTGCTGCATTTCTGAATCCTGATATGGCAAGCAAAGCAGAACAAAAATCATCTGTCAGTTCACACAGCAGTGCCCAATTCCCATATGCCACTCTTTCTCCAGAAGAGAATTACTCTTTTAGTATGATGAGTTCACATCATCTCTTCCACACTCAGCAGGCAAAACAAAAAAAATTCAACCACATAATATGAAAGAGCTAACCCTAATCCCTGCATTGAGCCCCACAAAATGGACTTGGTGTGGGGGAATTCAGCAAAGACCAGGAAAAAAACAGATGTCATTAGGCTACCAAGCAACAGTAGTAGCAACTGTGACTGCTGCTGAAACTTCCATTGAAACCTGCAACCGCTACAAATTACTCAAAGTCATTGTCAGTGGGTCTGCACATCCACAAATCCTCTGCCTCTCAGGTGATTTTAGTTCTTCCATAAACTATTTCATTATACTTTTGCAGGAAATTTATTCAGTAATGTAGCTTAGATTCCTGCTTATATGGTGTGCTTTCGGTTCCTACGTAAGCAGCAAAACTATTTCCAGTTTCTGTGTTCAGAGCTTATCAAAACCTGTTAAAGTAGAAAGATTTTGGTCTAGAGAGCCCCTGGATAAAGAGATGCTGACCTATAGTTTTATTTTATGATGCACCCTTGCCACATTAGACTATGAGTGAAAATCATTTAAAATTGTATTTCTAAAATCAGAGGCAGCTGCTCTCTGTCTGACAAATGGAAGGAAAGGTGCTCCATCAATAATATTTCTTTAGCAGGACAAGGTTTCACATGAGCTCTTATAAAAACAACTTAGAATATCCAGGGGCATCCACTCACTGGTCACCATTTTTTATTTCTGCTGACACCAGAAAAAATCAGTCTTCCTAAAAATTTATCCTAGATGAGTCAGGAGAGGCTTGTTTTCCATATCTCGGATTTTTAACTTTTAGTTCTTAGGGTATTTTTATTTTTTTCCAGGAAGTCCATTGATTATATGCTCTGCTGCAGCAAAAACATAGTTTTATGTTTCATGCTAAGAGATTTCTATCACATTTTACTGTTATACATTAACTGAGGATATGTTAAAAAAAAAAAAAAAAAAAAGCTGTCAGCCTTGGTTCCATTGGTTCTGACACAGTACATACGACCTTCCTGCACATAAGCCTAAGTCATATACCAGCACGCTTACTTACAAGACTATCGTAACTGAAATGTACTGGAGGCACATTCTGAACTTTTGACACCAACACAATTTTGTTTAAGAGATTGTAGAGATGAGATACCCAAAAGCCATTTCACAGTTTTCTGTCAACACTGAGGATTTTAATACAGATACATGTATGTTATGCCCATCTGAAGACTGTTAAGTGGTCTTTAGGTGCCACTGTAATAAAATATAAATAACAGATATTTACCATCTTCTGAAGTTACACCACTACATGAGCTTCTCAGTTTGCTTCATCAGAGAAGCATTCTAACCCTTCCTAGTCTTCAACAGTGGAGCCTGTGAAGCCAGAAGTCAAGCACAGAATTCTGAAGTCATTTCTAATGGTTTGCGTTTATGATCCTCAAGCTAGTCTCAACTTCAGAGCAAGTGAGGCATACACAGCTCTGAGTGGCATCACTCATTAACCTCACTGCCCATTAACCATGAAATGTTTGGCAGTAGCAAAATCTGGCTGTACGTTGTCAGCTTTTGCAGTCTTACTTGGAATAATACAACAGCAAGCTCAACAAATGAGACTTTTATCTTAAAGGTAAGACCACTGTTAAGTAGAAACCACTACTAGTCACCCACACAATGCCCAGAATCATTTCCTAGAGTTTGATTCTGACAGGCAGCCACAAAACTCCTCTGCTCACAGCTCCTCTGCTTCCAGAAAACCCCCTCACCACCTGCTCAGCCCAAATCAACCCTGCCTCCCTTTTACAAAGGTATTGATTGCAATGAGCCCCTGCATCAGTGAGTCAGCAGAACCTTCAACTATTTCCTCACAGGTCTAGGACAAGACTCTGCATTGGTGTGGAAACACCATAAATGTATCACAGCTCTGAAACCTCCTTTTTAGTGATACAGATTATAGATTTGTCTTTCACACCTGCCTGCAGGCATAGGGAGTGACAAATACATTTTTACTTTCACCTGATCATTATGAAACATCTTTGCATGTCTACTTAGTGCAGAGCATAGCCTTGGCACTCTGTCTGTGTGCAAATGAGACAGAAGCAGCTGGAAAAGGCCTGGAGAGAACCGCCTCTCCACTGCTATAGTGCACTTGCTACAGCAGCCAAAATATCTTGGACCGTCAAGAGCCCTATTCCCCAGAAGCAGGAGGAATGGGAGATAAAATACAACTGCTTGAGTCATGTTTATTTCCTAAAACATTGCAGCTCTACACCACAACACAAGGCTACATTTACAGAGACCAGAGAGCCTGTACAGACATCACATGCTGGTCACAAAAGAATGGAAATGCTATCCCACATTGCAAGCTCCTGCAGACCTTTTCCAGGTTACTGTTCTGTTGACATCAATGGGAGCTTGCCTGAAAAAAGGCTGTAAGCTTAGATCCATAAATAGGATCTCAAAATAACACATTTCACCATGGAGACAATTGTTCACACTAATCGTGTTCTTTTTAAGATACTAGCAGAAAATGCACACAATCCTTCAGGGACTAACGAAACTGCACGTCTCCATATTGTACATGGAGCAAAAGAGCTGAGTTCTTACCAGGGTCCCAGTTTCATATCCTGGAGCCAAGTACAGGATTTTCTGTGACTAGCAAGAATGCTATTTCCAATGCCACGCCACTATTCTGTTTCATGAAAAGATATACCCGACACAACAAAAAATGCCCTAAATTCCACCAGTGTCCAGTTATCTGTATCTTTTGGGGCTTTTCATTTGGCTGGTTTTGGGCCATGTGTTTTTTCTTCTCTCATGCCTGCTAGAATCTTTTTCAGGTTCCTGAGGCCTATATGTGGACTTTTGATGATCACTTGCTGCAAGCAAACATCCTCAACTGAAGAAAATTCCAAGCTCTTGTACTTACTGTTGATCATATTTTTCCCTACACTAATGAGGCGACCTAGAGAGAAGCAGGTCTAACTTGGTGGATTTTTCTAAGCCCTTTGACGCTTTGAGTGGGATCCCTGTGCGATGAAAACAATTGCTGCCTTGGAAGGACTTGCAGGCATTTTCGGCATTGCTCACTTCTTTCAGTTTACTGGCACCATTGGTTGCTCCACACATGAAGTATGTACAACCCTTGTGTATAAAACCCCGTGAAGAGTTTTCTCCCCATCAACTACTCTCTGCCTTGCCCTAACATAGCCTTGAAAGCTCTCTGTTCCCTTTCAAAGAAAATATTTAGGTGATTCCCCCCTCCATTACCTCTATCACCACAGCAAATGAGTCCCTTTCCAATAGGATGCTTTGCTAGACATATCTGGCTGGTACAGAGAGGTTCATTCAGTAAAATGAGCTACAATTCATACTTGGACTTTAAGCCTGACCCAGAATCAGCTGTGTTGTTTAAAACCCACTCTAGAAGGGCAAGTTTGGGGAACACAAGTATTTATGACATCACCGCCAACAGTGGTAATTAACTCAAATTCTAGTTAAACTTCTAAAACGCTCCTTTTCTACCGAACACACTAGGAAGTTAGAATGAGCTCTAACAGCAGAATCCCAAGCAATTCCAGCTACAGCTGAGATAAAAGGCCTGCAAACTGCATACTCTCCAGCAGGAGGAAGCTCACACTGAAACCTGTAAAAGAAGCTTCCTAAGGACTAACCTGGTTCAGATGCCTGTCCACCTACATGATCCAGCAGCACTACCACAGCTGATATACATCAGGAAAAAAAAAAGG
>JAUBOD010000245.1:359422-403402 GCA_032353885.1 Nothura maculosa | reverse complement strand
TCGCAGCCGGGCCCCCTGGCCCTGCCCGCCGAGCGCCGTCCCTGACGTCAGGCCCGCGCAGGGGAGGCGCGAGCTCCGCGCGGCGGCGGCGGGCGGAGGAGACGTGGGGAGCGCGGGGCCCCGCGGCCGCCGCCCGCCGCTCCCGGCAGCATGTCCGCCAAGGAGCGGCAGAAGGGCAAGGTGACCAAGGACAGCGTCACCCTCCTGCCCTGCTTCTACTTCGTGGAGGTGAGAGCGGATGCGGCGGCGCTGCGGGAGGCGGCACCCCCGGCGTGGAGCCTCCTCGTCCCTGCGCTATTCCCAGGTGGGGGGGATCGGTAGGGGTTCCTGGGATCAGGCACCGCATCCTTGCAGCAAACGTGTCTCCCGCGGGCTCTGCGCAACCGCCCGCTGCGTTTTGTGGGGGATGATGGATCGGCTCCGTCAGGGAGCGCTTAGCGCCGCTTCCCGAATGGCAATCGAGGGCGCCTGAGCTGTCCGCGCGGCTCTGGCTCTTTGGAAAATGGAGCTGGGCAGGGCTGGGGCCGCGGAGCCTCGGCGGGGCGGCGCGGGGAGCGAGGCGGTTGGGGCTGCCCGTTCCCGGCTCTTTCCAGGTGGGAGCGCGGGCGGGCGCCGCGTGCGGAGCGGCTGGCGCTGCTGGGGAGCGCGCGGCGAGCAGCGGCTGGGCCGCTTTGAAGCGCCCTGGGTCTTAATGGAGAGACGGGAAAATACTGTGGAGAACGGTAATGGTAAAATGTGGTGCAGCAGCTAAGTGTGACTGGTAGGCTAGATATCCATATCAAATAAAAAAATCTTTAAAAATGGGAGGATTGGGAGAAAATATGTAATAAAAATATCTTTCAGGTCTATTTGTAGTGCTTTGTTTTTTGGGATGCAGAAGGGGTAAAGATGGGGTTTTGGGTAACAAGGGGCCCTTTCTGTCACTGAAGCCCTCAGTAGCTGCCAGGCCCTAGCCCAGGATAAATAATAGCTAGTGGAGAGCTTTGCAGGGGTCGCCTCTATGGAGGCGTCAGGGATGTGCACTGCCCACATAACTAGGCCTGTTAGAGCTAAGTGCCGCGAGGGAAGGATCTTGCTTTGCCATATGACTTACATGAGCCTTGTAGGGGAGGGAGAGGGAAAGGCAGGAGAAGCCCTCTGAAAATAGTGAGTCTCATCAGCCTTCCTCGCTGTCTGGTCCATCTTCCCTGCTTTCAGGGTCCAAATGGGAAAGGGCCCACTGGGCGCACATGGCTTGGGTGAATTCCTCATGCAGGGGCTGCTGCGGAGATCCTGCAACACAGGGGAAAATGCTCCTGATTAGGGGGCTGTGGTTTGGTCTGCAGCAAGATGGGTGAATTACAGAGCAGCAGCACAAAATGTGTGCCTGCTGTTCAGGAATTGTCTTATGTAATATTAATTCCATGCTTCTAGTTCCCCTAGAAGCTCTCTGTAGCTGTTACAAGGATTGTGGCAATTCTGCAAGTGATGAAGAAATCAGATTGAGCTCTGTGTGCAGTTTGCATGGGAAGTACTCAAGTTCCACGCTCTGTGCAGCCTCTTGGAGGTCCTCAGTAACCCATTTACAGCTAGACCTAAAGAGGTGGAGAGCACTCAGAAGAGCACCACAGAGCCTGTTCAGCACCCAGCTGCATGAGAGGCAGCCTCAGTCCCGAGGCCTTCCAGGGAACTTGCAGCATTTCACACTCAGTCGCACGAGCAGAGTGCAGAATGGCAGCCCGAGGCATGAGCACTTACTTGAGGAGCTGTGCAGTTTTGCCCACCTTGAGCCAGTATACACTTGAGATATTCAGTGCAAGTTAAAAGACAATATCAAGATTAATCAGGCTAAGATTATCAAGATAAGCTAAGTACAATACAGCTGAGACTATCCATGAATGAGGAGAGTCTTTAGTGAGCTACTAGTCCTCTCCCATTAGACATCAGCAGGATACAAGCCCATTTCACACACCCCAAGTGAGGACACAGGTCACCTGGGTGAAAGGGTGACAGCAATTTGGATGGTATCTGAAGAGAAATACCTTGTGTACATCCATGCTGTATACATCTAATGTGCACTAATTCTGACTGACTGCCTAGAGCACAGGAGGATACCAGCACTTAAAACAGCACCAGAAAAAGGAAATGGTGGCTTAGACTATTCCACTGTGATGGGCTTGAAGTGAACCAGAGATTGTAATACCTCATAAAGAGGGAGTTGATCAAAGTTAATTTTATTGGCATTAGAAATTCCAAAGTGCACAGGATGGAGTGGTCACCCTGTGCAATTGATTGGCATTACTGTTACATGGATTGCTTTTGTAAGCAAGAGGTAAGTTTCTATTAAGATCCAACAAAAGCCAGCTACTTAGAAACAAAACTTAGCCATCCTAACCAGGGCTCTCTGAATTTATATAACAGCATGTTATTTTAAAGCTTTTAGTTTCATGAACATATGGTTGAATGAATGATGGGAGACAGGCTTTCAGCCTCTCTCCTCTAAATGTCTTCAGTCCTCCTGTATTTTTTTCTGCCACTTATACTTCTTGTTTACAAAATACATTAGAAAATGGTGCTGGTTTTGCTCTCCAATACTACACAAAAGGAAAGAAATATGAAAAGGATCTGGGGTCAAGAAGAGAATGAAAATGCATTAGTAGGAGAGTGGTGCATTTGTTTTATATAAATGAAAGTTCTTGTATAGTTAAGGGGAAAAATCAGTTGCAATTGATATTTTAGGCATGCAGAATGTGAAAAAAGAGATTCTCTGCTTTAGAAGGACTTGATCTTTTGAATTAGCAGCATACAAATACTTAAAGCCCTGCCAGTGGGTTTTTCCACTATTATGATCCTTACAGATATGTTATGAGACTACTACTATTAAGTAAATATGTTTGGTGCATGCAATTTGATGGTCAACTTTAAAGGAAATACTCTGGGCCTGGATTTGATTTTGGTCTAAACTATGAATAATTCAGACTAACAGATTTGAAAAAACAAAGTTACAGTATAAAACCAATATGCCCTTCTTAAGATCACTATTTAGACTATTAGACTATGAGCTATTTCTCATTTGCACAAGAGAAACAAAGAGCATTAGAAAACAGATAAAAATGAAATCTAAAAAGGAAGAAATGAAGCTTTAGGAAAGATGTGTATGGGTCATAAACTAAAACCAATCACTGGCAAACAAATGCAATATGAAATACAATATATACACAATAACACATTTCTAATAACGTGCTTTCAATTTCATGATTCATAAAATAAAACCTTGGTGATTTATCTTATCACAGTTATGTGTTAGAGGTTACTTTAAAATATTCAGAGTGCACTCCTGAGAGCTTAATAGCCTTAGCTTATGTGTCACACTGCTCCCCTGAAGTGGGTAGTAATCAGCATTACCAGGCAGTCTTGCCTATCTTATTTCTAATTATGCTTGTGGCTTTTAGGTTCTTGTGGATAATCTGAGCTTCATTTTCATAGCCGAGAAAGGCAAAACCTGCCATGGAAATTCAAACTCCCTCTGTTCTAAGGGAAATTCCTTTTCATGGTTAAAAAAAAATCTACAAGCTTCTGAGGGAAAGAAGTTATGCCTATTCCTGGAAGAAGGTCTGCTGTTTGTTACCTGACTGTTTCTCTTCAGCATATTCAGAGTACATCATGAATAAATTCACTTAAAGACAAAATTTACATGATGTCTCACATTTTAAATATGTATCTGGAAAACTCCCAGGTTTATGTACTTTCTGTTCCCAGGAAAATGGGCTCACTTGCAGAGGCAAAAGAGATAATGTTTTATCTTTGTGAAGGAAAACAATTATCTCTCTAAAGATTTTAGGGTGTTATTCTTCACCATGTTCTCCCATCTAAGAAACTTCTAGTTTAAATCCTGGTGTTAGAGAAGTCGCTAGGAATCTTGCCTTTGACTTCAGTGGCACTAATGCTTCACCTTCCTCCCAAGATGCGGGAATACAGAAGCCCAAATGCAGTCAGCTGAGTCACTTGATGAACTTCTCTAGGTAAACATCTTGCCTCCGCATGTTTTGTTCCTGCGACAGTTTTCATCTGCTGGCTGTTTAACTTGCAGGGACTAAGACAGGAGGCAACAATTAGGTGGTGGTTGTTGCACCCCTCCTGGGTGGTGCATACATACAGACACAGGTAGCTCTCTGCCTAGGCTTTCCAAGGCACAGGTGGGAATCAATTCAGCCTCTATTTGCAACTGTTTCTAATATATATGGACAGAGCTAGGTTTCAAGTGTCAAGTGTTTGTACACATCTCTAGGTAGCTAAGTGCCATTTCTCAGACACACCTGAATTTTTTTCAGCTATTCAGCTATGCATGACCCACCACATTTAAATTATGCACTTAGTTATCTGCAAGTACAGGCAAGACTATCGAGGCAAGACTATCCAAGGGGAGTTCAGGGATTAGAATAAGCGTGTAGGGTTAAGTTTCCTTAAGAACAGCTGTAAGAGCTGTCCTACGCCATAGTTTCCTGGAAACACGTTGTAGTTGCCTTTTTCTGTATGTATGTTCTTTGTTGTGCTTAAATTTGTCTTAGGGGAAAAAAAAGACAAGAAGACAACTACCAAAGCCAAAATTAATGCCATACTTCAGCAACAGACTGTGCAAGTAGTCTTTGCTTGCTTGTCTCAATAGAGTCTGCTATGTGCGAGGGAAGAAGAGAAAGGTATTTTGCAATCTGCTCAGTGAGCTGACCTTGTGCTGTGGCTGACTCACAGAGGATGCATGAGTCAGTTTTATTCATAACAGTGCATTAGAGACCACCCCCAAAACAGTAAGGGGGATTGTTGGTCCCGAGAAGGCTGCTAACTCATTCAAAGCAGCTAACATGGGCAAAGCCATCCACGTTGCATCCTCGCCATCATCTCCCATGTGCAGCAGAGCTGTGCAGCCTGCACACCAGCAGCTTTAGCACAAGGGGAGCATGAGAAGGTGTCAGGGATCAGGACTGTGCTAGGGCTGCCAGAAGACAGAATGTCGATAGCTCCCAAGGAGCCCAGGGAGAAGGGCTGGAAGCCACAGTTTGGTTGGTTGGTAAGCAACCAAGCATGGAAACCAGTAGATTCGGAAATGCAGAATAAATTACAATATTTTGTAAGACTAGCAGTTTTGCCTGCTGCAGCTAGGTTTTAAGTAAGCTTATAGTTGAAATTTGATAGTGCTGTGACGTGAAAACAGCCACCTTTTTGAAATGTCTTTTTTTGATTCACCTTAAGTTTACAGCAAAAAATCTCATAATCAATAGGCAGTGCAAACCCTAGCTCCATTATTTATAATTAGTTATCAATTACAATTACTCATCAATTAGTAAAATAATTGTGATTGATTTTAATCATACTTCAGATATTACTGGTGATTAAGAGCAAAAAGAATGGTATTTTCATTTTTTTCATGTGTTTTAAAACTTCGACATAAGGGTTCATTTTTAATATTTTTGTTACGTTGTTTTATTTTCTTGATTATTTAATTTATACTACTTCCTACTATTTCATATACATCTGTGAAAACAAATAAGCACTTTTTAGGAGTCTCACGCATTCAGTCTGAGTTTGAAATTTCTAGAAATAAATAGGAATTTCTTCAATTTCAGGAAGTTTTCTTCTTTCAATTCCAAGGTTATTTTTTTAATGTATCACATGTATTGTTTTGGTTTTACATTTACAAAGGTTTTCCATTAAGACTAGGCAAAAGATCAAGAGATTTGAGGAATTATACTGGGATATCTGTTGTATTTCTGAAGCTATGGTCTAATTAGCAGTAGCAGAACAATTCAATTAAACTCTAAAATCAATGCTGGAATTAGGGATAATTTAATTCTACAAAAAATGGTAATGATAATAGATTTCTGTAGCACCCAGGATTCCACATTGAGAGTTCAAATTAAATCCAATAGAGTAAAATCTTGGAGAGGAAACACCATCACATCATCTTGCAGTTTGTTTGCACAAATCTTAGCCAATGGAGAGGTAAAAATCACTCACAGAACAGATCCTTAGAGTCTGGGGATGGAAACCTCCATTCAGAAAAGCTGCAAGAAGCAGCAGAAACTGGAGTTTAGAGAGAAAAGTTCTTTTAAAAAAGCCCTTCATATAGACTAAAATTTCAGAACAATTCAAAATATGTATTTTTTGCACAACCCCTCTGTAAGCCCAGTTATTGCTGTGAGACAAGCGGGGCGAGGGCGGCCCTGTGCCGCCTCTGGCTGTGCTGGCAGTGCCGCCGTTTGCAGCTGGGCAAAGGGGACCCTCTCTGTGCGGGCAGAGGTTGGCAGGGCTGAGAGGACCCTGCGGAAGAGCCCTCAAATTGTAGAAAACAGGAGAAAACGGCAGCTTTGGCACAAGCCTGGACAGATTCAGAACTGGGTGGCCTTTTGTTGTTTTTTCATTTTTGTTTTGTGGGATTTTTTCTTCCTTCCTCCATCATGAAGATGCTACAAATGGAGCTCTAAGCAATGAATTCAGAGCAGCAAGCAAACAATCTTCCTACTGCCACAACAGGCAGATTTGAGCAAATTGTGAGGACAGCAACACACACACTCCTGTCCTTCCTGCTACATGCCATATGTTTAATATAGCTGCCCCCCGAGGGCCCAATGAAAAGATGCAGGAACATTTGTTTTCATCTTTAGTTGTATTTAAAGGCATTATATTGCTGCCATGAAGAGGTCCCAATCTTACACAAATACTTTGCAAAATCAGGGCCAATCTCCAATTATAAAATATGAATCATTTTCAAAATAAGGAATAGGACCAGTCTAAATTGTGTAAGAACTTCAGCTTTTGCCATCCATTAATAATCTGTATGTTAGTGCATGTGAGTGTTGCTCAGAGAAAAACATTTCCTGCATGTAAATACTCTAATTAAATCTTTTGTTTTAAAGTTACTTCAAATATATTGCCAGGAACTGATTTCAGTCCCACCGGAGCAAACTTGGAATACAGTCTCATTCTTGCAATTAGCAGTGCATGAAAGAAGTCTGGTATCTTGTATTAATCACAGGCTCTGAAGAACACGCAGAACTTAGACGCTTCATATCTGTCACTTGTATTACATTCATAACCAAATGGATAATTACCTAGATCTAAGAGAATAACAACAACACAAAATAATTGCTGGAATCCATTCTAGTTCAACTCTAACTTTACTCAGACATCTTTTAGCAAACTTTCATAAACATTTGTGATTACCGGAGATGTTTCATTCCCATGTCTTTGTATGTTTCCAAGTATTTAGCAATACTTTCCAAACCAAGAATGAATTCAAATCCCTGCTGAAGTTAACAAGAACCTGACAACTTTTCACCACTGATCTTCTCAAGAGAAACACATAATAAAACATTCCTGTTCACATAATTACAATGCAAACACTACTTCATAGGTGCAGAATAGAGTCGAGTATGAAAGGTACCATTTCTTCTGCTTACCCTGTTCCTAAAGAGTGTTCAGACCTCACAGTAATGACCTCATTCCTGTGAGGATGAGAGACCTGTTTCCCTCGCATCTCTCCTGTCTTTAGGGAAGCACACAGCAGGGTCCAACAGCACAACAGCTATGGCAGTTGAAAGCTAGTAGTTTGGCAGCTGGCTAAGAATAGGAATACCTTGTTTCCTCCTACCCACCACAGACCTCTTTTTTGTCTCATCCATCTGTTCTGCTTTGTCTTTCAGAGCATGAATTCCCTGGCACAAGGACAGACATTTGTGATACATTTTATAGACTCTATCAGAATGCTGTGGCCTTGCAGTGCTAAGATAAAACGGCTAAATAGATACTACTCTCAAGCATTTTGCTGAAAGTGCCAAGAGGATAAACTGATGGCAGTCATTGACTATCTCTTTGAGATAGTCCTATTTATTTGCTTCATTATGTACAAAAATCCCTGATTCCGAGAACACAAGAGAAATGCAAAGGGGCAGCTCCCATGCTTAGGAATCCCTTGCCTGCTGTGGTTGCAGAAGAGCCTAAGGATCTAACAAGTTTCTTTGCTTCCAATTCTTGGCCAGCCTGGTTACCTACTCAAGTCTAAAGATAAGAAAAAAAAAGTTTCCAAATATAAACAATCTGTTCCCCAAATAGCCCATCAGGCATCCATTAACCCTTCTCACGAGGCAGCCTCGTCATGCAACCCTTAGTCTGCATCTAGTAGATTGTGCCTTGGCTTCCTCAGAGAGCTGCGCGCACACATACATGCTGCTTCTCTTGCTCTGCCTATCTTATTATTTCATTCATTGGCAGGTAAAGCAAATCAATTCCATGGTCTTTGTATTTGCAGTCAGTCTCCAGGAAAACCACTCAAGCCATTCAGGCTTGTGCACTGAGCAGTGACTTCAGTATTTAACTGTGACTGAACAAGAGGCAATTCATTTTTCTCTCATTTAGCTTGAGTGAAATATAACCCAGGATAATTACTTTTGTAGCCACATTTAAAGACTATCTGCTGGCAGCCACCGACACAGTGCAACACAACAACAGCAGTGTTTCACAGCAGAGCATCCGGATATGAGTCCACAGATAGAAGATAGAGCCTGCACTGCCTTGGAGCCAAACTGAGAGAGGCCACATGAGTGCATCTCCCAAAACCAAGGTTCACATGTTCACTCAAGTATGTGACACTCCATGGCGGCACTCTCAGAAAGTATAGATTTTAAGATGTTACTCACTTGAAAATAAATATGGACTCTTTGCTTAGTTATATATTAGTTAAAAATATAAGTATCAGATGTGTAACTGCTAGGGTACAGTTTTATAGAAAGGCTATTTATAGAAGCTATGATTTAAGGAATTTTGCAGTGCTAATGTATATCAGATTGTGTATTCTTTCAAAATAATAAAGAAATTGTGGGACTTGCTTGTTGCCTTACTTTTGGTTTGAGCCTCACCACCTCCATAATGGTGTCATTTAGGAAACAATTGGTGTTTGCTTGCTACTATTGTCTATACATGTTGCTTGTGAAATGGATGTAGCTTTAGGGAAGATTTGGTTACCTGAAAATTCTCTAGGAGGAGCAAGCACCCTGAATTAGAGATGTAGGGCGTTGCAGACATGCTGTGGGGTGCGAAAATTAAAGGTCCTAGAGCTGGCAACAGGCCAGAGGCCAAAGTCATCACCCAGATGTTGAGCTGTCCAGAGGACAACTTTATGTTGTTTAGGCTTCCATCTACTCCAGTAACAGGATTTTTCTAATGCAGCTTGATCTTCCCCTGCAAGACCTGAGGTAGTAAGCATAGTAGAGGACAATTAATGCTCTTCCCAATGGCACAGAGTTGTACCATACAAAGATATGGGGGAATAAAATAAATTATGCCTCCTGATCATTAGGGGAAAAAAAAGACATTAACAGCTAAATCAAATAACATGCTCCTAGATCAAGACAAGTTCAGAAAAAGCATGTTTGACAATCCTCAGTCCTAGGTCCTTGCAAACTCAGTACACCCCATCTGTGGCCTATTAACTAGATATGGCAGTACTGCATTTACTGGGCTACAGGTCTTACAGATTGCTTTTTTCATGCGCTCAAAGGCATGGAAAACTACTCATACAGACATTTCACAGTCCTGGCATGGTCCAGGTGCAGGCTATACCTACCATATGACTGTCAATGACCTGTGCTGGCACGGTGGCTCCCATATAATCTTAATGCTCCCAGGTACACAGAAGAAGAACTAATGAAGCCAGTGCCCCGCAGTGGTGCCAGGACCATGGCCATCACTGGTGTGACGATAATGTTCTCTCTCACCTCTGAACTTCCCTCACAGCCGTCTCTTCTTTCAGCCATCTGCAGTGTGTGGTGTACGTTCGTGGTTCACGGCCCGAGGCACGACCTCTTGCACGCTGCAAAGCTTCAGAGAGGATCATCCCTCCTGGCTTTTCAGGATTTCATTCAGAGATGCCTTTTGCTTTGTCCTGCAATATGTAAAAAAAAAAAAAAAAAAAAACCAGAACTTTTTACCTTTTATTGTTCTCCTTACTCTTGTAACCTTACCATAGGTATTTCCATCCTTGTTGAACATGATTTTCAACTTTGGGAGTAAAATTTGTCTTTTCTCATGCTTGCACAATATCTAACTCAATACAGCAAGATCTTTGCAATATGAACTCTATTAAAACAGAGTTCTAAACAAGAACCTCTCTCCATTAGCCAACCTAGGGAGGCAAGGGCATAAGAACTTATTAGTCAAGGTATATAAGCTGAGGTTGGTGGGTTTATTATTCTAATGAGGAATAGGAAAATTCCTATTCCACTTTGTAATTAAAACAATATACATTATACCATCTAATTATATTTGACATTTCCAAGGTGTTGTGAGCTAAAGTCTGTAATTAACAGAGCTACTGCTGCCTTAAGCAGAACAGTCAATAAATATTCATACATTAAATAGCCACTTACAGTCTTTAGAAGATTGTAGAAGCATTTGCTTTTCTTTAGCCTTTTGAAGATGCATTTTATATTTATATTTTTTAAAGATACGAAGAAAAATGTCCTGTAGGTTCTGACATACTGGATATAGCAAGTTGACTAGAAACCTATTCATTAGTGTTGTAAGCAGTTATATTGGGTATTTGCAGTCCTTCAGAACTCTTTCTTTTCTTCTCAGGGAATGGGTAATTATAGTCAGAAATAACACGGTAGTCCTGGAGTGTACAGCTCAGAGGAGCTATAAGACAATGAAATGAAATTTTTGTCATTCCTTGTTTTATAGTTAACAATAAAATTATACTTAACACAAATATGTTTTTTTAAATAATGAAAGTTAACCACATCATCTATTTTAATAACTCACAATGAAATATCACTTCAAATATGACCTATTTATAATAGTTCAGTATTGCCATTTAAAACAGTTGCTTATCTAAGAAAACCATAATGAGAGTAATTACTTGTGGGTAAGGCAAGTGCTTGTTCTCAGAGAGGCTTTTCTTTTCATGACATTAAAGAAATGGAAAGATACACAATGGAGAAGAAATTCTGAGTGCAAAGTGCCCCATGAGTCTTCCCAGTTTATGTTTCCATCAGAGGAAATGGACCTTTGGGACATCTGGATAAAAGGGCATTGTTTCTCAGAAGGATAACAGACTCGTTGCTTATTCCGGTCCATTTAGCTTACTGGAATAGGCTTGTGCCTTGCCCCATGGGATCTGAATCCTGGCTAGGTCAGTTAAGTACCACTTTGGGATAATTGATGATAAAAGATGCTGCAAACCCGTAAACACTGGTGATGCTGAGGTAGGCACGAGTTCAAACCTGTAGAACATCAGTGCCCAGGAGGACCCGTGGAGACTGCCGGCCTCCCCTGCACAAGTAGGGACGGCCTGGAAAGGGGCTGCCCCTGCTGACTGGCTGTGCAGGGTGCGCGACAGTCACCGGGCCATGTCCAGCGTGACGGGAGCAGGGGCTAAGCAAGACATCCAGCTAAAGAACTTGACTCTCTCTGCTGGCAGGAAGCACGATGCAAACTGTTTAAGCTTTATACAATCAATCCAATATATTACAAATGTATATTACATATAGCATTTATACTATAAAATTTAATTACTTATAATTTAATAATATGTAGAATATAAAATATTATATTTTATAATATATAATTTATATATAATATAAAATGAATTATATTTTATATAGTATAAAATATATTATAAATTATAAAATATATGCAATTTAATTATTATATATATGTTATATAACATACAGCATTCATAATACATAATGCATATATTACAGGCTGTATTTTATACTTAATATGTTTATTATAAGTTGTAA
Organism: Nothura maculosa; assembly: GCA_032353885.1. Lineage (NCBI taxonomy): Eukaryota > Metazoa > Chordata > Aves > Tinamiformes > Tinamidae > Nothura > Nothura maculosa. Next base: position 391,631 of record JAUBOD010000245.1, on the reverse strand, counting down.
TTATTATGTGTAATAATACATATTTATACATTAGATAGTACAATATCAATCTAAGTAAGCTGACTTAGTCGTTGCAAGCTAGTGCTTTTCAGCTGTAGTTAAAAGTGAGGACTAGTCAATGTGGTAGCCAGCTGAAAAAAATGGTGGTGAGGAGAAGATGGGCAGGTGACATCCCATTATTTGTAGGTACCTTCGTTGCAACAGGAACATAGGGAGGGAGTCATGGCATCTCAGTGGAGAAGCAGGCAGTGACTGTAGCACGGTCATCTTCAGTGAGAACTCTGTGAAATAAAAAAGATAAACATTTAGTTGAGGATTTAGTAGATATTCTAGAAAAGGATGCAGGGAAGCTCCTGGCTCTCCCCGAATGCCCCGTGACACACTAACTTCTCAATAAATGGAAGTAATCACGAAAAAACAATAAATACCCAGACTGAATCTCCTTTTTTTTTTTTCTTTTTTTGACAGAATTACTAAAATGAACAGGTAAAGGCAATACACTATATTATATGCCAGTTTTCAGGGAAGCCCTGGATAACGGGTTGTTTTTTTTTTTTTCTCTCCATTAAATATTATTTTGCAATTTAAATGAAGTTGGTCTTACTATAAATACTGTCTTATACATGACAGGGAGTTGCTAAAGGCCTAAACCAAGGGTGATGCTGAACAGCAGAGCCCCACGGCCCCCCATGGGAGACCTCAGACTTCTATTTGAAAAAACATCAGTCTGCCAAGAATGACTTAAATAAAAGCATTAAATTATCGGGGTTGAAGATTGGATCAGGTATTTTGGCTAGCTCAGTAGACAACAGGGTTACCTGATACCAACTCAACATATCATGCATCTAGAGAATGAATTATTTAAAGATGGTAAAATGGGTATTACAAGCAGCAGAGAAATAAAAAACTTTACAGAGATGAACAGACTATGGTGTTTATGCAAAAGCACTGCTATTCCATTTCTTAAAAGTAATTTTTCCCTTTCTTCTCTTCCTAGTTGCCAATATTGGCATCTTCTGTTGTTAGCCTGTATTTTCTTGAACTTACTGATGTCTTCAAGCCAGTTCACTCTGGATTTAATTGCTATGACAAGAGTTTGAGTATGCCATATATTGAACCTACACAAGAGGCTGTTCCCTTCTTGATGTTGCTTAGTTTGGTTTTTGCTGCACCTTCAATTACGGTAAGTGTGAGGTGTCACTGTCATTTATAAAAGATTTTGAATAGAGTTTCAGCTGGCCTGAGAAAAAGTAGCTTCTGTGGCTTCAGTTAGGTTGCAGTGTCATCCAGGCTCTTTAGCTTTCCTTAGAACTATAACCTCACCTTTTGTTCCTTTGTAGCAGCAGAAGATACTCAGATATTCTCCTTAAAACATTCCCTCTAACACCTGTTCACTCACGTTGCTCTGATGGTGAATGTTCAAATGGAGGAACAGCCCTGTGGGCATTTACACTTACGTGCAAAACAGTTGTAATCTGTTATGCTGGACAAACGAGGTAGAATTGAGCTGTTTACAGATGAGATACCTCCATACTGTGAGATATTACATTAAATTCACGATTTTGCTGGAAATGGGAGCCTCTTATCTACAGTCACGCACATGTAAATTCTCCCTAAGAAAAAGCTAGTTCTATAGAAAGTGGTAATTTACATTGTTCTTGTTAGCGGTCAGCACTGTTGTGCTTTCCAAAACAGCATAGGAATCTAAATTGTGACTTAATCTGTCATTATGAGCAGGCAAAAAGGAAACTGATTTAGTGGCTCATCTAGAGGGAGAACACAATTTCAGCAGAAAAAAGAATCTTGTCAGAATAGGATCAGTTTGGACACTATAGTAAGTAAAATAAAACATTTGATATAGATAAGTATAGTCCCTTCTGGAATTGCTGTGTCAAGTTAAAATGGAATCCAAAGACTTCACTTTTATATATCTTAGAGAGGATTCACTGCACCTGACTTTAGGCACCTCAGCTAGAAACATTATTTTCACACTGCTCCTCTTCACTAACAGAGAGAGAGGCACCTCCAGGAGCACTGTCAGGCCCCAGGAATACAGACCAGTCTTCTGAAAGGGTCTCTGTTCTCCCACAACCCCAGTGGCAGTGTTCCTCACTTAGGTGGTAGCTCCACAAAGACAGCTACAAACACATTCCTGCTAACTTCACCAAATTCCCTCAACTAGATCATTGCTCCGGCACAGTGGCCAATTTGCTGTTACAAAATCTCTAAAATATGATGCCCATAGGAAAATCATCCTCCTGACAGTCACCAACATGTTTCATTCTTCCTTTTTAAACAAAACAAAAAACTAAACTCCTTTTGCCATGTTTGATTTTGGTTTCTTTGGAAGCCATTTTGAATGGTTTTGCATAACTTTCAGACCGAAAAATATACTTGGAACTAGAGCCTAAGAGTTGCAGTGCTGCAGATACAGGCGCTTGCACCAAAACCAAATCCTGACAGAAAGTCACTACAGACTCTAGCAGACCGTCCTGCTAGTTCCTTGGTTTTGGTGGGCTGCTTCCTTGGAAATATCAGCCTCTGAATTTCTGGCTTATCACAGGCCTTACCTTTTCCCTATTTTCTCTTCTGTCACACAAGTTAATCTCCCATTCCAGTGATTCTTCCTGTGCAAGCCCCCCTAATGTTTGGCAAAAGCTATCTAAATTCCTCTGATTTTTTTTAACAAAAAAACTGCTGATATCTAGTGAAAAGGTTTGACCTGTAAAGTGACCAGAGGTAGATAATAGTGACTGTAGTTCTCATCTAATAAAATCCTTTAAATAGTCAGTCCCTAATCACTGACTTTTCCATGTAATGAGAACTGCTTCATTTTTCTGGAAAGAAGTAGGACCAGTTAACGTTATAGAAAAGGTTTAAACTAGGCTTGCCCACTGCATCTCCCTTATTCCATGTGTAGGGGTCTCAATGTGTACAAACTTAATGGATAATTACAGCACATTTTTCATAATTCAGATGCTTTAGCATCTCAGTGCACTGTTTTGCAGCTTTTAGTGTTGACTGTTTACTTTTCTGCTCCATCTATAGATAGAGTCAATCTCCTCCCACAGGTGAGAACTGCCTCATTCATTTCAACATAGCCTGGATTCAGCCCTCTAGAGATTTCCAGGTTGCACTATTTAACAGGAAGAACAAACTCAACCTGAAATTGCAAACTTGTGACTGGTTCCAGGCTTTCAAGCAAGTAACATTTTGTTTTCATTTATAGTTCTCTTCTCATTTCTATTCTCAGCTCTTCTCTAGAGCTTCAGTCATCAGCATCTCTTTTGCTTGGTGTGTTCAGAGGCCCACTTCTGCTATTGCTGTGGATCTGGTTAAAACTCAGGCCAAAATTAACAACTGGAAAGATCAAGTGGCCAGGCAGGTAGAAGCTGCCAGAGATTTCCAACAGGAATTGCTAGGCACGAGGCCAAGGCTGAGCACTAAAATCACCTTAGAAGCACTAAGATATTACCCTTGGAGGAGAGATCTTCTAATTATTACTCTTTCAGTGTAGAAGCATAAAATTTCAAATGCAGATCAAGAACCCTATTCTGTTGAGCACTTTAGACATATCTAATTAAAAAAAAAAAAAAGGTGTCCTTCCAAAACCTTATGCCACTTACATTCAACTTCAGCACCACCTTCTTGCCTGCTCCCACTCAGGCCAAATTGCATTACTGAATGTTTACATACGGATACAAATCTTTTAAAAGCAAGTACATGTCAGTGGATGACATTTGTTGTGTTATAATTATATTTCAGCCCTTTAAATTCAATCACTGTCTTCTGAATAACTGCTTCATTTAACTTAACAGCTCCTTTGTCATTGCAGATAATGGTAGGAGAAGGAATTCTCTACTGCTGCCTGTCCAAAAGAAGAAATGGGATTGGAACAGAGGCCAATATTAATGCAGGAGGATGCAACTTCAATTCTTTTCTTAGAAGAGCTGTCAGATTTGTTGGTGCGTTTCAAATGGTGGTTACAAAGAGTCTTCCATGTACATTCAGTTTTCATCATGCAGGTTTCCTTCTCCAAAAAAGTCTTTTAGAACAGTGCAGGGCTGTCACTGGCACAGATCTTCATCTGCCAGGAAAATGTGAGAAAAAATTCAGAGTGACAGAGAAACCCCAAATTCATTAATGCACTATCTACACTCTCCATTTTCCCTTTCCACTGCTATACTACTGCCAGTGTTGCTAAAGGAAGCATTTGTTTTTCCTCCCTCCCCCTCCATCTTGAGCTGGCTTCTTTTAATTATTTCTTCCACATCTCTTCAATGCATTATAAGGTCCCAGCCCAGCTAACAGAGTGTTCAGGAACAGCATGACAGTAACAAATTGCTGGAAACTCTCAGATTTGACTTTCTTTTTCTGGGATATGTTTATCTATCTCTTGAAAAATTTCTAGAGCCTATTCAGCTAATGCTAAAAAGGAATATTGTGAATTTTACTTTCCTTTGATTGACAGTGACTAAAACTGAACTTGAAAGGGCAACTGGATTTCGCTTACCTGTTACAGTAAAGCTCCTCTGTCTCTGAATGGCCTAGGGAAAGGTTCATTATAGAGAGCAGCCTGAGCAATAAGAACTTACAGGGCAGGCATAGTGAAAGCCCAGGAGGGGGACAACTATCCACTAGGTTTCCATAGGCTGGCAAGCAGGGAAGTGCTAGAGTGTGTGGCCAAAGAGGTTACAAAGTCCACGATCAAGAAAGAAAGAACGGCAAGGCCTTGGCATGCAGGAAATCCACCCTACATGTGAAGGTAGCCAAGCTTATCGCAAGCTGGTGAGCTGATGAGTAAGAAAGAGAGCGGCCCCTCAGAGCAGTGAACTACTGGGCAAGTGTCTGTGTTGTTAAAAACACCAATTTGAGTGGGAAAATTCAAAGATTTAATGAGTACGTATGCTCATATAACAGCTGTCCTTGAGTCGACACAGCAAATTGCTTTCCACATGGAAGCAGCTCCAGTGTAGTATACTTCAGGTACAAAGATATTGGAGAATGCCAGACTATCAGAAATAAATCTTATTTATCGACTGGAAAAAAATAAATTCAATTTTCTAATCATAAAAAAAATCTCTTTAAAATGTTAAAGAATTCAGCTTTGAAATAAGATTTCATTAAAAATGATTCTTTAGTTAAATCCTCTTTAAAATCCATATGATATAAATCCTATGATATATATCCAATTATATAAATGTTGAAAGTATTTCTCACAATGAATTCATCTGATATGCACTTATAAAAATAATAATAATTAAACAACCTTTGCCAATTTCTCTCCTAGGTGTTCATGTGTTTGGTCTTTGTTCTACTGCTCTTATTACTGATATCATACAACTATCAACAGGATATCAGACACCCTATTTCCTGACTGTTTGCAAGCCTAACTATACATCCTTAAATGTATCCTGCTCAGAGAATTCCTATGTTGTGGAAGATATTTGCTCTGGAACTGATGTCAATATTATCAATGCTGGAAGGTTAGTTTCATCCTTCATGATGTACATTTTAAAATATTCTTTGTTATTTTTATTTTCTGTCCTAGTTTCAAGCGTTAATTTCTAGTAAAGTCTAAATGAGATTTGAGATCTTTTTATAATTAAGCTGAGAATTGTTATATCTCTTCAGTGATATTTCTCTATAAGGATTTTAGGCCAACAGTGAGCTTTGGAAACCTTTCTGTCCAATTGGGAAATGATACCGGTGGTCATGGATAGCTAGTTATTTCCTCTCCTTCAGAAGCGACACACTTTTCTATACAATTATTAATGTATAATATTATATATATGCATTATGTAATATATATGTACATTATATGTACAATATACACACAATATGTAATATATAATTATATAATAATAAATGTTTCTGATGCTTCTCTGAGTAGGGTCTGCAAAAGTTCCCCATAGCAAGTAGGGGAAGAAGTTACCCAAGCACTTAATAACTGAGATCTCTATATATTGTATGTTACTGTCCTGGCATTTTAGGCTTAGTTACTCACATTTGTCTTTGGGTTTTGTTTGGCTTTATTTGGTTTCCATTTCAGTGCTGCACCAGTGGGCTCCATTTCTGTGGCGCACTAGATTTTTGGTATGACAGCTATTGAGAAAATTCATTCATCAGACAAAAGACCGTAGCAGTGTAAAGATGTGTCCTAAACACATGCCTCTGGTTTCACAGGATTTCTAGCTTGTGGTTCATTCTCTCTGGTCATTTACTCTTCAGTGTCCCCACATAGACAGCATCTACGAAATCAATATTTTATGTAATAACAGATTTTGGAAATTGCATATCATTTAAATTGAAATATAATCTGCACTACATACCTTGTTTAAACAACTTAGATGTCATAAAATGGTGATAATGCTCAATTAATGATGAGAGGTCATAGATATAAACAGGGTTTCTAAAGAGTTATGTCATATACATGCATATATATATATATGTATACACACACACACATATACATGTGCATATAGATGTGTATATATATACACAACTGCTAATCCTTAGTTCAATGGCTTATTACTGTGTCCTAAATATATGTACTTCCCCATGGAAGAAATCATAAAGCTCTCCTCTCCACTGAATACAGCATCAGTCTTCTTTATCTTTTTCACAAGGTAACCTCTCTGGTCTGTGAGTCATTTATGTTGCAGCCCTCTGAATCTTTTGCAGTCTTTCCTTCTTTTTTTTCCTCTCTCTCTCTCTCCTCTCTGTGTAGTGTTTATTTAATTTCCAGCTCCCCCAAAACATAGCAAAATTACAGAATGTTTTAAATGTTAACAATTTTTGTCTCTAAGCTACATAATTTCTCTCTGTACTGATTAGCAGGTATGAAGCTATATCATTTCTGTCATGTCTCCACTAAAGCTCTCCACTTATTCTGTATGCATTATTACATCCCAATTCATTTCATTTGTAAGCTCTTAATATGGTGTCTGCTGCTACATCTCTCCTAATTTAAATACCATTGCTTCCCAAAAAACAGTTAGATTAGTTAGATCAAGGCTAAGCAATCATTTCTTCTATGTCCATATATCCTTACAAAGATGACCTTAAATTGATTTGTCTAAATCATTCCTATCACAGAGGATCCATTTGGTGATCTATAATATCCTGGCACCACCCTCAGTTTCACCTTAATTAAATTTTATTGCATCTTTACTCTAATAAATTCTTGCTTCCCGATGTCTGTCTCTACTTACAGTGCAGTAGTCAGCATTGTTACCATTTCAATCCTCCCCTCAATCATCTGTTATGGCAGCAATTTCAGCTTGTAAGGGAGTTGTTAGAACAGTCTTCAGTTTTGATTTGTACCTCCTGGAAACTCTGGCTCCACAAATTTGCCTCTAGACTCCCCTATGAAAAACAGAGAGAAGCACATGTAAGCATGCAGCTAACTGCATAGAATAACTCTCTGCAACATCCCTCAATATCCAGTGGTTTGCTTGTCTCTTTTTTCTCTGTCTTCAGAGAGTCTCTTCACCATTTATATTGAAATCCCTAATAATTCTATATCCTGTGTCATTTCTGATGTTCTGTATGACTCTCATCTGTCTTCCCCCTCCACCCATCTTCAAGCATAAGCAGAGTGATACACTGCCTTCTGAGTTCAGGATATGTTTTCTCTGAGATATCTGTTTTTAATACAGCCATACAAAAAGGCTATATGTATTTTAGCTCAAATTATTTTCATTTTAGATTAATAGATAACAAACAGAGAAGAACACAAGTAGTTTTACCGTTACAGAGGATACAAAATATTTTTACTCTGTAACGTGGTGTGCTTGAAAGCATATAAATAGAAAGCAGAATAAATAGAAAATCATGTTGCGTAGTGACATACTGTATATACCACAGAAGTGCTGTCAAATGAAGGTTAAATTCTGAATGCTACTAAGATTCATAGAATCAAATCTACATATTAGCTCCACACAGACTGTAAGTAGACTTATGCTTACACTAAAACCTGCACAGGGAGAGGAGCTGATTAGCCATTATAAACATTTACAGTTATTTCATGTCTTTAGTTTCCTGTCCCTGTCCTCAACCTTGAGCTCATTCTCTGGATTCCACTGTGAAAGGTTTGTTCAGATATAAAAACTGAGAAGATTTAGTAATGAAAAGGCATCATGCTGATTTCAGCTTGGAAAGAGTCAAGGCCCTGCTGGAGCCATGGGCTCAAATTGAGGTCAGCAGCACGGCATTCACACTGAACTACTTGCACACATTTAATTGCCAGTGAATTATTTAGAACAGACAAACTAAAATGCATAGGGAAAAAAAATGGAGCAGCAGATGCTGCTGTTTTGCAAGGAAAAAAAAAGCCTTTGACTGAGGGGCAAAGGCCTGTATTTCAGTCTGTGCTATTATTTAAAATACTTAACTAGGTGCTCTTAGTGGAATGGCTGTAGAAACATGAAACCCAGTTAGGGCACCAAAATCCCCCTGAGAAGTTAAATGACTGTTCAAGCCAGTCAATTCCCCAGCCCTTCAGTGGGAGCAGAAAGTTCTCAACAACTTTGCAAAGATACCTTGATTTTGTCTGTTGTCTTACTGAGTTTTGACACATTTTCATTTGCCCTCTTGATCTCCCCTCTTCAGGAAGGGGCTTCATAGCTTTTAAAATGTCCTCTCCAAGTGCTTGAACTTCATTCATACCTGCTAGGTTATAAAGTTAAAAAGTTAGTAAAAAATAACACAAAAACATAGCAAATAAGGGTGCCTCTCTCACAGTGTCCTGTCATACCTCAACTGTTACAGTAAAAAGCAGGACACAAGCTATTTCATGTTGCCAGTGGGAAACATATCAAGGGACAAAGGAAGGGCTGTAGATATTACGTCTTCAAATTATAAGAGGTCTGTAGACCTATTATGCCATGGGAAAAAAAGACCTTTATTTACCCTATCATCAGTCTTCATAGAGGTACTGTCTTTTTTCATATTATTTCATTGCTAAAATTAGGGCCTGATTATTAAAGCATTTATGTAGCTGATGAATCCTTCTACTGAAAAGAGTCCCAGTAAAGTTAGTGAGACAAATCATAAGATCCAGCTTCCTTCATTAAAGAAGTTGCATAACTAGGTACTTATTGAAAAATGATTACAGAAATTTATTTATAGGAATTTCTCTCTTAAAAATCAATCATCTGGTCTTCAGTTCATTCACACTCTTATTTTATAAAAAGACTTTCATGTTGAATATTTAATCAAAAAAAAAAGGAAAAGCATTAACTTTGGTCCTTTCTCCAGACTACAGAAAAGAAATTTAGAAATGAAATGTTACTTAGGATGTATAAGCTGAAAATGACTGTACCACCCAGTGTTTTTTTCCAACTGAATACTAGTACAGTGTTTTTGAACTGAGAAGCATAATTTGAGTGTCCTTCCTTGGCAGAAAGTCATTCCCTTCTCAACATGCCACCCTGGCAGCCTTTGCAGCTGTGTACATTTCGGTGAGTAATCAACTTTGTTCACTTTCCTTTATACAAGAAAAAAAGGCAGAATGTCATTTGCTCTAAAGTGGTGTGTTACCTAATGCAGGAAGGATCTGAGTTCTCATCCTGATGGTTTGACAGCAAAATTGAAATTACTAACAGCTAAAATAAAAGCAAGCCTGCTAAGAATATAGTAAGGATATGACTGGTTCACACTCTCTGTGAAGAAGCAACAGTATCTGTTGTAGGGTATTGTAAAATTAAAGTGTATTTAATGTTTCATGTTATTCTCAGAGAATATACTGCTTACCTGATTCATAGCATTATATTTTTGTTTATCATTCAAATTAACATTTTATTTATTGCTGTCTTCATTTGACTCAGTTTTGAACTTTAAGAAGCAAAGCTTTGTGATCTAGTTTCATTTGGCTTCCATAGAATTGCAGCTGGATGGAATGGCAGGACTGCCAGAGGCCTCCAAGGTGCTACTGCAGAGCAAGTGAATAGCAAAGAGCAGCAACAGGCAGGGAGCAGGAGGACTCACTGCAGGGATCACAGCTCGTTTCCCATCTTTGACCAGTGACATTTCTGCAGCTTCAGTGTCCAATGCTTTCCTTCTTTGAAGAAAAAAGAAAGGGGAATTCCATCATAAAACTTAAACAACCAGTTAATAACATTTCAATAGTGGAATTGCGGTTGTATTGGCACTTTGCCAGAGTATATTTATTCTGCTGAGGGAAAGCCCACAAGCAGGAATGATGCTGGTGAACCATCTCCACTTACTTCTGGTGACCTCCCCGGCATCGTGGCCCCCAGCTGAGAAATGGTTCTCTAAAGCAGCTGGTGGTGCCTTTTGCTAGAACAGGATGCTGCTTTCATCTGGCATGGCATCTGTCTTCTCTGTTTCAGAAGTGGTGACTCTTTAGACACATTTACAGAACATTTAAGCTCTGACTGTGAACAGTATTTAGGCATAAAATCAGTATCCTAATTGACCTCAATAAGCAACAATGACAATGCCAGAGCTTTCGGAAATCTCTCTGTTGCAATTTCTGATTTTTCTACAGTAATAAGCAGATTTAGCAGGACTGTAAAACAAAAGTAGTAAAAATGACTGAAATATTAACATAGAATAATGATCTATGTATCAAAGAGATACTCAATGTAAGAAAAGTCATATCTTCTGTAAGCCTGAGTTTCTTGAACTACTTTTTGTATTTTTTTTTTTAAGATGTACTTCAACGCTACATTGACAGACTCCTCAAAACTTCTGAAGCCACTTCTGGTCTTTGCTTTTATCATCTGTGGAATCTTATGTGGCCTGACTCGTATCACCCAGTACAAGAACCATCCAGTTGATGTTTACTGTGGCTTTCTCTTAGGAGGAGGAATTGCTCTCTATTTGGTAAATATGGATGCAGTAAATTTTAGAAATTCTAAGTATACAGTAAGAATACCAGTATGTTTTATGGAAATCTTTCATCATGACCACATACAAAAATTTAAAATATACTAAAAATGTGTTGAAGATGACTGTTAGGAGCAGTCATTTATAAAAATAAACAGGAAAAAGCTAATACCTGTTTCAAATTTAAGTGCTATAACATGGCACATAGTGATGTATAATGATTGTATGCAGAAACAGCTCTAACATTATATGCTTCATTAAATACTTAGAGATACTGAGCATTTTTACTTCACACTTTTCTACGCTGCAAGAAAATTATTGGATTAATCAGTATTTGCTGCCAGCCTAAATTTATATTCCCAGCGTTAGCTTTATGATCTCAAAAACAGTCAAAATTAATATACAGCACCTCAACTGCATAAACTGCTGACCTTGCAGGGAATCAAAGGCAGTTTTACACCTCTGGGGTTTCCCAGAGGCCTTGGTGAGAGGCTGCCTCAGAAATGATGCAGGGGGAGTGAGCTGCCCACAACAACCCACTCCATTCTACTCCATGCACAGCAAATGCAGCCCCTCAGAAGGGCCAGGATAAGGGATCAGTCGTCCTGTACCTGTCACTAGGAGGTTCCTCAAGCGTTTGCCTTTGCTTGCTGCTCTTGGTGCCTCCCCCTTGACTGTTGCTGCCCTCGCTGTTCAGCAGAACGTCACCCCAGGTGCCGAGAGCGACCAGGACCTTGTACGAACACTTTTGGCTCTAGTGTGGGCAGCTGAACAGAAGGGTCTTAACAAGCAAGTTTTGACCTGCAAGAAGTCAATAATGAATTTCTGTACAATACTAAAACAAGATCATCTCCTATGACATGGCAATTTAATCTTTGTACAGATGGTCCATAGGGTGACTGTGGGGTAGAAGGGACAGCAGACAGGGCAGCGAATAGAAACCCCATGAGTCCTTGAAGTCAGTCTCAGTTCCTGCACTGTGAGCAGAAAGGCACTCTCTGTTGGGAGTATTATTTCAAATGATTAAGCTGTTGAAGATTCTCATAAATGGAGTTACTGTTCCCATGTTTGAATTCCACAAACAAGAATGTTCTTTGTTAGGTCTTCTCCATGTCCTGTTGCATGATGACGTACATCAAAGAGGGACATTGTCCTGGATACCCAGTAGTCAGTAATTCTGTCCTGAAAGCTACTTATCAGTAAGAGGAAGGGGAGGGTAGGGGAAACACTGTGAAACTACAAATAACTCTTGAAAAGAGTGTAAGGAATGAGTAACCTCAGTGCCTGAGTCAAGCATTTCAGCCTGTCATAAAATACACTCTCAGCTCTGTTAAAAGGACACTGGTCTTACAATGAGTCTGCTGAAAGAGAAAGTGTAATATAACTTAACCTTGTTACAGTTCTGTTCAGCTTGGAAAGCAATTGATTCAAAGTCAATAAATTGTTTTATCATGTAGATATTGTATTATATGGTTATCATGCAGTTGAAAGGGCAGAATCACAGAGCAGAGAACAATTCAAGCTGGAACAAGATTCAATAAATCAGAGCAGACAGTAGCGTAGCTGTAAAATATCTTTAACTTGCTCAGAATATTGCAAAACATTAACTTTGTTTCTTTTGTTAAAAAAATATTCTTACTTTAGCACTATCTGTTGTTATATAAAGCAAGGAACATAGAAGGAGGCTAAATATTTTCCTCATCTATTTATTGCCATGTACCATGTGCCCTGGTTATAATACTGAGGCCACTTGATAGATACCTGGATGCATCAGAATGAGGACATAATTTTGAATAAATTCCTGGGTGAGGAAAGGGAATATGTCTTGTCAGTTAAAATGACTAATGCTATAACTCTACTTTGCCAGAAAAGTGTAACTAAAATATCTTAAAATGCTTCTTTTTCCATAATTGGTTGTTGACACTGATGTTCAAATATCAGGGCCTGTATGCTGTGGGGAACTTCTTGCCAAGTGAGGAGAATATGATTCACCAGAATTATCACAGAGAACCACTAAGGTCTTTCACAGACCTTAGCCAAGACGCCAACAGAATCTTGCCTGGTAAGAACGGGAGCGGCAGCGACGGCATCGCCACTCACCGCTCTGAAAGCATGCTCAATAGGAACCACAGAGATGCAGGCTCTCTGACGAACATCAAGAGAGCAAATGCTGATGTAGAAATCATAACGCCACGAAGCCCAATGGGAAAGGAAAACATGGTTACTTTCAGCAACACTTTGCCAAGAGTCAACACACCGTCCTTGGAAGACCCAGCAAGAAGAAATGCAACAATACACGCATCAATGGATTCTGCCCGCTCCAAACAACTGCTTTCCCAGTGGAAGAACAAGAATGAAAGTCGGAAGTTGTCGCTGCAAGTCATAGAGACTGAATCTGGCCAGTCGCCACCACGAGCTATTGAAATGAGGTCAAGCTCAGAGCCCTCCAGAGTGGGTGTAAATGGGGATCATCATGGCCCACCTAACCAATATCTGAAGATTCAACCTGGTAATGTCCCAGGTTGCAACAACTCGGGTCTCTCTGGTGGGCCCAGGGTTTCTATTCAGTCACGTCCTGGCTCATCTCAGTTAGTGCATATTCCTGAAGAGACTCAGGAAAATGTGAACACATCTCCCAAAAGCAGTTCAGCTAGAGCTAAATGGCTCAAAGCTGCTGAGAAGAGTGTTGCATGTAGAAGCAACAGTCAGCCAAGAATCATGCAAGTAATAGCCATGTCTAAGCAGCAAGGAGTGCTTCAGGGCAGCCCAAAGAGTTCCGAGGGAAGCACGGTCACTTGCACAGGAGCCATTAGATATAAAACCTTGACAGACCATGAGCCAAGTAGCATTGTCAGAGTTGAGGCCCACCCGGAAAATAACAGACCTGTAATTCAGATGCCATCAGAAGGTGAAGGAAGCGGGTCATGGAAATGGAAAGGCCCTGAAAAAATCACCCTTCGTCAGACATATGAGCTAAACGATCTCAACAGAGACTCAGAGAGCTGTGACTCCTTGAAAGACAGTTATGGGTCAGGAGACAGGAAAAGGAGCAACATAGATAACACTGAGCATCACCACCACGGAATCACCACAATAAGAGTCACACCAGTGGAGGGCAGTGAGATTGGCTCAGAGACTCTGTCCATTTCTTCTAGCCGGGACTCAACACTTCGGAGAAAAGCTAACATAATTTTAATCCCTGAGCGAGGAAGCAGTCCAGAGAACACCAGAAATATCTTCTACAAAGGAACATCTCCCACACGAGCTTACAAGGAATGAGAGGAGACATATCAGCTGGTCCGTACCACCACCGAGTAAAACACATCTTGATACAGGTTCTGCTCGCTTTGTTTTGAGCTGATACTCACCTTTGATGTGCCAAGCTACTGACCATCAGCTCAACATCTGTTGAACACTGATGACGTTAGCGTGCATGAACCTGTGCTAATCGTGGTGGGGGGAAAAGCACAATGCCAGAACCTAACTAATGTGAAACGTTTTCATGCAACTTGTTTCTTCAGACTCAAAAAGCTTATCTGAGAATGACGATGTCAATCAAAATATTGGTCTTGAACACAGACACTTTATTTTCTGAATGTGCCAACTTTTTATTTTATTTATATTTGTGTCCAAAATCGACTGAATTTTTCACAGCAAAGGCTGTATCAGTGTTATATTATTCACCTTTGCAGAGTTTGCACCAAAACTTTAATACAGGATGGTGCTGACAGTAACTTTAAGTGTTTTGAAAATTTGCAAACTTACTAGGCTCTACAAACACATGACATATTGATGTGCAGTTACTTTAAAAGTAATATTGCTAATACTATGATGATGCTGGCTGCATTCATTTAGAGTAGGAAATATTTACAGCTTTGTTATAGTGGATCTGTCACATTCAAAGATTGCAAAGGTTTTGTGTAGTCTTTTAAGATGTCTACTGCAACAAAATGTGTGGGTGACATTCCATTAGAATGGAATAACTATCTATTTTGAATAGTTTTGCTGCTATTGCTCAACTTTTGTTTAAGAACAGGTGCTACTAATGAAGAGGCTGCTTCTTAGTGGGCTAACTTGTAGAACTGTTTTAAATATTGTTTTTAAAGGGGTCTTTTAAAGCACTAAAAGTAATTCAGATTTTGCATTTTTAAATCTGTCATTCTGTCCTTCAGCAACCCTTTCATTTTTCTTTAGTTTTTACCTACATGACACGTGACACCAGTAACAGTGAGATGCACAAACACAAAAGGTGAGCCATACGTAGAGCAAAATAAACTGCCACTTTCTGATCAGCTTCCAAGGACATATCAAGTAATACTGTAGCTCACAGCAGCAGTTACTCACCTCACTTGCTTACACGTCACAAGAACAATCACAAGTTTCACCCCAGGGACCATCACTTGGGGAATTTATGCTTCGCTTTAAAGACGGAATGCCTTGATATTGCAGGATCCCTGAGGAGTGTTGCACGGTGCCGCCACTGGTGTTCACTCCCCTAAAGAGTCCCTCCAACAGACCCTCCTCAAACATTATATTTTTCTCCCTACTTAATAATACGGAGGGTCGCTGCAGCTGAGACAATATGGATTATTTTAGTAAACTGAGCTCATAATATAAAGAAAGAATTGACCCACTTAAAATCTGTTTTGCCAGGGATTGATGATCTAGTGAACTCTAAAAGGAAAAATCATGACATGTCCTGATTATGCTAGAAGACAAACTCATTTTAATTTGGCTTAAATAACTCACAAAGGAAGTCCAGTGCATTTCCTCATTCTCTCCTGGTCTCTTCTGCCTGAAGGACAGCTGCCATCAAATGGCTTCCACGATGGGGGGAATGGCTTCACTGTCCCCTCACTGGACAGGCAGTAGCAGCTCAGGTCTGGCTTTGGGTTTTTTCTTGGGGTGACTTGCTCTTAAGTCCTCTTCCACTTCAGGGTACCACTTACTAATACATAGCCAGGACCTGCCTACAAACCTTACTCCACAGACTTTTGAGGAGAAGGTAAAAACATCCAGAAGGAAGAATCATTCCATCCTAAGAAGGTAAATAGCACAACACACACGCAAGAGAAAAACAATCTAAAGTACCAAACCCCAGCCCAATCCTAAGCAATCTCGGAAGCCACTGGCCGGTGCTTGCCAACCTGCACAGAAGAAGGGACTCAGAGTCCCTTTTCACAGAAAGCTTTATATACCTTCCCAGTTACACAGATGCTCCAGGCTGACTTGGGCACTGCCAACCAGGCCTGTCAAGCAGAGCTTCCCTCACTGCCCATCCCCACTGCTGGGGAAGGGGGTTGGATCTTAAAGAAATTACCACCCTTTCCCTGCTAGGAACAGGCAGAAACCCCATCACACATCCGACGTGTGTGTTTGGGTATTTTGCGGGAAAACACATGCAAGGAAATCACTGGTAGGGTTGCAATCTGTTGTACATGTTGAATGTTATCTCAAGGCACAGTAACTGGGAAAATTAATCAAAGATACTAGGGGAAAAAAAGATAATTTTTTTTAAAACTGTTCTCAGACTAGTATTTACAAGTCAAGATTTATTTTTGCTTTTTAAAAAAAATGAATCTTTAGTCCTTGGTATTTAATATTAAATTTTGTACAGTGTTCCTAGGAATTACAAACACTTGAGTTGTCATGAACAAAATCCTTTGGATTGAGCCTAGTTCAGGTACGTGATAAAGCGGGTAGGATTAGCTTTAACAGAATGGTAAGACACAACCACTGTTGGCCTATCAATACAGGGAAGTAAGATGCAATCATTTCTTCGTTTGTAAGTGCAGGGGAAGCAATGTAAGTAGATGAACCTGGAAATAACAGAAAATTGAAATGGAGAATAATGGCAATAAAGCAAAGATTAGAAAATGTTCCCTCTGGCAATTTAGCTGTTTTGGAAACAGCAGGATTCCTGGTGGGAGTGTTTGTTCTTTATTCCTTGGTTTTAGTCAGATATATATTGGCATATGTGTTGATTTTATTACTCTAAAACTTGCTGCACTATTTCAAGTGTAGTATGATATTTTTCCTAAGCTTTCCTATTTCTTAACAAAAGATTTTAAAGCACTTGTGTATTCATTGAAATTGTGTTCTTTACATAAATATTGATATATTCTTTTTTTACTCAAAGTGCCAAAGGCTACTGTTTTTAATAATGGCTTATCAAATTATATTACATTAGAGAACAGAAATGTAATAAATATATACATTGGAACTCAGACCTCTGCATGTATATTTGATATGGAGCCTTTTTGTAAAATTACTCTTTGTTTACATTCCACTGATACCTTAATTTAAAATTAATCAAATAAATTGACAGGTGACATCTTCTTAGTGTTCTAATTTTCTTACTTGCTAACAGGCACGAATTTCTTTGTTAGGCTGTGCTTTACTGAGAAAAGAAAATACTCGAAAATAAACTATGTTTTTAAATGAGAATTCTCTATATAAAGTATTGTGTTTAATAAAATGTTATGCAATGTTTTCAAATGGAAAAGAATTTGTAAATTGCTATAAATGTATTTTGTTAAATAAGTACAGATCAATGCTACTGTGTGAGTTTATTGTGCTAACATCATGGAAATAAAGATAAAATTCCTCATCAATGTTCAGTCCTTTTGTCTGTGGCGAAACAGAGCCCTGATCCCCCCAAAGGACATTTTTTGGTGTTAGGTATCCCATGCAAAAGGTGGGAGTGGCACGAAGTGCGTAACAGAAATCAGTCCCCAAGCCTGTCCCGAAGCTGAAGCGCCACCAGGACAAGGGAGCAGAGGGGCGAGCGGGAAGGGGACAGGAGCCTCCGGCTGCCACCCACCGGCACTGCCGGGGACACGAATGCCCCGCTGGCTGCGTGGCACATCCATGTGGCAAATCCCAGGATGTCCGACACGGCGGGAGGCCAGGGGCCTCGGGCACAGAGAGCTGGCAACGGGCCAGGCTGCTCCGTGCAAGCGGGAGCGCAGGCCTCGCACGGGAGCGCAGGCCTCATTCGGGAGCGCAGGCCTCACTCGGGAGCGCAGGCCTCACTCAGCCGCCCAGCGGCTCCTCGCTGCCCAGGGCTGCTGGGCTGGCACAAGGGCCTCTCCAGCAGAGAGCCTGCACCACTCCTCCAAATATTTAAAAAAATAAACCAGTATCTACAGTTAGGTAAAATCAAAGGCCCCTCACTTCAAGGGCCAACTTTGGCATTGAGACTACACTGTGAATCTTGAAATTACCTGTATCAAGGAATTATGTCTTACATTTTTAGCCCATCCTGGCTACAGCAACACTATTACTAAATTGAGTGAATTGACTCCCATCCAAACTGCTGACCATATCTAATTATGCAAAAGAGTTTTCAAAGGTATGAAAAATTAAACAGAATCTTTTAAATCAAGTTTTTGCTGGATTTTAAAGGAGCTCCAGAGGTCCTATAGGTGAGAAGCCAGATGAGACAAGACCATACTCTAATGCTTGGTATAAATTTGTAAAGACCTTTCACATGACAGATCACTGCACAGCTAATTTGGCAGGAACATTTTAAAAGCATTACAACTAGGCTCATAAAATTGTAAATAAAATGTCTTCATAAATCATCTTAAGCACGTGATTTATCAGGCATTGGATGTAATTAATGTATCAATACTGCATATAAAAGGAAAATGAGGGAACTCACCACTTCAATCCCTACATGTGCATGCAGAAAGACAGACACAGGATTAATTAATTTTTCCTTCAGGCCAGGCTTTAGAGAGCAGAAGCTAAACAGCTAGTTTAAGTCTCCAAACAAGGTGCAACTACTCCCTCTACTCCCCGCTCCACTTGGCCTCCCAGTAAACCCTTCAGGCACTCTGTATGTCTCACAACATCAGGCGGTTCCACCCCACACAAATACAGCAGTTTCTCCTGTGCATGCCCCACGGGACGTGGGGAAAATGTGCAGATTTCATGGGTTAACCAGCACATCATTGCTACAGGATAAAGCTGAGGATGTCATCTAGGACTCAGGCAAGGCTGCACAGACCCAGGCAGAAGCGTCTCTTATGTCTGAGACATAAAAGATGATTAATACTTTCAAAGAAACTTCACTTCCTTCAAAGGCTGACTGCCATTCAGCTGCTTCAAACTGTATTAGTGTTTGTTGTGATGTTCAGAGAGAAACCAAGGTCACGGGGACTTGTAAATCTGTCATAGAATCACAGCATGATTGAGGCTGGAAATGACCTTTGCAGATCTAGCTGAGTCCATGTAGCTCCTAAATGATGCATCAAGGAAAGCTCTGTTTTCTCCTCAAATCATTTGGAGGATGCAGGAGCGCATCTGGGTGCAGCATGTCCATCAGAATTTGATTCTTTGCCCATTTTTTGCCATGCAGATTGAGCTTGTTAATTACAACATCCATTGGGGCCAAAAAAGAAATCAACAACATCAATTTAGAGTGATGTTATGAGAATAACATTACTCTAAAAACCTGAGGATTAAGTATCACTCAAGAGGCCTCTAATCTGACGCGTACAGTGCTTTGCATCCCCAGAGAAGAGACAAAAGCTGTAGTGCTCAACCCTTCATTCCTTACACAGGCAAACTCTCTGCACTAGTTCTGCAGAAGGACGAGCACCGACCAGTGCAGAGAAGAGCAAAGGCCACCAAAGGCTCCAGCAGCTGCACAAGGACATCCCACAGAGGGGCATTCCCAGGGACCCCCGAGCAAGTCAGAAGTCTCTTTGCTTTTACTTTTACCTTCTCCTGAGTCCAACTTGCATGGCTTTCAACGAATCCCTGCCACTGCATCATCTCTAACAATTCTGCTCACTGTAAAAATACAAACAATAATTTCCAAATCACTACTATGAAAACCCGTTTTTTTATCTGTTTTCTGAGGCAAAGGGTATCTTAAAGATTCACATCCACACCTAGGAATGGTTCTCAGTTTCTTCACATACGCCCCTACACATTCCCACTGCTCCCTCTCTGCACCCTTCACTTCTACCACTGCTGCAGAGAAGTGTCCTTCTGCAGGAGTCTGGATAAACCAGACACACAAGCTCCTTAAGAGCAGTGTATATAAAAATGTAGGAATAAGGAAAATACAGTCAACTGTCAACAAGAGTTCAATGAGCCTGGCATGTCAAAATGCATCTAGGAAAACACCTCACAACATTGTGCATCCCATCTTCTGTTACTAACAACCACATCCCAGGCTTGTAAAATGCACCAGCCTGTTTCACCAAAGTACAACTGCTCTCTGCAAATCAAAGAACTCTCTGAACAAAACAACAAAAACCCCACTGTGTAATGGGTAAATCACTGCAGAAACTTTGCTTTAAAGTTACTTGTATGTTTTGAAGCCCAAGCATTATTTCCTAGTTATCAGTATCCCATTGCACGTACAGTGAGAATCACATCCATATTTCTGCTTTAGAAATTGAGCATCGTGTATCTTTAGATAATGCAGAGGGAGTTCAGCATAGATATATAGCTGGTGTCTTGAATTTTGAACCCACCTAATTCTTATTTCCTTTAAAGGATCTGACTACTCAAAATGAATTAATAGCAAAAACCTTCCAGAGAGAGATATAAAGTCTGTTATCTGTATTACATTTAGAGTTCAAAGATATCATTTACTAGATAGACACACACATATATACATAAATGTTACAATCTCCTGAATCTGTATTCATCTTAAACTGAGTGCTGCCAGTTCCTGGAAGAATTCTGATGGTATCATTTAAATGGAAAAAAAAATGCTCTATTTGAAAATTCTTCAGTTTTTCTCTCTTCAGCGAGACCAAAATAAGGTGGCTCATTTCAATGCAGTCCCATGTGGATTTCACTGCATAATGGAATCCCTGTGCAACAGGTAACACAGGAAAGCTGCTTTGCATTAAAAAGCATGACCTTCTATAAATTGCAGAAATTGTTTCCTGAATTAATGAAAAGATCTTTCATCTTTCCAGAACAGGAAATTCAGTTGCATTAAGCTGTTATTAATTCAAAAGTTCAGATATCTGCATTATTTACACGTCTGCTACCAAAGATAGCCACTTCTGCAGGCAGATCCAGATGCCTCTGGATATGAGTATCACAGGTCTGTCGTGTTAATAGTTGAAGAGTTAAAAGACCTTCAATTTATGTATTTTTAATAAGACATATGCTTTCTAAATATAGATTCACCAAGTAATTCCTCTTGCTTAAAAGAAGACAAAAAGAAGTATCATATAATGATTCCTTTCAAACTGCCAGCTACGTAACTTGGAGAGGAAGGAAAAAGAATGCATTGTGTTTTGGGACAATAAAGACCCAGGACTCCGTTATAAAGAGCAAGACTCTTTAACTATAATAGTTCGTGTTGGTAACTTCTGTAATTCTCTGGTTTTATGTTAGCTAAGACAATTAGGCAGTGTTTTCAGATGTAAATTCCAATGAGTTACCCGAATCAGAAAAACCTGGAGGAAATGCACTGTGTTGATTCAACTCTTCCAAGCAATTAAACTTATATTCATATCAAGTTTCTGTTGAAATCTTAGAGGAAACTTCTAGGTGCTGCTGTGACCTATAGCTATACCCGGGTAAACAATCCTCACATGAGAAAGTATCAAAATATAATGTAGACAGTGACACATATATGATGGGTAGATGTATTACATTCATTTTAAAATATTAATAATAAATCATTCCCTTGAAATGTCCAGAATTGTTCCATAGCTGCCAGCAAGGAGTGACTCCAGTGAATCAGTAACTGCCTTTATGTTGGTATGTGTGTGACAGGTGCAAGTCATCAAAGCAGATGAAAGATGTTTACGAGAAGTCACAGACGTACAGCAGTCAGCCTGCTCTATCCGGCACGCTAGATCTGCCCTGAGCCATTAGCAGCAGGAGACAAGGCAATGAGGCAAGTCTTCTGCCCTTAACAAGGATAGCTCTTGCTTTGGAATAGCTGAGAAGCTCTCTGATAGTGAATCACATTGCTGTTCTTCCATAATGTCTGCTTCTGGAGACAGAAGCTCAGTAATAAACAGACGATGGTGTTTGAAGCTCGGAAACAACGTGCCCTTGGCAGAATACGTGGGCTCACACAGGCTGCACACGAGCCTGGCTGTCCCTGCTGCGGAGCACGAAGCCCTGCGAGGCACCGGCCTTTGCAGGTCGCTGACAGGAAGAGACTGGGAAACGACAAAACACAGGGTGGTGGCAGCAAAGGCCACTTGTTAACCAGCACGAAAATGGCCAAGAGAAGAGCAGGAGACAACAGTGGGGTCTTGAAACCTTTATCATCCCAGTTCCATTTGCTCTCTATCAGTTCTGTTAGAAATATAGAAATCCAGATATTTCTAATCTTTTATACTGCATGAAACTCTCTGGCACTCCTCACCATGGCATTGATACCATGTCCTGGGTATCCTCCTTTCTTTCCTCACAAAATCTGCAGCTCCACAGAACAGGCTCATGCCCTTCACTTTGTCCTTACTTTTCTTCTTCCTTAGAACACATATATTCTGGGAAGGACAAATCTCTCCAAGTATTTGTCATTACACAGTGGAAAAGAAAGTGAGTGCAATCTATATAAATGGCCATAGTATAGATGCCAAGAAGTGACCCAAGAGGCTAATCTGTGCAGAGCATTTAGGTGCCAGCAGTCAGAAGACCACAAACGGAGACATTTTATCCCAGTGCACTGTTGGGCCCAACAGCGCTACCAGCACCTGCAGAAGCAAGGGCTGAGTGACACATTTCTGGCGAGCAGATGCTATTCCAAGGCACTCATTTGGAAAGTTCTCCCTTTCCAAATGGGTGGAAAAACTTTTCCATTGGGAAAAGCTCTCCTTTTCTTTCTAAAGAAGGACAAAAAGGTAAGTACAGAAGGGAAGTGTGAATAACATGCAGCACTATCCTGCACAGCTCTCAAACAATCAAATAGTGTCTTCTAAAGCAGATCAAATAATCAGCACAAACAAAACCACCGGTGTAAGCTGGAGCTAATTATCAACCCACCCTAACAAATGCAAATTCCAGCACTTGGTGTTAAAATCAAAAACCTGAAAATCAGAAATGTTCTAGGTGGCACCCAGCAAACATTCAACCTCTGCCTCATAAGTCTGTCTCTCATACCCCTCAAATCCAGTTGACTGGCAGGCTGTTTGTACCAGTGTTTGTAGCATGGAAGACCCTTCATTCCAGCCTACTGTAAGAGGGAAAAATGCATCTGTGCAAAGGGAGCACCAGAATTCGGCAGAAATTCATCCATCATCTCCCATTAACAGCACTCATGGACATGGTTAGGATGGGCCAATGACCGTAACTACCCACCATCTCATCATTTAACTTAACCTCTTGAGAAAAAATAATGAGGTTTTATTGGCCTATTCAACATCTTGTCAGGCCATCTTACCTCAGACCTAGACAAAATTGGACAGATGAAGCTAAAGAAGCAAGAAATCCTGAGAATGAGATATTTTATGAAACAAAACGGTCATTTCTTCATGGAAGAGTAAAGATTATTCCTCTTTTGCCATTTCCCTAGAAACAGAGAAAAATGAGAGCTTCTTTCTAATTTAAAGAGCCTTCATTTCAGGATTGCTGAAAAGCAGAAGCCATCTACTTGTAACCAAAGCATTTTTTGACCAGCACAGGACTTCGAGTTAAAACCCTAAGAGCTTTTTAGTCCTTATGCCTTATTATGGCAATTATTTCAGATAAAAGGAAATCACAAAGCCTGAGGTATGGCAAGGCTTTCATCACACCATGTAGTGCTCATACTATAATCCATCCCCAGGAGGGAAGTTGCTTGACAAATACTATAAATAGGAGCCTGCATAAGAGGATAAATAATTATTCATCTGCTGATAACTTCTGACAGATCATCCTTCCCATGCAACTTAAGTGAAAGACACAATCAGAAAGTCCTTGATCTGTTAATAGGGAAATGGCATGCTAAATCCGTGCTACCTTGAGAAATACTGAAAGCTCTAAAACATCACTTCACATTTTTCTCTTTGTCAGTAACACAGCTGCATGAGACAAGCATCACTTTGACAGATATCTTTTTCCCCCCATTTCCAGTCTGTAATGTGCAATAGGGTCATTCTCATTAAACACAAGTTCTCAAGTACTGCTTTCTATGGAGGAGGTCAGTTGCTCTCTGAGCCAAGAGGGATAAAATGAACCATAATTCATTCATTAAACCATGAATTTAAAAGAAAAATCTTACCAACTGCTACTCGTGTTCTTTAGTCAAGATCATCCTGTCAACCTCAAGTGGACAAGCAGGTAATTTTGGAGGGAAAAATTAAAAAAAAAAAAAAGAGTAAGAAAGTCCTGCAACCCCTTATTACAATCCTGCTGTGTAATGATTGCTGGAAGCTTGCAGCTAAGATTTTCAGCTATTTTTGTTTCCTACAGAAACTGAAGAAATTCTTAGGCAGTTCTTAGGCACTCAGATGTCCATAGGAGTATATATCATTGAACAGAGACTAGAAATGGAAACAGGCCTTGGGCACAGCTTTGCCTTAGTGCTGACAATTCATAGGGAGGGAAGAGAGTGGAGACCTTCCATAGGGACTAGTAGTGAAGAGAAGTAAGAACATTTCTATTTTTCTGTGAAACCAATTATTTTTAGAATCACTGTTCTGCTGACAATTTGAGGCCTGCTACATAGCTTCTTAGCTAACAGATTAACCAAAAAAATAGAAAAAAAAAAAGAAAGCAGAATAGCATACCTGTAGTGTAGAGGTATGTAGACAAAATGATTTTTTAAGAAATTTAAAATACACAAACACATAACAACCCAACTCACCCAAATATTCCACTGACATCATGAAAAAAAATGACTTTCACAAGTGTACTGAAAACTTGAACCAGGTGATATAGTTAGGTTTTCATCTGTTTGTAAGAATCTATGGAACAACTTGAACAACTTAGCTTTTTTCTTTTTTTTTTGTCTGGGAAATGACACACTTAAAGTAAAATTATAATTGTTCATATTGAAAATGAGCCCTCCCTGCCAGATCCCTGAAGAATAATGTTGCTAAAAATAAATGTTACTAGGGAAACTGAATGGAACAGAAATCAGCAGAAGGGCCTGAATGTAAAGCCACTGAAATAAATGGGAACAGCATAATACCACAGTGAAAAAAATAAATCTATGCTTCAGAACTTCCTCCTTTCACATTTCAGTGGTTTCTGCTCCATATTCATGGAGAAATCATTCTGAACTGAAACAATACATAACCTGTTAATAGGAGATGGATTCCTAAGACTCATGGTGCTCAGTACTGTGAGTTCAGCAAGAGGGGCTTGTGCATGGACATTTGTAAGGGGACTACGGCCCATTGTTCTCCCTTCTTTAAGGCTACAGGCTAGAAGCAGGGAAGGAGACTTCCACTGAGGCAATATTAGAGAGGACCAGAGAAGGAGCTGACAGAATGGCAAATCTCTGAGACACATCTTAGCTTGGACTTTACCTGCAGGAATCCACTTGTAAAAGAAATGTGATGGCAGCAGCAGGCACAGGTAACACGTGGCATCCCACAGTGACAGAGGAGAATCCACAGCTGGCTGGTGGAGGAAGGGGGCCAGCAGGCTGAAAAGCTGGCTCAGCAAGACGTCCAAAGCAAAGAGGTGCACGGGAAGCCGCTGCACGGGAAGGATGATCGAGAGGGAAGGCTGAGTTCCGGCGCTCAGGATGCGGCAGACCCTCCAGAGAAAACTCAATTATAAGATGCCCTTTATGTGTGTAACGGCAAAGAAAGTCACAAGAATAAACAGACAAACTGGCCAGAATGTGCAGTAAGGATTAAAGATAATCTATGTGTGGTTCAAAATCGGAAAAAAAATACTGCCTCCAGTGATAACAACACTGAATGGGAGCCTGAAGGAAAATGCAATCACATCTTCAGTGTTCTTGATGTTTTTAAAGATGCCACTTCTTATTCAATAAAGGAATCTTAATCCTCTTTAGTACATAAATTATTCAGCTTTTTAAATAGGAAATATTAAAGAAATTGTCAGCTGGAAAACAAAATTACTTGTCATATCTATCAGTTTGACCTTAGCAATTTCTGAAGCTAAGATACAGGAAAAGAATATCTGAGATTTAAATCCCAAAGTATGAAATGTTTTGTCCTCTAGCCCGCATCACTTCAGCTTTGTCAAGAAATGGGAGGTAGAAGTTTGGTCTTAAAAACGGGATCCCACACTCTAGTGTCCGTGTTTGATTCACGATTCACTGATGATAAATGGCTCTACTTAAGTAATAGCAGTATTTCCAGCTGTGAAAAGGAAATCACATGAAGCAGGATTGAGAGATCACAAAGAAATACTCAAATTTCAAAATACAAATAGATGAGTCAAAGTCAAAAACAGTCTTATTAAAAGTCCACTGAAAGGAAACAGCATTTTAAAAGAATTTTGGATCAAATGCATCTAAAGCCAAGTTGTTTGTTCAATGTCATTTTTGTGATGATGGAATACTCTTATTTTTAGGATCTAAACACGATAGAAGTTAATCTTAAGGATTATTTTGAACTGCTCAAACAGTATTATAATTAAGTAGTTAGTCTCCTATCATGCTATAGATCACAATACAGCAATGAAGCGAGCTACAATTGCCTTTAGAGGTTCCTTCAGGATTCAGAACAAACAAATTCTGATGTGGATGATTCTATTAACAGTTCATTTGGTACTTAGGAATTTCATGAATTAAAAATATAAACATTGTAAATTGTATTTTGTTTCTAACTGTCATTTCAGATTGTAATTCTCATCTTCATTATTTCAGAATAAACTGAAAAATGTTGCTGGGTTTACTTAGAAACATCTTTCTAAAGTCATGAATTCAAATGCTAAAACCATAATACTGTGAATTTCCATATTTGGGGAGAAGTTATAAAAGGCTGTTTTATTCTAAATTGAAAAGAAAACAAAACACAACATCCTTCCTAAAACCGAAATTCAGAGGTTTAACTAGAGCTGTTCAGGGGCCACAGCAGAGCCCGCCGTGCAGCGCTGCGGAGGCTGTCCCAGCCCTGCCAGCAAATGGCCAAGACTGCAGCCACCCATACAGCAACGTTGTGCACTGAGCAGCATTACTGCATGACATCTTGCATTTTATCACTTAATTAAGCATCCCAGTGAACAAAATAAAGTGTTAAAATGGTTAAACTCTGAATAGTCTAAGCAATTCTCAGTCCACATTCAGACTTTCAGTACCCAAAATGCAGGTGCAGATGCTGAAGGATGTTGATGCCTGCAAGTGCAGCAATTGCCATGATTCCTTTCCTCCTGCAAAACACTCCTGGCTTTTCAGAAAGGCAGAGAAAAATCCCACGATGCCTAGCTTTTAGTCTCTGCATTTTTCTGGAATGCTGCAGTGCAGCGTAGTGGAAGAGCAAGCTTACTGAACCTGACAAAACCAGATTGCTGCTCGAGATCAAAGCACATGCACAGTCTGCAGGAGAGCAGCTTGGCCCTTCCTGACAGCATAGCTTTATGAAGGGAAATATCTCCAACACAAAATGGACCGAGCAGAAGCGATTCCTGAGGCAGCCTGGCGAGTCTCCAAGAGGGCCTGTGGGGGCTGCACTTGGAAACGGCTCTGCCGCCGGCGGCAGCACATCCGCCCAGCGGCCGAGATAGTCACATGCCCAACACAGCTGAACTGCTGGGTCACAAAGGACTCTGCAATATAAAAAGCGCACCCAAATGGTGCCCTCCTTCAATTTTATACTGTACCTGTATGTTTCACAAGTGCCTGCCACAACGAATGCACAAGGAGAGACGGCCAGCTGGCTCGTACCAGAGACATCAGCTCTCCTACAGACCAGGACTCACCTCTCCCCCTCACTCACCACCACCCCTGGCATTCTTCAGTTCTGCATTCCTGTAAAATTGGATTTAATCCTTATTGTTAACTATGGCTTGATATACACTGCACGTCTCTCTATTCTGTTTTTGCATCATTTATGATGTTCTTTACGACTGATAATCCTTCATGCTCACGATCTTGTAATCAGGCTCAATGGAGGTTCACTGTAAAAGCCAGAAGTGTCACAAGAATCACTGCTAGGATGGCTTGAGGGAGAAAAATCTTACAAGAGAGGCAGCCCAAGCAGAAACATTGATACAGTGATGTAAAAAGCCACCCTCGGCTTGCAGCTCACCCAGTCCTCAACCAGGGGCCTGGCTCACAGCAGTGCAGTTGCAACATCCACAATGTTTGGGACATGGCGCACTGCTGCTCTTAGGTTCTTGCCATTTTGTTCTAAAAAAAAAAGCAGCTGCCACTACTCCAATAAGTACGTTAAGGTTTCATATAAATCTATCCTTAAGCATCTTCTCTCTGTAGACAAGGCTGACAAAGCCGTAATTTTTATTTTCACTCTTTCCATCTCTGCCAGTTACCAGTGAAGCCCCTCACACAGGCATTCTGTGATACCTCTGATGAGCCATGCTGCTCTGGTGGTACCTCGCACTCCAAAGAGCAAGCACAAAGCACCACAAAGACAGACATTAGCAACAGAAATGATCAAAGCTGACACAATATTCCTGCACTGCTCTTAGTGGTTAAAAATGTATTATCAGTCCTGTTTACTCTTGCAGACAGATTTAGGATTGTGCTAAAATACTAATGTCACCTTCCATTTTCTAGTTCAAAATGAGACTTGTTTAGAAATCCTCCTGCAGAACAGCTCTAAAAGCTCAATTCTGGAAACACAGATCATTAAAAGCTGTTTATGCTGTCTCATATAGGGAAGCAACACTATATTAAAGCAGTTGTGTGCTTGACAAAGTAAAGGTTTTACAAGAAAAGTATTTCATCCAGTTACCTATTTAAAAGGTGGAGCTTTGTCGAAATACAAGCTCCATCAAAAGCTAACATGCACTCTGAATCGCTGCGATAGCTAAAATGTAGAACTTGTATAAAAATACAGAAAGTGAGGGAATGTTATTTGTACTAAAATGTGTTCATTATGTCCTGCAAGATGAGACAGAACTCCCAGAAATCCAGCCAGTTCCTTGAGGA
Source organism: Nothura maculosa (assembly GCA_032353885.1). NCBI lineage: Eukaryota > Metazoa > Chordata > Aves > Tinamiformes > Tinamidae > Nothura > Nothura maculosa. Next base: position 362,767 of record JAUBOD010000245.1, on the reverse strand, counting down.
AAATTTGGACAGAAGCTATCCCAGTCACTCACATATTTATGGCATCCAGTGATAAACATCCTTATAAAACACAGTAATTCATAACTGTATTCCTCGTGTAATGTGCCAATAAAATTACACTGGATTAACAGCAAATAATCAAGCTTGTGACTGTGGGAAATGCATCTGAATGCAGCATGTCATGGAGTGAGGATATGGCCATAATTCCTCAGAACTTTGTAATATCCCAAATGAAAGAGACTAAAAACAACAGGAAAAATAAAGTTTTTTTTTTTTTAGTAAGTTCAAAATAGGGAAAACAGAGAATCCTCCAGTCTTGCTCAGCTGCAATACCAAAACTTAATGAAACAATGAAATAGCAATCCTGTAGGAAACAGTACTAAAATGAAAAAAAGAAAAAAATGCAGATTTATGTTATTACAGAAGTCTAATAAGCTTCTGCTTTGGTCCAGCAGATGTAATCATTACTAGTCAGTGTAGAGCATTAACTTAAGGTGGGGAAAATTAACTAGCACAAAGACTATGCTTTCTTTTCTGTTTTAGGAGTGTTTCACAACATTATTAGTGAAACAGTGCAAAAATCTCTCAAAAAAAGTTTGAAATTTGCTTTATAAATTTGTAACATAAAATTACAGCTATTATGTTTTTATAGTAACAATGTTTACCATCTCTTAATTGCTCTTATCTATGCTTAAAATAGTTTCTAGCTGTAACTAGCAAGTTATGAAAACACTTTCACATGTTTTCATAATGGATGGGTTGAAATCACACTTACTTTCACCATGTTTTTCTCAGTCCTATTTCTACATAGCAGAAAAACAAGCCAACCAAAGGCAGCGCTTTTTGGTAAGATTTCTCTCCCAGTAGGTTGTTTGTTTCTCTCACTGCCACATAGCAGATATCAAGAGGAAGTGCCACAAATTGTGCATAATATTTTCAGAAACAACTAAAAAGTATACAATGCAGTAAAGAAACAGATGAAGTAGATTTGGGATCAAAGATTTTCATTCTTACTTAGGTACTTATGTCTAAAAATTAAAGCAAACAAGAAAAAAAACACTGGTATTCCATAGTTTATCCATTTAAGTTACTTATTACACTGGAAAGTTTGTAGGGTGTTTTTTTTGTTTTGTTTTGTTTTTTAAATTTGGGGGAAGGGTACACAAATGCCATTTGAACCTTCGCTTTGCTCAAGCACCAATCTTAAAAGCCTTCTCTCTTGCCTTCTGCAGCAAGAACATTCATGCCAACAGCAGCCTTTCTTGGAAGCAATAACACTAAAATCACAAACCTGACAGTTCTGTAAGAGCAGGTGCCTGTCAAATGCAATGTGACAATCAGACATTCATCCATCATGGCACAGCCTAAAATTATTATTGTTGTTAAGGAAGTCTTTGGTGTTGTTAAAGTTTTTATGCAGAAAAAAAGCATAATTAATTTTTAAGTTAAAAGCTAGTTAAAACAGATTTCTTATGCCAGGCACTTGGAATTCATAGGAAAAGCCAGAACACCAATGAGAAGACATTTTCCCTTCTGCAAGCCTGAAATGTGGTTTCTCATCTTCGTAACCACAGCAATGAACAGAGCTGAAGCAATGCTGCATGCGGTTGAGATCTTTTAATAGTTTTCATTATTTCCTTCAAAGCCACAGTGGAAAGTGAAATGTAATTTAATAACCAACAGTAGTTCAATATTGCTTCTCTCTAAGAAGCAACAAGGCCCTCAGCACTGGCAGAAGGGCACAGGGTCACCCTGCTCATCTAAGAAAAACCCAGTCCTTAAGGATGCGCATTGCCCTCAGTCCAAGCTGTCACATACTGCAGTTTCTGACCCTAAAGCTTAACTGCAGTTGGAATGTATAACACTCCCTTAACACTGTGACTGCGGCTACTCACTGTGGTGGCACTCGCTGTGGTGACAATGATTCTGTGGAGAATAAAAAAAAATAAATTTTTTTGAAGCAGCAGCACAATAGAAAAATGCAAGCCCGTTTTTGCAAGTAGAAGTAGAAGAGAAGAGTACTTGGACTAGAAGGGCACTATGTGAACTGAGATGGATCAAAGAACAAAGGCGAGAGCGGCAGCGAGCGCTGTGCAAGATTCAGTCACTACAGGACCTCCCAGGCACTGGACAAATGTACAACGTGTGTGAGTGGCTCAGAGGACCACGGACTGTCAGGTCACGAGGGATTTGCTTTTCACAGTGGGTTGTCCCAACATCTCTGCTGAATTAATACAACCTCTCTGTCCATTTTCTTAAAAGATGGTACCTAAGGGCAGCAGAGAGGGCCAGGGAGCCGAGACTAAAGGATTTCGGCTAATCGGAAACCATTTTAATATTTAATACCCTTAAGTAAGGATTTACATGAAATCCTCTCTATAATATTTTAATTCTAAGCCAAGAGGAACAAATTCTGACCTACACAGTCCACAAGACAAATTTAATCCATATGAATATCAGGATTTGTCACACCTGGAAAACATTAGCCAAGTTGCTGGCATGAAACAGCAAAAGTTTCATTAAATATATTTTAAGAGAAGATTTGATATCAGTCTGTCTCAGGACACACTGAACCAGGCTGTTTTGGAGAGAACCTATTTAAACTACCAGTCACGGAGCTGACAGTGCTGACCTACAACAACAAGCTGTTCCCTGCCAGCGCCGGAGGCCTCCAGCTCCCACAGCCGGAGAGCTGGGGACAGCTCCAGCTCCCATCTCCCACAGGGGACACAGCAGCAGCTCACCCAGAACAGCAGCTAAGGGGGTGCCCGAAGCGATGCCTGGTGACCCCGATGCGGATGATCCCTCCTCGCTGTTGGGCTTCCCCCTGCAGCCAATGCAAAACCTCACATCCATACCGAGGGACAGTCCGAGCCGCTAAGGAAGATTCAGCCCCAGCTATGCTGCCTGAGGCCTCTTATTCCATGGAAACCCAGCTCAAGCATTTTGGATAATGGCGCAGTTTGCCAGGATAATTCAGCAGAGCGCCGGTATCGCAGCTTCCACAGAGGTGTCTCCCTGAGGAATGTCAAGCTTTCATTATAATAATTTGGCAACTAGAATGCTCCAAAGGGCAGCAAAACAGAAGGGCTGCTGGCTTTACTGAAGTTATTTATATCATACCAAATGTCCATACCAAAAAAAAAAAAAAAAAATTTGTTAAATCCGAGATGTGTGTGGAGGGTAAATTGAACAGTTTGGAGAGGCAAATGAGAATCATTTGACTAAGTGTTTCTACTAAGTATTTCTAAGTATTTTAGATCAAAAGCATGGAGTTGTCAGAGATTAAACATTTGGTGGAAAAGAGACACTTTAACAAATCTCTTGTTTAAGAGAAATGGAAAT
>JAUBOD010000245.1:329525-355053 GCA_032353885.1 Nothura maculosa | reverse complement strand
GCTTATATTAACCACTTTTCCTCTCTGGAAGGTCCTCCTCCCAAAGATCCCCTAATATATATTTGTTCAGAATTCTTCAGCGTACAGTTTATATCATCTCTCTCCTGTGTACAAACTATTGCACTGACACTTTAAAATCCTAGGGAGACAAAAGATGATAAAATAATGACTATAAAAACAAGTAACCCTCACAAGTGCAGTAAACTGCAGGGGAAACATCATTTCATCTCATTCTTGCCTGTAAGGATTGGCTGGGCAAACACAGGAATAGATGTTTGCTCATAATAGTTCTGCATGAGCTGCTGTGAAATAGGCTCTAGAGAAAGTGGAATGAAGCTGAAGTGCTGCAAGAAAATCGTAGGTACTGTATATTTTATGTCTCTGTAGAGCTACCTCCTGGTAATGGCTGCTAGGAAATAGCACACAACTATCAACTCTTTCCTGAATTTTTCATCTGAAATGTCCATCTCAGAGCTCTTACTAAATATGGGACAATTGTGTTGAATTCATTTATAAAGTATGTTCAGCAAATAGCATTTCAGAAGATTTACTTTGCCTGGAAAAAGTTTAGAAAGTAGAGCACTGTGTAAAACTATCTTATTCCAACTAGCAGGCAGCATTCCTCTACTTGGCTGAAAAGCACATATGTACTCACCAGCTAAACAATCAAAGCAACTTTTTTTTTTGTTAGTGTGAAATAAAAGAATGCAAGAGATTAGACTCAAACAATTAGAGAAACCATTGGCTGTATTATGCTACGGTATGAAATGAACACGAGTGGAAATGCTATACAATTAAAATGAGAAAATATGGATACCATCAAAATAGAACTACTCAATAAGGTTAAAATATTGGTTCATTCTTCAGAAAGCAGACTGCAGAGCTTCTCTTTGGATAAGTACTTTGGCTTTTAGCCGCTTGTACTCAGAATTCTTAAGAGATCAAAAAAAATAAACAAGAATTTAGCAATCTCTCACTGAAAACATATAAATGTGAATTTAAGAGCAAAATACTGCCAAAACCATTTTTTTTCTTTCTATCTGCTGAAGGACACAAAAGTTTTCTACTGTTCTAGAAACACCTGTATGAAGCCCTGCCGCAAGAACAATATTGTTGGTTAATGTTCTGCTTTGAATATATTTTTAAGAATCTCTTTGAAGGGAGCCCTCTTATACCATGAAATACCTGCCTATCACAATGAGGGAGAAGTAACAAGCAAAAACTCCAGGAAAAGTGAAGTAGCTCTTCCTGCTGGTTGTGAGGAATAAGATTTGGTTTTAGTAGCTGTGTAAAGCAATCAGCACACATCTAAGAACACAAACAAATATGTAGAAGGAACATTAAAGTACTGTTAAGGCAGCCATAATGATGTTTTCTTTCTTTTCAACAGCCTCTATTCCCATCCGTGTAAGATTGATCTTTAGGAGTTACCTAGTATGGATCTTCATAACAACACAAATGCAAACAGATGAAATAACTACGTTTGAAGTTCTTACCAGAACTAAGCCTTATAGTCAGACTAGAATAACATGACATCATGTAAAGAGATATGGAATATAATCTCTTTGATTCTATAGATAATTGTTAAATACACTGACCTCCACTCTGCACATGTCTGTTGGGAAAAGCTTATGACTGTTGTTGACTTGCACCTTCATTCCATGTCCCAGGGACTGAAGCATGGTGTGCATGGCCAGATCTCAGCAGTTTTAAGGCATTTCATTGCAATTCATACACTTTCTGTACCAGTGCAGCTTGACAAAATGAGGAAATTCAGACACATTTTATAAAAGAAGGAAGCATATGGGATAGTTTTGTTTTGTTCTTTTTCCCAAGAGCATCTCCTAGGGAGAACAGCTTTATGCACACTGCCGTTCTGAACAGTCTGTCCCAATAAGAAAAGATGAAGCAAGGGAAAGCTTGTTCACTGCCATATAGAGATTTAAAATGGAGGCTTTTTTAATGTAAACAATTATAATAGAGAAAGGCCAATAAAGATATCCAAACTGACAAAGACTACAAAATTACTAAATTTAACAGCACATCATTTCTCAAAGAATAAATGAGTTGGCAGACGCTAAAGGGAGAAAAAAAAAAGTCATGTGGCGCATTGCATCTTGTTTTGACAGATGGTTTCAAATGGATTAATGAGGTGAGTGTTGAATTTCTAGGTTGTGGTTAATATTTAACCTCCAGCCAGCAGAAACCTCTAGGATTTTTACACCTGAGTGCAAAAGAGGTCTTCCTAATTGAACTGCTGGATGCACAGTGCTAATTGGCAGAATTTCCTCCTAAAGAAAACAAAAGATGTTGGGAATCAGGAAAAAAAAAAAAAAAAGTAGAGACACTTTGCCACAACACTGGCATGGAACTGGTTTTGTGGATTAACAGATTCCTTAAAGATCAAGAGAGATAAATGCAGTATTTTGTCTACTGGGAGGCAGTGACTAGGAAGGACAGGGACTAGACGAGCTCATATTAAATTGCATTAGTCAAGTGAAGAATAAGGGATCAGTGAGAGAAAGATTTTTTTTTCATTTCTACATTATTTTAAAATGGAAAGGTTACCAAAATAAACACCACCACTACCACAAGACTCAAAACAAAAGAAGCTTCAGCTGCATAATTAATCCTGTCAATCCTGACAATGCCTTTGAAAGGTCAAAGTGACAAGTCTGCTCCTGAGACTTTTAAAAAGCATTACATCTCTATGTTTCCACCTACCAAATTATCTCCTTTTTTGTTTTTAGATAACCTTCGCCAGGATCATCTTGGATTCTAACTCTGTCTTCCAACACCCTTGAAGTCTTTCCCAACATGATGCTGTCTGCAACCTTAAAAAGCATATCCTCTATTACATTTTCCAAATCTGTCCTTCTAATTCTGGTTTTAATGCCAAAGCTATAAATCAAGCAACACATCACTGTGAGAATGAGAGCAGAATCTATACACCTCTTCAATATCTCCAAATGTTCACAGTTCTTTTGGCTAAGAAGTTGCAGAAAAATCTATCACCTCCCAGTAGGCAGATTTTTTCAGAATAGTTGCGAGAAAGACCGAAAGCCAGGGATTGTAGCTACTACAATTTAAATTGGGTTAATATGTGTAGAGCTGCAGGTTAAACACTTCACAATGGTTACTTATATTCATTCATTCCTCATTTAGATTTTGAAGTAGCTATTGGACACACACTGTACTATAATAACTACAAAAAGACAAAGATGAATGAGAGCAAACCAAAATAGAAAAAAAGGTCTTCATATAAATATTTAATATTCTAACAAAAAAGTATTAGGCCATTTCATTTCACTATCTTCCTTCTGCATTTACTCCTTTCCTAGAATACAGATGAAGTCATTCTGAAGTGACTTACCATCAGCCTGCATTTTCTCAAGAGAATGGAGACAACAGTGCTTGATCATGCTCTCTTACACCGCATTTACCTCCCCGGGTTTATTCATCTGGTTCACGAACAGTCTGCTGGACTACAGGTAACTCCACAGCATAACTTCATCTAAGAAAGAGTATCAGAAAATATTCACTATTCAATAATACAGTAATGGAAGAGAAGCAAACAAATAAGTCTTCCTGATTCCTGCCTTCATCTTAAAATTTCCCAAATAATTTGTTTTTAACATGTATTTGAGGACTAACAATGACCATAACACACCTAGACACATTTTGTTTCATATGATTGTCACTACAAATCAATAAAGGCTCTCTTCTATTCCAGTGCAGTAAGTGAGGGTCCATATCAGTGTCCTCAGTGCAAGATGTGTTACACACAGTATGAATTAAGTGCCCCTAATGTTTATTTCTCAACTTGAAAAGATAAGAAATTCCTCATACATAATGTCTTTATAAATTCATTTCCACAGAAGGTGCTCAGATAAATTTTTCTATATTGTATTTTTGTAACTTCTGGAAACCAAAAATGAATATATATAATCTATGCATAAATATATAAATATAATATAGGCACAAATATATTGTGCCTATATTCTGGATGATTGGCAGCGTCTATGGCATTTACCAGATTTATTTCACATGCTCCACACTCCAGCATTTCCTGGGGAGACATTCATAACCTAAAATAATTAGCCAAGCTGGGATATACAGTGATAATCCAAATGGCACTTAGGATTCTGCTCTAATAAAAGGTGATGAGATCCTTAATGACTTCAAGCAGTTAGAAGGGGCAGGGGGGGAAGAGAGCTAGAAGCTGTTCTCCTTATGCAGGCTGACAGCTCTTGCTCCCAGTCCCATCGCCAGGCGCGGCGCAGAGCAGCGCGTTCCCAGGCGAGGCGCTGTGTCCCCGCGCAGGCCGCGCGGCTCCTCCGTGGCGGGAAGGCGGCGCTCGCCAGGCCGCAGCGCTGCCCGCCTGCGACCCGCGCTTCCCGGCCTCCAGGCACCATAAATAATTGCCATGGAAACAGCGCTGAGGAGCATATCTGCAAACGGAGACGGTGCCGGCTGCACTTCTGTTAGATTTATGTCTGCTCTCCCCTCCATTTTCTTGGATAAAATAACATTAAGCATATTTATTTTATGGATGACTTTGAACACACAAACGGAGATGAGGAAGAAATAAAAGATACCAGAACACACAGAGCAGATTCAACTGCACAGCACATACACATCTATTTATAGATCACCTCCACTCCCTGCAGCCCCATTTCGCCCAAGAAAGGAACATCTATATATCTATATTGCACTTCTTCCACGCGGGGAAGGATCATGCCTCACCCATCAGGGCCCTGGGCAGGAAATACACACTTACGAGGTCTTTAACGAAGAATGACCTAATTGGCACCTCGAGGCTCACACGAGCTGCGCGTGCTGCCCCTGAGGCTGTTCCACATCAAACCACTGCAGAGATCCTTCACCATCCTGCAGGCTTTCTACTACTAGAACTGGCTACTTTGGGGGCTAACATTTTGCACATTACTTAATTCTCTGTTCCTTGATTTATCACACTTAAAAAAAAAAAAAAGTATCATATCATAGCTACCAATCTGCCTTCACAGAATCATCAAGATTAATCTTTTTAAGCACTCTTGAGATTCTCAGATGAAAACACAGCACAAATATGAAGGGCTTTGAAGAAAATTTGAATCAACTGTCATAATCACCACTCAAAAAACATATTTTATCCTGTTGCTAGTTTCAGATTTCTTCCGTTTACTATTTATAATATTTTTCCTAATGTTACCATTTGCTGCAAAGTATCTTTACTTTGAAAACCAAAGGTATCTCAAATTCTTCCTGGACATTTTCAGTAGAAAGTCCTTTGATTTAACATTTACAGCTGAATGCTCATAAGAAACATTCATTTAATAACCAAAACAACCCATTCAGTAAGAAATCTTTTAAAGAAAATTTCAAAATCACACTTAGAAATTAGAATTATGACATTTGATTCATCAGAGATCATAAAATACTGGAGAAAATATTTTGCTTGGTTTTGAAATTCTTCATATCTGGTATAACCTAATAAACAGCATTAAAAAAAAATCACTATTCCAAAATAAAGATTCTAGAAGGCTAAAATGCAGTTTTGGCCACTGAAATGTTCCCCCTTCTGAGTAGCATGCATGAATTCAGCAGCCTCCTGATTGAGCTTGCAGCCGAGTCTGCAGCAGGTTCTAATCTTGGCTGTATCCAGGGTAACCCCTTAGATTTATTTCACTAGCAAGAAGAATCCGATTTAGCTTTTGATAATTTGGAGGTTGGACTTACCACTATTCAAGCACATTCTCACCATATTACAATATTTCATTTTTACACAACAGAAATTTATTTGTCCAGCATGTCAATATTTACAGGACTCCAATTCATACACTATGTGGTTTAGCTTATTACTTGGCATAGGAATGCAGACCAATCAGATAAACCAGAGGGTTTTTAGAATCATTTTATACTAAAACAGCCTTGCTTTTTTTTCAATAACCACATTGCTTTGAATTTAAATTCTGTGAAAGAATTTTCCGAAAGTCCTACAAGTTATTTTTAACTAGTAGCCATTGGCTGCTTTTGCTTTGCTTTCTGTAAACATTTTTAAGCTAGGATTTTATCTATGAGTGTTTTGAGCAAATGCACATAGTCCTTTGAAACACAGAAGAAAACCTACTCACAGAAAGAATTGTACAATGCAAACACAAACCTGGGTAAACATGCACAGACCATTACCATGTCAGCATGGGAAATCCAGTAAAAAACGTAAAGCTGCACTTTGGATTACTAATGAAATCTCTTGTGAGTTTTATTGTATTTCACATAAATTCACTTGAGAAAATCCTGACCTATTTGAAGGCATTTTGCATCTCTGTTGCCTGCCATCTCAGACATCATTTCTGGCAAGACAAATTTGATATAAATGTTATTAAAGATGAATTGCAATCATTTTATTCTTACAAATTTTCCAATTATACCCTTACATTTGCACAAATGTAAATGACCTTACAAGGCAAAGGCCTTACATAAGAATACTTGAAGTAGTTTAATTAATGTAAAAATCAGTAACTTACCACTGAAATAGGTACTCTGTTTAGTATAATACACAGTTAACCACTATGTGATTAATTCTTTAGCCCTTGGTAATAAAAGGAAGGACCTTGGGGATGCTGCCCAGGCTCCTGTGGGTGCCTCTCCCAAGCGGCTGCTCCTCTCCACCCACTGCGTGAGTCCCCAACCCTCCTGCACCCTGACCAGCTCCCACCTGCATTTTACACCTCAGCCTGCTTGTGAAGTTTCCCATTAGCCAGTATAAAGTCCCATTTTGCAACAAGTTACTCCCATTCTAATATATCTGAGGAAATACTCCCTATATTGCTTTTTTCCCCACTGTTTAGCTCTCCCTAGACCTTCACTTTTCCTTGCTAACTGCTTCCCCCTGAAGCTGAGGACCGATTCCCCCACAGGCCTTCACTACGGCCCCTTGAGGCTGCTGAAGCAGCACAAAAGTATGGAAAAGCCCCAGTTTCCAGAGCCCCAGGTGAGGATGTAGACAAGTACTGCTGGGACAAATCCCACATGCCACTTCCTTTAGTAAGCTTTTGGCTTTAGTAGGCTCTGAGGAAAGCTTAAAACATGAACAAATGCAACTATAAAAGCAAAAACAAGGGGAAATAATAATCTTAATGTTTTTAATCTCAGTTCAGGAGGCTGACTCATGATGTTGACTGAATGCAGACAAGTAATAACAATCAAACATTCTATTCTATTCATAAGACAAGAATATTTTTAGTCCATTAAATCTAAGAACTAGTTTTCTGGAGCTTCCCAGAATCTGTTTTTTCCTCTGTATTTCTCACATTTTACAAGAAGGAACCCCAAGGATAAACACGTGGGAAATCTCAGTTTGCTTTGGAAGGAACAGGTATGTGACCCCCTGGCTCGGAGCTGTTCCTTGGCTCCTGAGCTCAGGTCACCCCCTGCCCGCGTGTCCTCCAGTGCCACTCCCACCGCGGCCAAGCACTGCTCCAAGCACAGCCAGCGCGAGAGACCATCTGGCATCGTAGCTCTTAAGTAATACTGAGATTTCTGCAGGTTACAGCCACTGGTTTCACAGCTTCATTGTCAATCAGGAGTGGCACGGGAACTAGTTGATGCATTTCTATCTCGAATGATTCATCTCTCTGACAGATATTAAATTCTGTAGTGTAATTATCAAAAAGTCCTTCATGATCTGCATGCACAGAAATCATCTGGGATTGGGCTGTAAGTATTTAATTATGAACGGTACTCTTTTTACACCAACAAACCTAGTTTCTGCAATAGCTTTTTTCTACCTTAAAGCTATCTGCCTGATAATTGAGCTAAAGAATCTGCAGACAGAGGTCTCCTTTTGTCATTGCACAAGCAGGTCAGTGCCATGCCTCGGAAAGGAGGTTTCCTTCTGCATTATTCCAACACAGGGGGAAACACTTAAGATGTCACAGTCCTCCTGTAATTGGGTACGGCAGATGCCTTAGGCTCCCACTCCTGTGTTTTCAGAAAGGACAACATAATGCTGCAGTCTCAAATTGTAGTATCTTGGACTGAACTCCCCTTTTATTTTCAAATGGTGCTCAGGAAAAATCCTAGCTAACATGCTTTAGAGGGAATCTAAAAACCCCGCACTTTTTAAAAGATAGGAAAAATACATATTTACTATGTGAATCTGCATAATAACAAAATGCTTGCTCAAATAAATCATCGCGCTTGTGTGTAAGGACATGCAGTATCTTAGTATCTTGTGATATACCTCCATATGTAACACATACATTCAGGGAAGCCAAAGCTAGTCATTACCTATAGACAAAAAAAACAAAAAACCACCAAAACAAACCATCAAGACCTTACTTTCAGTCAGACAAACTGCTGCAAGGGCTGCAGTTTTGCAGAAGCTGTACCAGAAAAACAAAAGCAGGGCTGTTGTTTCCCCACCACCACTTAATGACTCTTTAATTTTTATCCCTGCCTGCCCCCTTGTGGGAACGCAAACCACAGCTTGCTTGGCTTCAGAAAAGTACATGACGAAATGCCACCCAGAACAAACTACATGTCATATACATCTATTTGTAAGAAATAACGGGCATAATATTTGCTCCAGAGAGGATATAATGAAGTAATAACAGAATGAGTATGTCAGTATTATGCAATGAAGACTCTGTGTATGCCAAAAATTAACAGAACATCTGCATTACATTCACCTGCTCTCACTTTGAATCTGCTACCTAAGAAGCAACAATGTGGCTTGCAAAAAACATCCTTTTTATTCCACATAGATATTTAATATCTATGATTAAATGAGACTGGCTAGTAAATATAACTTATATAAACACAAATTTTTCATTGTTTGATATTTTAGAAAAGGCTTTGGGTATAGTATTATCTGCAGAGGGATAGAAGGCTTACTTGTTTATTTAGAGATGAGATAAATTCTTCTTTTTCATATTTAAAATGATCAAAGAGCACAGATCTCCTAGGGGCTATGACTTAGTAGTGGAAATGGTATTTTAGTTGAAAAGGTAGCAAGGACAAAAGCACACCGAGAGGCCTTTAAAACATTAGCATTTGCCATTCGTTTAATTGCTGCTACTTTGTTCTCACTGAATGACTCCTTTAAGAATTACAAAACAAGACACCACCAACACACTCAAATCTTATTTTTCATCTCTTCAACCCAATCAGTCTTGTTTAGATTTTCTTTGACATACCTGTAGCGCAAACTCATGGGGCTCCCCAGCTCAGCCACCTCTCACACAGGCAGTTCTCCTGTCCTGAGCTTCAGCTGCTGCAGACCCTACTCCCTGTGTGCAGCTCACTGCTCTACAGACCTACACTAGGGTCTGCTCTGGGGTGTGGGGAGAAACATCATCCAACTCTCCTTGGGTCAGTGAAAACACCAGCACTGTTGTCTGAGCAACTCCACTGGTATTCTCAGGTGTGACAGGAACAGCCAAACAACCTAAAAGGGACATTAACATGAGCAGAGATGGAGCCAGGTGAAAGAGTGAGAGCTGCAGCTACCGGGGAGCAGAGCTGGGCAGGCTCCTGACCCGTTCCTGGCTGACTATTGCAAGAGCACAGCAGAGATCCTGGGTCGAGTCCCAAACCAGTGCTCCTCACAGCTCCCCTGCGTGCTACTTTAGCACTTTCTCACTATAAACCCGTATTTAGCAAGTGCTATCCTACTCTGCAGGAAGTTCAGCCTCCAGATGGTCTCAAGACACAACCTCATGCACCAGGCGCCTGCGGTGGTGGTAACAGTGGCAAGGTGAGCATGTTAAATGGAGCACACTCACCTCCCCACACTCCCAAAGTGACCAGGACACTCAATAAGCCAGAATAGTCTCAGCAGCAGCCAGAGCTCTCTTCACTCTCCCCTCCTGCAGGTGCGTCTGCTGCTGTCACCTGTCCAAAAAGCAAATGAATGCTTACAGCCTACCTTGGTTTCCTGCTGTAAACAGCAGGAGCCAATCGCTAACAAATACATATGCAATTTGACAAAGCTCTGTTCTGGTCTCTTCTAAATATACAGTTACTATGGACATGTGTAAGAACAAAACACTGAAATTCTAGAAAAGGGCAGAAATGAAGGGGTTTATGATTTCTATATGCATGGTGGCCTGGATTCTCAGCTGGTATAGATAGATCAGTGTAATTTCCACAGCCTTTAACTGCTTTACACTCAGTGAGAAGCTAGCCATGTGTGACAGCTTTGGGCAAAAGGAGATTAGACATCTTACTGCAGTTACATAACAATTTGCTACATTGTCAATTTACAAGTTTCAATTAGAACAGCCCATCCTGCAGAAGGAAACCTGCGTGCATGTGAGAATGCCCTAGGCTACGTGACACAAACTTACATAATGTCTCTAACTGATCAAAAATGTCTTAAGAGGTAGGTTACAGATGAAAATGATCTGCCAGCTGCAGACTAAAGCAAAAATGTTTAGAGAACAATTTCTTATGGCTCTGATTTGGCACATTGCAATCTTTTCTCTACATATCAACCCAAGGCAGACTAATTTGTGCTCAGACATTTAGGGATTACATGCTTTTATGAACTGCATGCACTGTGCAGGATTGTGTTTTCAGTATCATTTGACAGCTTATTTTAATAATGTTCTAACCACATAATAAAATCTGATGAGATCTCAGTTTAGTTAAGTTCAGTTAAATTGCCAAGGGTACAAGTAGGTGCTATAGAGTGTAATTTAAAAAAAAAAAAAAAAAAAAAAAAAGGGAGGGAAGGAGGAAGGGGGTGCCCTGTTTTCATTCAGTCCAGAAGGATTCTGGTGCCTGTCCATGGACTTTAACTGATGTAGTCCCTGATTTATATAAAATTATACTCTATATAATTCAAACGAAGACCTGCTTCTACAACCTGTGTTTATGTCGAAGAAGGCAAGTGAATAACAGCATTTATGTTAATATCCTAACTAACCACTGAAAATAAGTAAATAAATGGAAAGAGAGCATCACAACTGGAGAACACCTCTGATTTTCTATGGTGCTATAGATTCTAAAACACTGCCATATTTAAAACTGTTTGCTTGGGCCATTGGGTTAATAAGCCTCTTTCTTGGCACATTTGGTGAAGGGGCAGAACACAAAGGCCTGCCCCGCCTGCCCACAGACTGCCCATGAAGGCGAGAGGCAGAAGGCCAGCAGAGTGAGGACAACCTTCCTGAAGCAACCTGCAGATAACACATCCCTGTCCCACCTCCAGACCACAGGCAGGATCCCACAGGGCACCCTCCAGGTTACTTCCTGCTGCACCTAGAATGGAAGAAATTCAACCTAGTAAGCTCTGGGACTTCCCAGGCCTCTGCATCCCACCCCTCCTTACCTGGATACTCCAATGTTTTCATGTCCATGAATGCCATCAGCTGCAGACATGGTAGAAAGGCAGCAAAGCCTTTGGGCCCAGCTCCCCGTTAATCTGCATTAATCAGCAAAACCTGCAGTACTGCTGACCAGCTGATCTGACTTCTTTTATCAGACCAACTGATATAGCTGGAGAAATAAACAAGGTTTCAAAACATATGGTCTTTTACAGACTTTCTGTGTCCAAAACCTTGTCTTTTTTTCCAATCAAATGACTTGTCTGATACAAGATATCGCTTCTGCACCTCAATTTTGCACCTCTACCAAGCACTTAAAAATCATCTGAATAACAGAAAAACTTGGGCATTAGAAAAGAGATTCTTCCTTTAGGGGGTAGGGCTGGTCATTACTTGCCTCTCAGGTGGTCAGTCCCCCTCATCTGAGCAGTGGGCAGTGACTCACTGTGACACTGGTGTCTGTCCCTTTTCACTAACATTGCATCCTAAAGGACAATTGATGCTCAGTCATCTCAAAGAATGTGTGAAGAATTCCATAGAAAAGATTACTTCTATATAACCTTTAAATGGCTAAATGTACTTTACAAAAAGATGAGCTGCTTGACATTCCAGTCACCCCACTGAGATACCATTAAAGGACTTGCTCTATTTGCCCAGAATGCAGGAGTTAGCTAACTCCCAAACAAAGCATTTAAGCTGCTTACGGGAAAGAAGCAAAATAGAGGTTTCAAAACCAGAAAATGAGTATGCATTTTCCTGCAGCATTAAGTACAGCACAATCCATCAGTGTGTACGTGTGTGCGCATGCACATGTGTGCGAGCACCAGCTGCGTGGATAAAGGCAAAAATAAAATAACTTCCAATTGTGCAAATTTGAAACAATCCATTGCAGGTAGAAGTCTGCATTGAACAAAATATGTCACACTATACAAAGCATATTACAAATATCTGTATTCAATATAAAAAGAAATAAAGCATATCCAGTTAAGTATCACCCTGCCTTTGATAAAGAAAACAGAGCGGGCAGGCTGAGGGTGCCAACCTGCACTTGGCTCAGGAATCAGAAACTTACTCGGCTTTCTGCACAAGGCACTGATCCACTTTTTCACTGTGGACTGAGGTCTGTGCAGGGATCCTGCTCTCGACAGCACTCCAGCATCTGGAACGACTCACTGAAGAGATCGTGTCGCAGTTCTTACAGGGGATGGTCAGGTTTTCCACATCTTTTGATTCCAGTCAAGTGCTTTAAGCATTATGACCAAAAATTGAATGACCCAGTTACAGAATATTCATAATTGTGTATTCTCCATCTCCTAAGCAACTGCATTTGTCGGCTTTCTTGTTTCTGAAGACCTAAAATATAAACAAACACAATAAAACGTTAGAGCAAATATATGCATAATTATTTCCCTCAGAAAGACATATACTTCTTGCTACCTGAGTTGTTTTTTTTGTTTGTTTTTATCATGGCTTATTACTGTTGGTTGCTAGAAAGATATTTGTATTACTTCATAGGATAAAGAACCTCCTGGCTTGTTTCAGAGAACCCTTATCCCATTTACAGTATGTTTTCTGAGGAGAAAATGCTTTTCACGCAAACTGGTTTTAGCGCCTAATTATTTAATATTTGTTTTCCCTTAGCATTTTCTAAACCTAGACGACATTCCTGCAGCCCAGAAGACTTGAAGAGCTCCTGTGGATTTATTGCATGATAGGAGAATGTGACTGTGGACTGCAAATTCCAGTCTGGTTCTCCTGAACCATAATTTTTACCTTGAGAAGGAATATTAACTGCTAGTATTTGGTGTTAATTTGGAATTAAAATAAAGAAACTTAAAACAACAACAGCAGCAGCAGCAAGAACACATCATTTGCAAGCCTTCCTGAAGGAAAATTCCCAATTGATTAAAAAAGGCCCAGAAGCTGACAAGTAGAGACAGAATTCTACCTTTCTTGATTCATGAGAAACTTTTAATATGGTTAACGCCATCCACAAGAGAACCTTTGTGGCACAAAAGTTTATTAAATCCTGTCATTTTATATCTAAAGGCTCATTGAGTTTCTTCATAACCAACAAGCACCCAGTCTCAATCTGAAGGAGTTGAGCAATGCACAGCCCAACAGCAGCAGATGGCCTCCCTGGACCATCTGTCCACTCTTTAACCACTGACTTATCCACAACGTTGCCTGCAGCACTATAGGACCCCAGGGTGTTACTGCTGAGAGTCATCCTCCTTCCTGGACAAGGATTACAAGCAAAACTCTGCTGCTAACAGGGCTGTGTGTTTGCAGTCCAGCTTCTCACTGCTTGGGGGTAAAGAAGTGGCTGTTTCTGCTCAACTCCAGGCAACAGTTTGGAGACATTGTGCTTCAGAAATATCCTGGTGGCCTGTGTCCCCAGAGCCAGGAGCCCACTTCCCTTTTCCTTACCTTCTCCACAGGTACCACAACTACTATGTTTATGTTTCTACTAGTCTCATGTTGTTGTTTGGTACATTTGTGCTTTCACGTGTCATTAGACTTTCCCAAGCTGTATCACCTGGAAATCTGGGCCTTCACTGCAAAAATGAGCCAAATTTTATTCCGGTATCCAGCTACTAAAAAAATACTTACTTTTTAAAAGCAAGTAACAAACCTAGGAGTGAAAGCACTACTCTTTCATTCCTGAGACACCTCCAAAGGGAAAAAATAAAAATGTTAATTTACCACAGTAATGGTCATACACCCCTGACAGGGGTCTGACTGTGCTAGGCACAGTAAACACATGAAATACTGAAGTGTCTTCCTGACTCAGATGTTACACTTTAAGCATACATGACAACAGATGGAGAAAACCCTAGAGTATTAATATTGCATGCACCAGAAGGGATCCTTCCCACAGCACATGAATTGCACTGTACACTGTTGCTACTTGTACTAAGAGTCCTTGGCCCAGCACTGTAACTTGCAGGACTGGAGGTGGAATTAGATTTTCTTTCAGCTTCTGCAAAACTGAGTGCTCCTTCCCACACATTTCATTTTACTGCTGCCAAAGTTCATTCTCACTGGTATTGTCGTTTTTATTTTGAAAATGTTTTCAGAGTTACAAGAAGCTGCAATGGAAAGAATCACAAAACCAGGCATGTTTTTCAGCAAGGAGCAGAAGGAAATCGTGCCTGCACTGCAGCCATGGCAATCAGCACAGCTCAGGAAAGACAGCTTGTCTCCTTCCTCTGAAAGCAGCACAGAACAGGGCTGCAGCAAGAGTCAGCAGCCACTCTGGAGTCTGCACTGGGGCTCAACAATGGGAGAAAAGGTCCATTTAGCAACATCAAATGTGCTGTGTATGAATATGCAGCGTCTGGAGTGTTTCTGCAACAAAAGAGTGCCCTGAAAGGCCAGCTGGTTTGTAAGCGGCACCCTTACAAGCGTTTGCCACTCAGGGCAAGACAAGTTGGAACACACTGTACAGTGGTTTTCATTTTTGAGAGGTTTTGTTTCTTCTTGTTAGGTCTAACACATCAGAACTTTTATAGAAGGGCTAATCAAATCAAAAGAATACTGTGGTAGCCTGTGTGTGGGCCAGATGCGCTTCTGTTGATGTTGCTGAGAGATTTCTCCCAGTGGATTTGCATTGGGAAAAGGAACAGACCATATGGTAGTAAAGACAATTTACACAGCACCTTTTATCACCAAATATCACAAAGCACCTTGCAAATCATCTACTGTACAGGAGGAATTTCACTCTGTACTGAAATTTAAATTCCTCCGGGGTAAAACTTGGCAGATACATAATAGCACTCAGTAACACTGAAACAACTTGGAACTAGTTGAGATGAATAAAGTCATAGCAAATTGAACCAAACCAGGAATGTAAGTTGATAAACTACAGAAACAAATTAAGCCATTTCAGTCTGCACAGTTTGACTCTGTGTGAAGCAACAATTCATTAAAACGAATTTCTTCATTTTGACACATGCAACTATTAAGGTGAAATGCAAATACAGATACTGAAAATAAGACACAGAACTGTGTAACTTCATAGTAGTTCTGCATACTACTGCGCAGGACACTGTAAATGCGAATACATTACCTTAATCTGAATGTTCCAAAGGTAATTGAAACTGGAAATTTAGATTCCTTTAACAGGATGTTGAGATGAGGTTTTCAGAGAACTCTGGAAATTCAACTGTCAGATCTTATCTTTTGAGTTTCTCTTTTCTATGAATTGCTGTCCTTTGCCTGCAGAAATCCAAGCCTGCTCACCCAAAGTCACAGCACTCAGTGTCATGTTTATCCTCATTATCTAAACCTAACCCCACTGGCCTTTCTCCTCCCAGAAAGGATCAAGATGTATTGACAATGTTCCTGATCCCTTCTTGGATGACCAGAAGGCTTGTCCTCAATGGGAGTATCAAGTGCATCAGCTTCCAGCATGAGCAATCTTCTGTAGCCCACACTGCAGCATTTTCAGCATGGCTATGTGACAGCTGCAAAACTTTTCCATATTAAATCAGTTGCTAATTAGGAACAAAGTGTTTTCTTGGAGCTGTTCAAGTGCTTAAAATTGGCTATGACAAGACACAGTCTTAGAATATTCCTGTTCACTACAGAGGAGTAACAGCTGAGACTAGACACTATGAACACCAACACTTTGCTGTCCTGAAAATGATGAGTTAGGAGAGATGTCAAAGATATTGTGAAATCCTCATCTCGGGGGGGAAAACTGTGTGCGGGAGTTCTGGTGCTCACACCGACCGTGTGCCCATGTGCCGGCCACACGGCCAGTCGGCACCTTGGCAAATGCAGTAACGCTCCACAATTAGGATGCTCATTTTCAAGGTCATATTTTGTTCACCCTCTCAACTAGGGTTCTTACAATTAGAGTTGCAGACTAGCATGAACATGGTGCACTCAACCCTCAGGAATGATTTGCTCTTTTCATTCTTAAAGTAAAATTCGCAAGTACTAAAGGGACACGAAAAGACTATTATTAAACTACCTTTAAATATGTTTAATGGTACCACATGCTGACTCAAATTCCTTTCCTCCAAGCCTATATAAAGTGCGGGGTCTAATTGTTAATGCTTTCATCACAGTGTTGATAAACGTGCCACTCTTTCAGGAAAAAAAAAATCTCATAGGCCATTTTCAATAAAATGCTTTGAAGAGAAAGCTGCAATCTTTCTACTTAGAAGAGCAATTCTAGCTCCTGTAGTAAAAATAATAATAGCACTTACAGTATTGTAGATCTTCGAAGTATGGATATTAATGATTCTCTCTTGGCAAGATTTAATTTGTGCAAGACAATAAGTTAACTTATTGCAGGCTTCTAACTGCAATAGTTAACTATAGCAGGCTTCTTTCTGGTATTTTCCCCTTCCCTGCACAAACACCAGATGAGGTCTTGGCCTCTCTGGCAACAGGAATTCCAGATAACTACTAGCAAGTAGAGGTGGAATCTCACTTGCAAATGCCACCAGTGCAGAGGTGGAGCATGTAGAGTGTCCCCAGTGGCTGTGAAAGTGAAGCGACACAAAGTCAGGCACTGTTTTCCCTATCTCCTAACAGTGCCTGTCCTGAAAAGAGCTCCTCCATATGCTTGGTTCCTCTGAGACCAGAGTGTGGCTGCCTCTGCAGAAGAACTTCTGAAGGGCTGTGCAAAACCCTATGTCCCTCCTGCGGTGCCTGGTACAAATATACCCATTATATCATCCAGTGTGTTCTGAAGTCTGTTTTGGAGGCTGCAGTGTTTACAGATCAGGCTTTGATGGCAAGATTTGGCAGAGGGGGATTTGCAGCGGTTTGGACTTGTTGCAGGAAGCCATATAGCTAAGGTCTGAAGTAGCTGTGGAAGGATAAAGCAGAACTATTTATCTCTGATGCCACACAGAAGATTTTCCTGAGCTGATGTGTTGCATAGCTTATGAAAGATGAGCAGGTGTACACAGAACAAATTCATTGCTTTTTTTTCCCAAAGCCAGAAGCCTGTGTTTTAAAAGTATCTGCTGAAGTGCAGGATGAGACAGAAAAGTTGAATTCTAACCCCTTTCAAGGACAAGCCTCTTGCTACTTGGTTTGGGAATTTTCTGCCTTCTGTTGCATTCTATGCTGCCATCCTCTGGCTCTTTTTATAAAATGCAACATTTTCTAAATATGTCATTTCTGGGCCTATCTGAGTTTTACCTGGGTATGAAACTTCAATGCTTTTTTGTGAAGATTATTCATAGTTAGGATTTCCTTTTGCCTGAGCAACAAGTCTCTCTCTCTCTTTCTCTGTCTCTCTCACTACCATCTCCCTGAATATTTTCCCAGACTCTTGGTCAGGCATCCAGCTCCTTTTGTCTCACTTAGCACTCAAGGTAGAGGAAGGCTACTGATTTACAAGTTTCTTCATTCGCACACCTACATCTGTAATTCCAAGTTCCCCCAGTCATCTCCCCAAGGTTTCCTGATAACAAGCCAGTGAGTTTTGGCCTGCCAGACACCAGGGTCCTGCTGACATCCCCCAACTCAGGGAGCACAGACATCTTACTGTGCCTTTCTGCAGTAAGTGGCAGTAAATGGGTGTTACCAACTCTTCCACTGATTCACTTAAATATGAACAAGTAGTTTATTTACTTTGAGGTAAATTATTTTCCGTCTGGCAGGTCAATGTTCAAAGGTGAGAGAATTTTTCCAGTCAGCTTCTGCTGATTCAAAGCCACAGAGCTTCCAAGAAATCACAACCTTCAACTCTTTCCCACATGACTGAGAACCAGAGGCTTGGGTGCAGATTCTGAAACATTGACCTGGCTAGAAAGAAGTTTTCTGTTAGCTGATAAACCTTTCAGGGAGTCATGAAAGCATTTACACTAAAGCAAACATGGGGGAGGGCAATGCATACAGGAACCTTTGCTACATGGACACATTGCACAAACCACTTTGCCCCCAGAGCAGGAAAAAACTTTGCTATTGCAGTGCTTCCCTTGGTGCCTTTGTCCTTTTGGTTGGCTCCCCATGGGCTCCCTGCCTGTTCTTTCAGACCCATCCAGCACTCCTAGGAGGAAGCCTGCTCTGCTCCCAGAGTGCTCCCAGAAAAAGCACTGCTGCTTCTTGGTGCCAGGGCATTCATCCTGACTGTCCTTCAGGGAAATGGGATGAGGAAGGCAGGTCACCAGCTTCCCAAGCAGCCCCAGCTAAGCAAGCCCATCAGAGAGGTGCCACTGCTGCCGCACACCAAGCGCAAACCCACGCACGCCGCAGAGACCTCGGCACACAGCACATCCCCGCATGCATGAGCTGTTCCTGACAGCTCACTAATCCATCACCACTGAGAGAGAACTTCCAAAATGCCTGCCTTCCCTTCTTCCTTCCTTCTTCCTGAAACATTGCTCAGTAAGAGCTCAGGAGAGTTAGTTGGAGCTTGAGACACACATCTGTTCTGGAGTGCAAGGAATTACTGCAAACAAAAAATTCAACTTAGTCTGTAAAATTACAATTAGCAGTCTTGAAATAAAAGAGATATATTTGATGGTACCAGATACGTAGAAATTTCTGCCTGGGTACTAACTTCAGGTCACAATGGGCTGACACTTTCTCCATCTGTTATTTGTTTTTGTACTGTCAGCTCAGAGGTGGGAGACAGAGGCTGGAGAAAATAGCAGCTGAGTCAAAGCTTCATTCTGGGTTCAATAAACTCGGGTTCTAAGCAGCACTGTGTGCCTCCTTTAAGCAGCTGCACTGACCTGGATACAGGATGAATCCCTCTCTTGTTCATCTTGGCACAACGAGGCTGAGATTTTCAGATCCATTTAAGAATTGGCAGAAATGGAACTGGGCTCCCAAGGCTTGAAAGAAGTCTCAGCACAGAAAACATATACACGGTTCTGTAAATAGACTTATCTTGGCATAGCTAAATACTAGAGGCTTAAGGAAACACCTAAAATACTGGTGTTAGCACCCAAATGAAATGTAGGAAATTCTTTTATTTCTTATATGTATCATCTTAAGCATTGATTTCTTACATAGCCAATGTTACTAGTCTTGACCTGTGCAACTCCTGAATAAGGAGAACTTGGAGAAGAAAAACACAAAGTACAAAAATCAATGCACCACAAATTCCTCACTTAGTGGCCTTAAAAAAAAACCAAGCTGCTTCATTTCATTTTTCAAGCAGTGCCTCTATGTTTCTGGAGAGGGCTGATGCCCTGTGATGTATGTGTAAGATAACGTTAGGACTATACACGTTGTATTCACTATAGACACTGTATTCCTCCTTGTTTTCTTAATGAAAGAATAATGAGCTCAGTGGTGCAGGAGCAACACAACATGCTGCTGTGGAGGAGACCTGCTTCACTGGTGTGTATTAAAATTAATGAGTTTCTGTACAGAGGAGAGAGGTGTCCTTACATGGGAATGAGATCTATGATCTTTGTATGGTAGCACAACTGCTGAGCAGCATGCAAATCTGCACAGCACAGTCCCAGATTATAAATTACTGTTATCAGGAGAAAAATGGGAACAGACTGAAGATACTTACTATTGCACCAAAAGAGGGGACAGGAGAGCTTTTCATTTGCATCTTAAGCACCTTCCCATTAGTAAAAATTGGATTGCTACTAGGGCACTCTTCTCCTCCCCATTTATGGAACTAACAGAGCAAAAAAATAGCCATATTGAATGCCAGCCAGCACCTGAGACTGCTAACTCAGCCAGTACTTAATGGGTCTTAATTATGGAGCCTTGTATTTTTGTGCATGGGAACAAGTATCTAGAGCTCAGCATATTTCATTAATAATTTTAATTAACACATCCTTCACAGTGGTTTTGAGCTTTTCATACTTTCCAGTTAAAGCAACAGCAAGATTTTGGAGCACCTATTAGCTTAGTACATGATATAATTATAAAAAAAATCTCTTTCATTAGGACTACTTAGTTTTATCCCAAACTCTTCAAGCCTTCATGCAAATGTGAAGAGGAATTAGTAACACATTGCTACATTGACATCTCTTTAAAGTTCATTTCCTGACTCTGAGTTCCAACGCTGGATCAAAAGGACTATTCAACAACCAGAATCAGAGATCAGAAGAGACCAGCACCCACCAGATCATTTGTTCGCAGAGCAGCGGGGGCTGATGGCTGTTAGAGGACATCCCATCTGCAGCCTGCAGCCTTCTTGCTGAGCGCTCCCTCCCCGCAGCTTCTCCTGCCTTTGAACATTGACAGGGCACACTTTGAAGGAGCCTGAATCCCAAAGGGACAGAGAGGCAGCGCTCAAAAACCAGGTGCTTTTGCTGTGCCAAAGTCTGAGAACTTCTAAAGACCCCTAGACTGAGTCAGATAAAATAAATAGTCATTTTTGGGGGGGAAAAATATCTCCCGAGTTCCACACTGAGTCTGTTCTGTCTCCATTAAAGCCTGGAGCTCTAGAAGAGCAGATAAGGGCCTTTCAGTTTCAAGTTACAAAACTATCAAGGAAGCTCAACGCAAAACTCTGACCGAGTTACCTTGTTTCACACCTGAACAGCAAATCACCTATTTTGTGAGTTCAGCAGAAGCTGCTAGCTTGCAGTTCACTTCTAGCTTTCATCATCGACACTTTATCTAAAACTCCTTTCCTAAGTGTACAAAATATTATAGAGATCACTTTCTTTTCTTAGATGCCAAAGATAAACTTATCTCAAATAAAACAATCAATGCTAGCTCCAACCATGGTATAGAACTGCAAGTACCAAATCACAGTAAAACCAGCCAACAAGCACCAGCTTACAACTGCCCTGGATGGCAGTCCACAAGCAGCAAGTAGCCCTGTGTGGCTGAGGTATCCAACCACAAACTATCCAGAGGAGCCATTTCTGCAAATTCTGGCCCAGAATTCTCTGCAATCTATAAAGTATAAATCTAATCAAGCTTTTGCAGAGGAGAAAAAAGAAGAAAAAGCCTTGGAGAAGCATCAATACACAATCTGCTAATGCAGGCAGCTTTCCAAATCTAATTGTATTTAGGCTCCTGTGGCTATGATTTATACCTAAAAATCTTTACTATGCCACTGCTCTTGAACCCAGTGTTTCCACAATATATCTGCTTCAGCCTGCAAACTGCTTCCGCTCTAATTTAATCAAACTCAGTCTATTAATAGTATGATGTAAAGGACAGTTATTTTGTTTACCTCATTAAAATAAAGAAATTTGCCATATACCCACAGCATTAAATTTCAAACCACCTAGGAATATTCCATTAAAGCAGCATTAATTCATGATTACTTAAATTTATTTTTCATTTTGTCTTGCTTGAATTGAGTTCTCACAAAAGATGATACTACCTGAATAAAGACGGCATCAGAAGGTCAGCCTCTATCACTTCATTTTAGGAAGAAGGCTGCTGTGAAGGGAAGGACAGCAAAAATGAAACCATTAACATCCCTGCTTCTCTGCATCTAGGTTTTGTCATCAAAAATAAATAACAATGTATTTTGATATGAATAGCTAGAAATAAAATTCTTGTTTTACTGAGACAGAAATGAAATTTAGCTACAACTTTAAAATGCAATCTTTACAGCAATAGCTGTAAAGACTGTAAAATGGCTGGAACACATTAGCCACTGTATTTATTTGATTGAAAATCTTTACAACACAAAAAGCAAACAAGTAATTTAACTGACAGTCCTAATGCTGAGAAACAGAATCAAAACCAGAAGGCAATTCCATAGTTTCAGAAAATATTTGGCAGCTCTTCCCTTAGAAAGGTCAAAGTTTCAATATAAAGTCAAGCAACGTGGTTTGTGGCTTTAATGTATATCTATGAATACTTTTGCATGTCTTCCCAAAGTGAAACCTGTAGAGCAAAAAAACATGTTTCTGTTTTTGCATCAGACTCAGGGCATATTTCCATGAATAGTCAAGAAAGTTTTTATATAGGAAGGGAAGTTTTCAAACCATTCACAGCCTGGCAAATGCTTCTCTGTTTTGTCCAGCCAGTCTTTTCTAAACATTTATCTGTATTTGTTACCTTCCCATCTGCTTTTAGCTTTACTATCCTCTTTATCGATTGCTGCCACTGGACATACAGAGCTGCCCTGGAAATGCCGTGACAGCAACTGGGCAGGGCAGAGTTGAGGGCATTTCCCTGTGCCCTCCACATGCTTCTACTTTATGGTGCAATTGGCCTCCAATTTCCAAGATTCTAGATATGAGTCTTTCCAGCAGGGGTATAACCACAGACACAGGCATTCACAAGAGATGCAAACTAAGGGGCAAATACTGCTGCCAGTTACTGCATGTATTTTAGAGAACTACGAAGTTTATTCAGGGAGTAGTGTATTCCAGGTTGGCCAAAGCATGCACAATGTAACAAAAATAAACCTTTGCTGCTAATGCTTTAATATGCCACAAAGTAAGTCTATACTAAACATGCTATAGAGGTGCACACTATTATAATCTCATAATTAGACTTCCGATTCCCTTTGCAAAGGCTGAGCAAAAAATAACCCAATATGTGTGTTTTCATAATTACTCAAAAAGGACATAAAATTTCTAAAATAAGCAATGCTGTTGAGGTAATAGGCATGCACTTTTAAAATTAATCAGGACTCTTAAGATGCTCTGAAAACAATCATCTTAAGGAAATAAGTATTTAACAAATGAGCTTGAGATGCTCTGCTCCTTTCCTTCCTGCCAGCTGCCATTCTGAGGTGCCAAGGAGGCAGATGTTTGGGACAGCCTCTGATTCTGCTTCTTACCTGGCAGTGAAGCATCGCTCCTCACTCCCAGCCGCTGCCCCACGGAGCACAGGGCCCACACACAGGGCAGCGCGGGCTGTGGGTCCTGGTGGCCAAGGCCTCGAGTCCAGTGGATCCCCCATCTGTGCAAGTCACTGCAGTACCCGGGAAATCCCATAAGAGGGAGACTTTATTGCACAGCACCTCGAAGGTGAGATACTTAAACGCAGCCTTGAAAATTACTCGGTCAACAATCCATGTTATAGTCGTATACACACTACAGACACCCTGGAAAGATGTAAATGTAAAGTTTTTTTAAAGGAAATATTCTGAAAATAACAACATTTGGCTGCCTATGCAAAGACGCACATCCTGCATAAAGCAGTAGACACTCATTGTAGCAGAAGATGCTAAAAAAAAGTATCCCAAGATTGTCATCTGAGAGAAGAGGCTCAGGGAAGAGCCTTTTAGTGACCCTCCAGCTGTCTAACATACCACATGCATAGCTGAGAGTGCACATTCTCTGGCCACATCCTTCGTAGATTCAATGCAGACGCTGCCCATAAAGGAAACGTGTGCTGGATCCTGCACAGTGCGAGGTGCAACTCAGAGCCACGACTCCTGTCATTGGTCACTCACCACAGGATCTATAAATCAAGGTGTCATGAAAGATGACACAGGAAAATCGAATGGTTGCCATGATACTATTGCTCACAAAACATTTTCCCATGAACCAAAACATAGTTTCCATACCCTATATAGCCTTCTCATCACATCTCTAAGAAAATTGGGATGATGTTGTTCAGATGATGCATTCCTGATCACAGAAGTGCAAACTTAAAATGCATTTGCTACAGTTTTCATAAAAATTCTTAGTATATTTATTCAATTTATAACAGTTCATGAAATGGGAAAGTTTTACATTTTATTAAAACTGACCTTTACCACCTTCCTAATGTTTTTATCATGCTAGAAATTACAGTAAACCATGGTGATCTTTACCTTAGCTGCTAATTTAGTTAGGCTTTGTCCACAACAAAAGGCAACGGTAAATGCCAACGTTAGAACTACACCCACTTATAAATCACGCAGCCTCAAGTATCATATTTAGTAAGTTAAATATTTACTAGACTATAACTAGCAAGCAACGCAAGTACCTTAGATAACTGGTTTATTAGAGGAAACATCTTTTGCAAGTATTTCTTAGCTCTACCATGGGCTTTTCTAAAATATCTTTCTCAATCTACTTTTCTTAGTCTCATGAAAGAAGTTCAAATCTGCAAGGGATGTGTGCATGAATAAAGAACAATAATATATCATCAGAGGGACCTATCGCCTCCAGCTGTACTTCTCCTTTCAGTCACGACCCTGTTGTCATTTGCAACGTGGTGAGGATAAAACCGATACCAAATGCAGTCCGATGATTTTGTTTCTGAACACCAAAGACCACAAAGGTAAGATCACAGCTTCTTAAAGTCTCTTTAGGCTGCACACTATGCTTAAAATGTGGCTGTCAAAATTTCTGTTTTTCCATAGTGTTTTGTTCCTGTGCTCCATTCTGATTTTCTATTATTTATTTTAAGATAAATTTGTCTAGTTTATATATCTACAATTAGGGTGTGGATGTGGTTTAAGAGTTCTTGCAATTTCAGAGGTGGAAGAAAAGGATACAGCACCATCTGGGTTAACGCAGCATATCTTCAATGTCAGTTCAAAATGAAAGAGGATCGGTTTCAAAGTCAGAACTATACAAATTTGTAAATTATCTGTATAACTGTAATTATTCTTGAAAGATAGGAGAAAAGCAGAGAGAGAAGATAGAAAGACAGGTGAAGGACAGAGGATAAACAGGTATTGAAACTGAATTCAATCTGACTGTTCTAAACTTGCTCCTGTCCATAATTCAGAAAATCAGTCTCTGTTTAAAGAACAATCACTGGAAGGATGTGACCATCAGTGAAGCAGCAGGCAGAGTAAAGACGTGGGCAGAGAGCATGTTTCATATTTCATTTGAACCACAACTGTTCACTCTCAGAACTAGAACTATTTATTTTAACTTGGCAGTCTAATTAGCCAGCTCCAGTTTGGATAGTCAGGAAAGGCAGCAAAAATGATGGAGAAGAGGGAGACAACTGAGGAAGTGAAAAAGAAAAACCAAGGCAGACCTGCCATTCTCAGGGTACCTCCTTAGGGCCCAAGAACTACATCCAGCAAAGGGGGCCCTTCAGAGTCCCACACTTTATGCATCAATTCCATTATCAAAAGTTGCACAAAACGTCTCCCAAACCTGGTGCTCGACCCAGCTCCGCAGGCCCCGGCGCTATGGGCTGTGACTTAGGCCCAGCCTCGCCACTCTCAGCGGCAGGCACCCCCAGAGCACCTCGCTCTTCCCTAGGTTGGCCAACAGTTGCTGAATTATCTCAGTCTCTCAATTCTCTTTCTTCAATATCTCTAAATTAAATCCCCAAACACTCTTTCACTTCCATCTCTTTTCAGATTTTCTCTATCATGTTTTCAG
>JAUBOD010000245.1:318646-328761 GCA_032353885.1 Nothura maculosa | reverse complement strand
ACTCCATAATTAGCTGAATTAGGAGGTATGTTCACCTGGCAGTATTTAATCAAGAAAAGGTTATCAGCATTATTTTAGACCAATAGTGACAAAGTATTTCTGTGCACAACTGCAGTGATAAATGCAAAGATTATATCTGAATGAGACATTATTCGCCCCAATTTATCTGGAATAGTATATGCATTCTGTTTCCTGCATGTACAGGAAAGATCATGGAGAACCAGGAGAGACTTGGGGAAGGGTAGGAAAGACATCTTCCCTGTGGAAGAAAATCTCTTCCCCTGGAAAATAGAGACTATCAGGATGACTCTGTCTCAGAAATGATGCAGAAAACAGCAGACATGAGAATGATAAGGAACATGAGAAATTCCTAATCTGTGTGTGTGTCTGTTTGAAAGCAAGGAGACATCCGTAACAGTGCAAGGTGAAAAAGCAAGCTTGTGCGACACAACACTTCTGTATATCACGTGTTACCAAACTGCAGATCTTGCTGTCACAGGAGACCTCTGAAGCATAGGATTCAATACTAAGAGAGGGATTAAGTAGATATTTCCAAAATAGTATAGTTTAGGTATCAGCTATATAGAAAAAAATACGTAATGTTTCAGAATCCACACCACTCATTAACTAACTGATGCACATGATGGTGAGCACCACGAGAGCAGGCGCACGGGGCCATTCCCTCCCACTCGCCCCGGGCCCGCAGGCTGTTGCCAGCAGCACCTGTGCGGGCCTGCGCAGCGGTGGTGCCGGGATAGCAGCCCACGTGGGGGCTCTGCTCCAAGACGGCACTTCTGTATCCCGCAATTTGACCGTATTCAGCAGCCCAACAGAGCTGGCAACTGAGTGCTCATAGTAAGGGAATAAACAACGTACAGTAATGTGAAGATGAAATAAATCTGCCTCTGCTCATATTAAAACGTGGATTTAATATATTTGCAAAGTCTGTAGACCTCCATTTCTCACATATTGGAAATATCCTAAACAGGATTTTTACAAGAAATCAAGAACAACGTTTTGTCAAAACAAAAACAAGCACAGCAGAGAGGCTATGTAATCAGCAGAGGGAGACATGCACTTTTAGAGGGCAAGTTATCCATCTTATGTATGGTCTAAGTGTCCTCTGGATTTGCCCAACTCCAATTGCAGAGGGAATCCAGCCTCCATCTTAAATTTATAAAGAAATTTGTACAATCTCCTAATCAGTATCAGGACAGAAATAGCTTATTCTCAAGACACTCATCTCAAAGTTAGAAATTAAGCAGATGCCAGTTGATACACACTGAAGATATTCACTGACTCTTATTTTCATTTTTAAGTGAGTGTTATTTCTAAAACCATTCAGCCCCAGTAACAGTGAAGACTGCAGTCAAATTCTAGTGGCTTAATTCCAACAAATTACCATTGATTCCAGTAGTGTTTTTTCTCAAGGAAGAACTCCTGAAGTTGTCCAAGTGTCTGCACTGATGTGGCATCATAAATGCCTCTCAGAAATCTAGGGTCTAGATGCATTTAAAGCTTTCCAGCTTTTCAGATGTGCAGTAGTGCTGTCCCTCTTTACTTGGTATCAGATAAAAAAGCCTTTTAAAGATCACTTGCCATTACCTCTCCTGGGTAGTGACAGTCACTGGGAAGCTGTGAGCTCCATGAAGACTTGGCTCAGAGTGGCCCCTCCAGTGAACAGATTTCAGCACCAAAGAGGACATAGCAGAACAAGCCATAGTAGGTTCAGGTCACACAGGACATATTCAGAGTGAATTACAGAGGGAAAATACGACACAACCCAACCTCCAGTAGCAAATCAGCAATGTCCATAGCCATGAAAAGACTTTAGCAGGGCACTTCTGGGGGATCTGATTTCACTATGGAGCTCCCAAAGGGTTTATCTGTTGCTGTCACACCCAAACAGACAAACATTTACAGCATCAGGACTGCTGGTGGGGCCACAGCAGAAGTACATAGAGCGTGGCTATATAGAGCAGATGTCAGATAGCAAAGAGCAGAGCTGTGATTGCCTGGCACTGTCTGTATCACCTTCAGAGTTCAGCCTAGGACTTGCATAAATCAGTCACAACTAGCTACACAACTGATAGCAAAGTTTATCTGCACACAGAGCAGCAGAAGCCTCTACGATTTCACTAATAAAAGTATTTGCAAGCAGCAAAGAAAAGGCATAATAGGTCAGGCCATTAAAGTCTGTGGAGGCAGAGGAGTTCAGAAGAGGGTAGGGAGGCTACGGTGCAGGGGTGAAATGGATGTAGGGAAATGAAATGGATGTAGTGAAATGGAATGCAGGGTGTATGGATGCAGAGTGACAGTAATAGCAGCCTGCCTGACTCCGGGATATCAGCGTGCAGAGTTTGCAGCAGCGCTGCGCAGCAGGACTCAGCTGCAGTAATCACAGCTTAGCGCCTGCCCTGCAGTTTTCACTCAGTACTTTCTATAAAAGCACAAATCAACTTTACATTGCCATCAGACTATGCTGGTACTTGCAAACACGCTCATAACTTAGGCCTCATGAATTTCTGTATTTGTTTCAAGCTTTGGGACTTCAGAGGGGCTATTGAGAAAGACAGTTCACAGTAAACAGGCAGGTTTCTCTCCACTGTATGTTTCCATACAGGGTTGTGGACAGTGTGATCCTGGCAAACATTATAACTGCGTAGTTCTAGAGACCTTGGTATCTACAGATTTTCACACTGAGGCTTCATTTACCCTTTGGGAAAAGTTTCATTTGCTTCCACTAGAGATGACATAAGGTCACTTTCAGCACACCTTAAAGTACATCTGCTTATATGGATTACCAAATAATTACAAGAAACAAGTTTCTCAGTTTCTAGTTAGCAAGTAGTGAGTATGAAAGGGAAAGCTCTAGTGAGCAGCACTTACCTATTAGACACTAGCTAGGAAGATTCAATAATTATGCCACTGTTGTCTGAGAGAGATTTCAATGGGAAGATGACCCAGATCTGATAAGCAACACTCCCCGCACAGACAGGTCTCATGCTTAATAGGTACTAATCACATTAGTCCAGAACTGAAAGAGCATGGAGCAGTGCAAACAAGATCAAAAGTATTTGAATACAGAATTATTGGGCCTTAATGAACTAAAATTCAGTTGTGTTGTGCTAATCATCTAATTCTTTAATTCATATATCATTTTCCACTTTGGACAACACAAATATTGACTAAAAAGTCAGCGTAGACCTCTCAACAAATTAAATAATGGGATAAAAGGTATTTTTTTTTCCTGGTTTGCTTTATAGCACTAAACTTACCTTTGGTCTGTAATAAAATCCATGCAATAAGTACAACAAAACAAGTTCCAGGCAGTTGACACCTGCAGGAAAGGCTCTGGATGGATCATTGACACAGCAAGCACTTGGTAGATTTCTTATTTTCTTATGAAAAATAATTCACAGGAGCTAGCGCTGAGTTCCTAAATTGGTCAAAATGTCTGTTGTAAGTTATTCCACATACTGCATACATGCGAACTTGCTGAAGAGCTCAGCATTTGATATCCTTAATATAATGCTATGCCACTCTGGCTGCAGACTGCATAAGAAAGGAGAGCAGCCCTGCTGTTTCGGGATCCCTAAAAATACTGGAGAATGAAGAGGAAAGATTTGCAGCATCATTAAACTCTATCCCAAAAAACAAGTAAGGTGCCTCTTTAAAGTATGTTACAGGCATCTCTCACTACATCCATAACATCTGACTACTTTCCACTTGCAGAACAGGATCAAACAACTAAAGTTATGTCAGGATATAGGGGTAAGAGTTCCTTGCACTTTAACATCTCTACTTGGTGGTGGACGCGTGGCTCCCATGGCCAGTGCTAAAGTTTCTGCCAATGATTGCAGGGGAATCTGGGCATGAATCCATTCATATTCAATTCCTCTAGTTAGAACGAGATAAGGCCAAGCCAACTATTCAGGCTATGGTCTTGCTTCTTCCTTAAATGCCTGCTTTTCCTGTTTGCCACATTTCCTTTTCCAAATGGCCACCTCCTATGGGAATATTTTGCTCAAGAAGCAAAATAATAATCTTCTCCATTTCATGATGAATTGTTCAGAGTACGTGTCTTCCTTTGCATTACACCAAACATTTTTTCCAGCTCACAGCTATTCCAAACATATATTTGAGAACTGGGCACAAACAGTGCTTTGCTTCTATATTTATGGTAAGATCTTATTTCTTTGTGTGTAGAGAGTACAAATGTTTTCCATTTTCAAATTAACGGCAGTACAACTTGCTTCATTCAGAAGAAAGTTTCCACTAGTCTGGAAAGAGCTATTGCTGGCAGTGCTTGTTGAGGAAATGGCAAAATGGAAAATATAGCAGCTGTTATATGAAACAAAACAAATGGGGAAAACTAATGAAATTTTTGCTTACTGGTTTGGGATGACCATCATTTCAAGTTTAGGTATAGTGGCCTCCCAAAACTGAACTATTTGAAGATAAGAATTTGTCTGCTACACACACCAGAATGCCAAGTATTTGTAACTTGCTCTAGCTTGTAAGATGGGCGTGTCACTCCTACTTAAATATTTATAATATGATGCTAAAGACGTGGTATTGCAATCTACCAGGGGGCAGAAAAGCTAATATCATCCTTCAAGGCAGCACCACCCCAAGGAATATGCAGCAGCCAGGAGAAAAAGTTTTAATGTGAACTGTCCTAGGGTCTCACACAGACATTTCTACAAACAACTTCTACTACTTCGTGCCTAGGAGTTGGATAAAAATCACTCCTTGGACCAAAAGCAAGAGAGGAGAACAGATATTTTTCCTTGCTAGTGACACAGGTTGTAACCTAGGCCTGAAACAGCAAAGATGCCAGGCCTATCTTTGCTTTTGACACCCAGCAGAGGGGATTAAGTAAAGGAAAGATTCTGCTTTCCCATACTGAGTCAGCACTGCATATATTTGAAATATCTTGCCTATTTTGTAAAAACAGAATAGAACCTCATGAAGTCTTTTGGGCATTTGTACCCTTTGGGCAAGGTAATTATATGTCCCCCTTGCTTAATGCAAGGGGTACAGAGCTCCCAGCTGCAGAATAATCAGGGTAATGCATCTCGGCTGTCAACTCCATGTTCCCAACTACAAACACTTCCTTTCCTGGTGTTCTTTGCCTTCTCAATCCCTACATAGCAGACACCAACATGCCGTGAGGTTGTTTGCTGGAGTCCAAAAAACCCATCAAATTCAATAAGAGAAATTCCTTACAATGGCACTGAAAGATGATTTTTTTTCCTAATTACTCCCTTTTATTACAAGCTGTTCCTTTCACACAGTGAAGTGAAAAACAAGTTAAAACTCTCACCAGATTTACCAAAAAGCTTTACTTACAATAAGATTTGGGGGATGCTTGAAGTAATAAGGATGATTGCTATTCTGTAACATGAACCTTGATCTGTATAAAGATATGAGCACAAACACAGTCCATTCTCCAAATGATATTTTTTGCTGATGTTCAAGAAGTTTTCTTTAAAAATAAATAGGTCAAAGAGGTTCACAGAATATGCAGAAATTATCTTCTCTGAGGTAAGAACTCAAGTGCAGTAAGAAGCAATACTTCCCATCACAGAGCAGTTTTCTAAGGGCTCCTGTGCAGAGGTTCTTTACACCTACAATATAACTGCATCTATCAAAGCAACAGTGATACTCAGTCTTCCTTATAAATTCCACACTAGTGGTATAAAGATTGTGTGACTTTTGAAAGATAATCAGAAGAAAAGCCGTTTTAGAAAACTGCCCGCAGGAGTCTATGAATGAGCTAAAAATCTTCTTTTATCTGTTCTGCTGAAAATTACTTCCAGCTTTCCAGTCAGTTCTGAACATTACAACAGTAATATTCTTCTGACAGGCTCCCTTAGTACAGATAAGCTGTTTAGATAGCCCTTTCTCCAGCCAAAGCTTGCAATATTTCAAGAAATACTACCAAGAAAAGAAATTATACTGCATAGTCAGAGTCTCCTTAATGAACTGGATCTCTCCAAATTATTTAAGCTATCTCTTCCCATCAAGAGCAAGCTCAGTACTATAAGTCAGTAGCCTAAAGCTCTTAGGAACTTCATGTTGGTCAACAGTGCTCAGAGCTGGTCATGAAGAGCAGGCCTGATACGCTGCATTATTTACACTCACATAAACTTTGAGTAACTCTGTCAAGGTTACACATCAGATTTTGGAGTGTAAGGCTAGATCTGTACTTGTGAACGGGTGTAGAGAATCAGCTATATATAATGAGATTTAGTTATAATTTGTTTATACTAATTTCACTATGCTGAGTCTGGAAGGATCAGAATCAGGAACTAAGAACTATGTGCTAGTGCTTACGTGGCTGTCAGAGACATGGTATTCAAGCATCTACGAACACTTTCTTGGTAAAATTAGTTTCATCTAAAAATGTTTTCAGCGTGAAAACATGCAAAGGGAACTGCTAACAGCTGTCACAGGCAACCACCAGGATTCTAGAGGAGGGAGAATTCTCTCTTACATTAACATCCCCACTCAGAAACTCTTTGCTCTGAGTTTCATGCACCCTGAGGATTGGCCCATCATGGTGTTTCTACACTAAGACACTGTGTCATCCCATCCAGACCTGCCAGAACACAGTCCAACTGCCCTCAAAGGCAGGACAGATCCTGCCAGGATCTAACGAAACACATGCAGACTCTACCCATCCACTTCAGGCAGCTGACATCTACAAGACTGAGCAGGTTCCTCCCTGGGGCAAAGTCAGTTTCTGCATTTCTTTTTTTGAAAGCGCTTCCTTTATTCCAGCTGAACCAGTAATACTAGATGTGCTGTCAGTTATCTTTTGGACACTCTCACTTCTCTTACAAACAGTGATCAGGATGGGTTTACTCAGTTGTTATTCTTATTAATGCCACAGTAACTCCTGCTCAATGTCCTCCTTGTAACACACTTTATCTGTCAGAATGAGGTATCAGCTGACCAAGCCCTGCCTCATTCCAAGCATGGGAATCCAACAGCTCATCAAGGAGCTTTCTAGATTTGTTATTACTTATGTGCTGTTGGCCATGGAAAAAGCCAAATTATAAGTCATGCTTGCTCTTCAGCAAGCTAGTTTTTCACTTATCAATTAACTTTTTTCCAAGCGTTAACCATGATCTCTGATTCTCTTGCTTTCTTGAGGTTACCTCTGCAGTAAGATCTCATCCAAAAGTTCAAGCGTGCTCTATTGGAATGTTTTGAGAGGTATGGTGCCACACTTATAAACTAGCAGTTGACAGGAAACTGTGCCAAAAGCAGAATGAAATCAAACTAATCAACAGGAAGTAGCAGGATTCCTGTATGTTTTTTCTTTTTTCTTTTTTTTTTTTTTTCTCTTCTGGTCTGCATTTCCCCTTCTGGGATTAATTTTTCTCCCATCTTTTCACACTCTATCCCATTGCCAGTACTAAAAATAAGCCAAATCTCCCACAGTGGTGTGTGTTTTTCTGCCAATTCTTAAGACTGCTAACAAAAACCCCTCAGCTTATTCTTATGTTGTGAGTATTCAGGATCATGACTCCTTATGCTCTACCTTTCCTATTAAGTGCTGTATCCTTTCAGGCAGCGCTCTCTGTCCTTTTCCAATATGGGGAAGGTAAAAAATACATCAAGCACCCTAAAACATGCCACTATCTAGAATAAACAGGGAAAGCTGAGTTGAAATATGAGTTATCTAGTTAAAAGGAATGAAAGACTAACTAGGTCCAGCTGACTCTTGATGATCTTTGGTCATACTAAACTTACACTGAATCATGTTATGTTATTTATAGGTGTTCTCTAACAGTGTGCACCAGCATAGGTACCCAATATAGCTATGGTCTCTAACACTAACACCAGAAAAGGTTGCCCAAAGGAGAGGACATCACCTGCCCAACAGCTGGTGTATCTGGAACACAAAATACACCAGCCAGAGAGGCCTGTGTGCAGCCTGTGCTCTCTCAGTGAACAGTTCTCTGCAATGACGGGTATCTGCATAAGAGGGCTATCTAGATTTGTGGATCTCCATAGATCCACACATTCACAGACATACACACACACTTTGTTGATATGCACAAGCAGCTATGAATAAATGCTATTTTCTCTTCAGTATTAGACAGTTTGTACAGCATATGCATTGTACAATAATCACCACCACTAAATACAACTCATCAAGGTAGAAGAAAATAAATACCACATTGGAAGCTCAGAAAATGACATTTTTCAGTCACATCTTTCCTTTTTCAAGCCAACAAACAATCCGTCTGAAAACAAGGGAGCTTGGACTGTAGCTGCTCACTGCACACAGCGACAGACACTGGGCCCTGCCAACAGCAGCAGGGCTGCTCCAGCTCTCCTTTGCTCAGAGCGCATCGCCAGGGGCTTCAGAAAACCCTGCCCACGAACAGAGAGCTGCCGAGGTCCCCTGAGAGCCTGACCCAGCCACAAGTGCTTAGCCTGTTGTGCAAAGCCCTTGCATTTGGAAAGAGCAGTGGTGCCTGGTGCAGCAAGCCTTGCACAGGCTGTGACTCAAGCACTAGGGCAGCTCCTGGCCCAGCCTCCAGCCTCGCAGGGTGAAAATGCCGCCACTCATCACCCAACCAAGTGCTGCTGGCTGCTAATGCCTAACATCTGGTTTGTGAAGGATACCAAGACAAGACCTGAGCTACAGCCCTACCGAAGCCAGCCAGCCTGCTGTAGACAAGTGGCCTCAGCATGCAGAGAATTGACAAGTGAGGCAACATGGAGCCATTTTTTTTGAGCAACACTATATCACAGGACAGGACCTTCCTTTGGCAAACTGACAGGGCCAGGTTGCACTTAAATGCAGCTACTCCGGAAAAAGAATAGTGATATCATAAGAGATTAGCACAGGAGACTCTTCAAGGGCAGATCATATTTGCTAATGATGACTACAGCCTTCTACTGGGTCTGTGCCATCCACAATAATTCATCAAAAATAACTTAGGGAGACCAGGAGGGCATAGCAGCCTATTGCAAGAGAAAAAATGTTTCCCACAAGACTTGTACTGATTCCAAAATACTGATGGAATTCTGTTTAGACCTATTCTGGAAGCCTATTTGTACTTCCTGATTGTATTAGCCATTCTAGCTCCAGGTTTGCCATCAAAGTTAATACTCAGTTGATTGTCCAGTATAAATCTCAATTTCTCCTCAGTGCCATTAATTTCTAGGACAGTGGAAACTTTCCTACAGTGCCTTATGAGATTTTTTGTTCTTAACCAAGTAGTCCTGCATGTAGCAGAACCAAACCTAATGTTGTTTATCAAGATTATTTAATCAAAGCAACATGATGTTGTTTATCAGTTGGCTAGTGAAATAGATCTCATCAGGGAGCTGCATTTATTTCTTATCTTTCACAATCTGTGCCTTGTGCTGGCTGTATGTAATTTTGGTTCTTAGTGAAGATATCAATGAATATATTGACTCTATTACTGCCCTCAAAAGAAGCATCAAATTAGAATGAGAGAATCTATTTTCCATTTACTGGTGAGCATTATATCACTTTCCATTAATGCATTAGTAGGTCCTAGCCATTACTTGGTCAAGAAATGATGATATTAGATTAGCAAACCCCAAATTATCTGGGTCATCCTATCTACCTTTTAACACCAGTGCACATTTCTCTCCACAATTTTAAACTAGCATATGCTACAGATTAAATCACTTTGGTTCAAGACTGCAGCTCTACTTGCTGTACACTAAAGAATGGCTAAGAAAAATTACTCCTCTCCACTCAAGACAAAATAACATCCGCAAAGGATGGAAACCACATTCAGTGCTTTAGGTTTTATGAAAGAGGCTATTACTGTCTTTGACTACTACAGGAGTTCAGTAGGAAAGTAACAAGTGAGGAGCCATTAGGAAGTCTGAGATACTCTAATGTGTAGTAGTATATGAGCTGCTTCCTGACTGCGGAGCACTAACCAGTTTCACTTACTGTAGAACTCTGAATCCTTACGATGTCAGGAAAATGGAAAGAACAAAAAACCCAAATATCTAATCTCATTTTTCACTCTCATCTTTTACAAAATGCTGTCATTCTATGCCCTGCTTCTATATCATAATTTTCTCTTGCAAAGGGCTTTTCTATG
>JAUBOD010000245.1:268670-297099 GCA_032353885.1 Nothura maculosa | reverse complement strand
CTGTACAGTACCTACTGCAGCACCACTGTCAAAACCAAGCTCTTCAGTGTAACTGCTAGACACTTCCTAAACAAGGGTAGGCTCTAGCACTTCACAGCAATACTGTTTCAGAATATGTATAAAATTCTGAAGATTTAATTTAGGCCAGAATATCCCTTCTTGGTGTTTATCTTTACAACTATACAAAGTAGAAAAAACTCAGATTTGAATTATATAAATGAGAATTCTTGCCTTACCACAAGGACTGAATCAGTCCCCTTAACTACCATGTGAAATGGGTATCAATATGGGTGTGGGAGTGTGCAAGGCATTTCTTGATCTCCCATGTAACCGTGTTTTTTTCCTTTCAAATTATGTGGCTTTTATATACCTTTTCAGAGTCCTCCTCTTCCATCTAAATGTCTAGGTGTGTTTAGAGTATGGACTTAAATAAACCCTTGGTAAAAGTTAATGATTCTTTAGCTCATTATGCTTCTATGAGCTTTTAATGATTAATTTTTGTATTATGATAATACTGCAATTAAATCTTGTGACATATACTGAAATACTTTTTTTTTTTTAATGCTAATGTTTATTATTTTACCCAAGAAGGGCAGAAATAGGGCACATGGTCATTGCATTGAGTTCTTTTCCAGCTCTTCAAAAATATTTATCCTTAATATAAGCTCTTACATGCAGAATGATAATCAATACCTTTGAGTAGGGTCCAAAGGTCATCTTGCAAAGTGTGGGGCCACTCTGTGCCAAAGCTGACACTTCTGCCAACTGTCTTATTTTTCCTTCTCCTCTCTCCTTTTTAAAAGCTTTTACTTTCATCCTCTTTTTTCTTCACAATTCAGTTCTGAGGACTTGTGATAAATCCTGTTTCAAAAAAGAGGAAATCCTCAACAACAGCTTAAAAATTCACACAGTATGGTACTATTGTCACTTCATGCATTTGTGAGCTTGAATAGGGCAACAGCCACAGTGCTATTTAGGCTCTTCAAGCAGCCCACAGTCCAGAATAAACAACACTCCCCTTCTAGCCTGCTTTCAGATAAAGGCAGAACTCATCTCTTTTTCTAGCATGAGAGAAATATGGTCAATCACTTAAATAACTTTGCGCTAGATTGTTTACTAATAACTCTGTGTTGATCAACTACTACCAATACCAGTACCAATACTGCTAATACTAATAACAATAGTGGTACAATTATCATTATCAGAAATGGATTCAAAGTATCAAAATTTTTTTCTTCGCTAAGTTAAAAACGTTCACAGAAAGAGATGAATAACGCGTCTGCAGCTACGGCACTCATCCACCTGCATGAGACCTTCACTTTTTAGAGTTAAATTCAGATTTGATTCCAGGTGACTTTCAAGGGAAGTGATCTGCTAATTATGAGGCTAAAGGACAATTTTCTAATTATAAACGTAACTATTTATTTATGCAGAATGTATCAGCATTGGTTAGAAAGAGGAAAAATAGGATGTAAGATACCTGCTTAAAGTCACTGTTTTACTCAGATCTGAGAGAAGAATTTCAGCAAGAGCACACCTCAGAGGTGTGCTTTAACTGAACAACTTTCTCCTCTCACAAATTTGGGATTAAATATTTCATCCTTATTTCATGAACCTTTCCAGCAAGAAGTGTTTCACATATTCTAGTTATACAAAAAAGTGCCGCAAACATTTTGTTCTGATTTAATGTGCTAAACATGCAACTTCACAGCTTAAATTTAAACAAAAAGGGCAGGAAGTGGAAAGGAATTATGACATGATTTAAATAATGTACAAACTTTCAGCATAAATCAATAGTGCCCCCTCAACACCACAATTCATACTGGTAGATTTTATCTACATTTCATTAAATAACAAAGGTTTTCAATCCACTAGCAAAAGTGTGCATGGACAAGACAATATCTTGCTCTCACAGAATATTCAAATACAGTACATAGATGTTTAGTCTCTGTAAAACTAAGTTATACTGCTTAATCTAGGCATAGAGTCATTTTTTAATGATAAACTGGTCCTTAAAACTTGCTTCTTGGTGCAGGAAATCTCACCCAAATATCGGTTTATAAAGTGGTTGTTATTAATATCTGACATTTATCTTGCCTATTTGAATTACCCAGTTTCTCTTCGGAATTTTCTAGTAATATTTGTGAGGGTGTTACTTGAGCAGGTAGTACAAATGTTTATTTTCCAGAGCTGCTTTTCTTAGGTCCATTTAGTCCGCATATTTTGCAACACTGCTGTTCTGCTAAAAGTGAAGATTTTCAGAGACAAGGTTACAGCATTTCCTTCTCCCGCCCCCCATAGAATGAAACACAAAGTGTTGATGAGCAACTAGAAAGGCCATGTAGAAAGGAGGTAAATGTCTGTAAAAACCCTAACACACAACATCAAAGGGGAATCTCGAAAACACTGTAGTGGTTTTAAGTCTGTAGCCACATAATCTCTTGGCTATTCTATCAAAGACATTTTATGCTATGCTAAAAACCCCTATATCTCAATATCTTGCTTTTTTCGTCACTATGCCTCCCCTGCAAAGATCAAGTTTCAGGCTGCCAGTCAGGCTCTGTGACAAATGTTTTACCAAAGCACGCCACGTTCAGGGATGCAAAACCCTGTAGGAAACTGCCTTTGTACAGGAGAGCTGAGAAGATACCATCACAAAGTCCATCCATCATCTGAGGTGTTTGTTCTCAGTCCAAAACAAATAGACTGGAGAAAAAAAAAAAAAAAAAAAAAAAAAAAAAAGCCAAGACTTCTGACTAATGTCTTTAGCATCTTCTGCAAAGCAGGTTTACAAAAACCACACAATACCTACGGTTATCAGTTAAGAGGAATCTACAAAACATGCAACTACTGTTGTATTAACTACTTTTAATATGAAAATAAAGAAATGCTATCTATTTTAGTTCTGCAAAATATAATTGTGTGATTTGCATCAAACAAGAGCCTGATGCATCAGCACAATATTTCTTATTCCTCAGAAACTGCTATTTGATTCAGAAGAACCCATGGTCCTTCTTCATTTCCACTTGAAATGAATTTAATTTCAGTCTCAGTTTTCTGAGAAGAACATGTATATCAGGTACATTTTATAAGAATGAGCAGAATTCCAATTTCACAGTTATTCTTGAGATATCTGAAGCCATATGCCAATTCCATATTGGAATTATTGAAATTAAATTTATCAGAGTGAGTGAAGTCACTCTTGCTAAAGTCTGTCTTCAAACTGAATCGAGTCAACAACATTGTTCCCAGTATTTAATCGAGGGAATTGTAATTTCAGACTGGAGAAGGAAATCGAGGCTCTGGAAAAAGAGGAAATGAAAATCTCAGCTAATGAAGAAGCTATTTTAAAGAAACTTAAGTCAGTTGAGAAAACAACAGAAGACATCATAAAGGTTAGTGCCAAACTTTACCAAAATATGTATTTCTTATTCATATTAACATTGATATGAGCACTTTCAGTGTTCAGTACTAGCAATGAACAGTAAAAGAGGAACTACGTGGATTCTGTGAGTATTCAAGAGTTTTTATCTAATGAAAGTAGTTAAATATAAGGGACAATTACACTGTTCAAGCTCCCAAATGTCTCCATATTCTTGTTTGCAGGAGGGAGGATAGTTCATAGCATTACTCCTCCATAGTACATGATGGAAAAAAAAAACACTACTGTTGTCACCAGTCAACTTTGAATCTCAACATGAGACAGATACAAGTAATAAGTACAGAACCTGACTGACTTGCACCCCTTCAAATTAACAGTCCAGCTGAACTGCATCGTGCCTTCTCTTGACTCCCTGAGTACTTTTAGTCATTACCCTTTGTCAAAATGTCATTTTGACATTTGAGAATCATCTTAAGCTCTCTTGAAAATATAATGAAGCAGCTCGGCTTCAATTCTCCAGCTGCTCGTAAATACACAAACATCCACTTCAAAAATAAACAGAGGGATAAACAAAACTGGGGAGCCAAATTAGCGACTTTTGAAAGTCTCTGAAATCAACCATTTTGGGTGAAAGTGTGAGCCTACATCATTAACATTTTCTAATGACTCTAGATCACAAAAAGACAAAATGTTTTACTAAAATAGAGGAGAAAATATCCCTCTCTCGCTTGCCATGTTCCAAATATTCTGAGAAGTCTCTGCTCTAGGTATCCCTCTGTATAAAGGAAAGTCCACAAAATGTTATCACTCCCCGGTAAAGTAAAACATTGTCTACAAATTATCTTTAAACTGTCTAACCATCTATATTGTTATGTGGTTCTCTTTTCTAGTCTGTAAAAGCAGAAAAAGCAGGAGTTGAAGGAGGTATGTTTGGTCAAAATCCTACTATGTTTTCTTTCTTGTACAAGTTAATAAGTGCAAACTAAAGGCACTGTAAATCTTATTTATTCAGAGACAGCAGACTACATATATGCCAACATACCTGACCTTCCGAAGTATTTCAGACCCTCTGCACTAAAAAGGGCAGGACAGGCTGCCACAGATGATGAAGAGAAGAGAAAAGGTACTGTCTGTTTCCAACTCCAAAGGTATAAATAACTAGTAAAAGCTACTTAAGTACTGAAGCTAATATGCATTTAAGACAAAGGCTACTGATATGAGATGAAGTAATTCTCAGCTAAGCTGCTTTTATCATTAATGCTGGCAAAATTGAAAGTAGGATATTGGTATAAGCAACATATATACATAATTGACAATATTTTCAACACCAACACTTTATTCCAGTACTTCATTCCTTTACCTCTAGCATTGCTCAAAGAACTTCTTATCTTTATAAAGTATGACACATTTTTAATCAGCAGTTATGCCTACAATATCTAATCAGTTTTTTTCCTAATTAATACAAAGTCTCCTACCCCAAGTGTCCAATTCCCTAATCTTGCAGTACACAGAGCCCTTTTAACTGCT
The DNA here is from genome assembly GCA_032353885.1 of Nothura maculosa. Classification (NCBI taxonomy): domain Eukaryota; kingdom Metazoa; phylum Chordata; class Aves; order Tinamiformes; family Tinamidae; genus Nothura; species Nothura maculosa. The sequence goes on along the minus strand of JAUBOD010000245.1, from coordinate 292,190 downwards.
ATTGCCCAGAATATCTCCTGATGTCAAGTTTAATCCTAGATACCTGAAAATCACATAATGAAAACCAGCTCCCCAAGGACTGATTTTCTTGCAGAAATGAATTCTAAATAAAATATTTTCTTTTCCCCCCCCTCACTTCCTGAAACTTTAACAATTTGGAAAGATGATTCAAAATGAAAATTCTATACAACATACCTGATAATTCATTTTAACATTCATTCTGCTCACCAAGACTCTTTCAGATTGTTTCTACCTGCTGCACTCCCCGTTTTTTAATACCTCTTTCTTCCAACAGCACTCTTTGCAATGGAAATTAAAGTGGAAAAAGACATGAAAACAGGAGAAAATACAGTATTATCAACAATACCTCTTCCTTCCAGTGAGTTTAAAGAGACAGGAATTAAGGTCTACGATGATGGCAGGAAGTCAGTCTACGCAGTGTCTTCCAATTGCAACTCAACAGAAAATGGCATGGATGATCTTGCTCCTGTTGAGGTGGAAGACCTTCTAAGGCAGGCAACTGAAAAAAATTCCAAGTCTCCCACAGAGTACCATGAGCCTGTGTTTGCAAACAAGTTTTGCAGGCCAACAACTCCTCAGAAAGATAAATTAGTTTCTGGACCAAAACTGGAAGACCAACAAAAAAGAAATATGAATGGACTGAGCAATCATCAGACAGAGCTCTTCAGTAAGGCAGAACCCTCTATGAAAGCACATAAAGAAAATGGTCTTGATCTCCCAAGGACAACACAACCAAGGTCTCCCTCTCCAATACTTCCTCAACCAGAGAATAGAATACACACTAACACTGAGAACAAGATGGTATGTAATGAAAAAAGAAACACTGCACATGAGGAATTAAAACCTTACCAGAACACAACAGAAAAGCATCACGAGGCAAGAGCTTTAAACTCATGTCATCTTAATGCAGCGTCCCCTGCACCTCAAGAAGATGAGGAAGATGTCCAGTACAGAGTTGTCCAAGCTTTACCATGTTATGTGGATGATTCAGAACCCGTTACAATGATTTTCATGGGTTATCAGCGTGTTGATGAAGATGCTGAAGCAGACCAAAAGTTGTCAAGATATGATGGAGTTATCCGAGCAGAACTAGTCATGATCGATGACGACGATGAAGATGAGAGCAAATCCGAGAAACCATCGTATCATCCCATAGGTCCCTATAGTCAGGTTTATCAGCCCCTGAATAGGCAGAAAACGACTGAAGTCCCACAGACGGTCACTGCAAGCAGGCTGGGTGCAAACTTGAATGCAGCACCTCACAAAAACTCCATCTCCCTACGAGAACAAGAGGAACGTTTAAGCCCTCCAACACACCACGCTCGCCTCCACAGCCAGGGACCCGGAGATGGTACCGAAGACCCCTCATTAACAGGTAACACAGGAGGAAAATCATGTCGGTGCTGTTCACTCATGTAGCAAACTAACAATACTCTATCTGCTATCAACTGTTCCTCCTTGATTCTTGGATTATTTCAGACTAACATGTAATTATTAAGCATTTTTTTGTTTGCTAGAAAATGCCAGTTACATTTAGCTACTATTGAAGTATGTCATCTGTAGCAACGCAGTAGTGTACCATACCAAAATTTTGAAACTATTTCAGAAAATCCATTTCAGTAATCTTCAAGGATTAAAACAGTGGCTGTCTTTAAAATGACAATTAAGTGTTCCATTCATGCTACCTCATTGAGGAGGATAGTTTTAATTTACTACTAGGTAGTTAACAACATTGCATCTTAACACTGTCTCCTTATTAAATTTATTCATACCTATCTATATTCTAACCTAGATAATCCAAATTGCGCCTTAAATCAGAAAAACTCCTTAATAACCAGCTTTTCATTACATTCTTCTGGAACCAATGTTGCCTACTTTGCCTTGATAATATTCATGCACATTTTATAAATTTTGTTAACCTCATTTAAACTTTTTTTATACATAATTTCTGAATGATGACAAAACAGCTTTCCTCCCTAGGTGTGATTATTCAATATAATTTATTTTTATTTCTTAATATTTCCTTCTAGTCTTTTAATATTAAAAGATGTCTATTTCTTACTGCAAAGTTTTGTACAAAAGATTGGAAAAAACAAGGGCAAGTTCTTACAGAAACATAAACCTTTTCGTTATAGTTGTGTTGCACTTCAATGCATGCAGTTAAAATGCATTTAAGCATATTTACAGAGCAGCACGTTTTAGACAGCAGGCACTTTCATTCTGTATTTGAAGTACAGCAGGTTCAGGCATTGTGATCCACATCTGCTCCTTCCCCATCTCCCAGATTACATTCACAGTAACTGTGAGAGCTTGGCAGAAAAATAAGTCCAAGTTTTGGCCTTGACTAAAGCTACAGGGGCAATCTATCATTTATTTACAATGCAAGTATATCCAAAAGACAGAGTAGCCCTTGGATCCCGTAAGGAATTTCAATAATTTTTGCATCAGCACACAATCACTAGGAAGAGCTGCTCAGTAGGACTCTGTAAAGATGCTCGCCGTTTATAATTACCAGCCACCTCATTCAGCCATGCACAGCACAGCCTGGAACACCCCAGCAGTGCTGTGCAGCCTTCCCGGTCAATCAGGTCACTTGGCTTTTCTGTCACCCCGCAGGCCTTGGCTTCCCTCAGGCTCCAGTTCTACCATCTGTGCACTTTGCTGTGGCCTCCAGGACCAAGGCTGCTGCCAGCAGCTCTGTGTCAGCAACGAGGAGCAGAGTAGCTGACCGCAAACAAAATAAAGCCTTGCAGCAGCTGCTCCAGCCCTTTGTTTTGGGGATGCTCCCCCCCATTCTCCTATCACATACGTACCTGCATGTGATGCATGCATGAGAGGGTTCTTCACTGCAAAGGCTGGCTGCTACCAAAACAATTCATCCTGCAGCCTGCCCTGTCCATGCCTCTGCACAGCTCCTGGGAAGAAGCTTGCAAGGAGGGACTGTGAGCCCACAGAACTGTTCTTGTGGCCACGTGCAGACCATGAGATACTTGCTGAGCAAGTACCAATTTGTGCTTACTTCTGACTCCTGAAAAAAAGGCTTCTGGAAGTTCTTCCTTCTCTCCAACTAACAGACAACCTCTGAGCAATTCTGGCTTTCAGAGAAGAGGAAGAACTATAAGTCTAGTCAAGGCATTTGAGAATATGTCGTATTAATTTGTATTTGCTCTTAGCCTTTAATTACACAGAACTCTACCAATGAGCAAATGGCCAATTAGGAAAAAATCTCAGACCCAATTAAATCAATAGAGGCTTGGCAATTGTCTCAGTGAGGCCAAAAATACATCCCAGGGCTCAGCACTGCCTCCAAGCAAACATCTTGAAGTACCCAGCTGAACATGGAACTAAGCTACACTCCTCCCCACCCCACCCTATTTATTACTAACCCTTGGGACAATTTGATCTGTGGAGAAAGCCAGGAAATGACTCAGGATCTCCACGCAGTCTTGTAATCTCACTGCTACTTCTGAAAAGGAAACAAAATCAGGAAAGCTTCTTATCTAGAACAATACATGACACAAAATATTTTTTAAGAAAAAAGCCATCTTCTACACAGCAGGTTCACTCTATGCCAGTGGAAAGAGAAGAGTGAGATTACGATCCTTCGTACTTCGTAATTATTAAAGTAAAAAAGCAATACAATAGAAAACGAGCAGTGCAATAGAAAAATAGGCCTCTTAGAGCTTTTGAAGGCAATTGCAGCATTTGAAAGAAAAAGCACGAAGGGCTCTCTGAAAGAGAGAGCACAGGGTGTTACCAGGGAGGAGGTCCCTTTACATAGCAATCTTGTGTTGGAAAAGTAGTCAACCTTCAGAGAAAATTACTGTAGAAGTTAATGAAGGTCAAGAACAAGAAAGGAGCAGAGAAAATGCACAAAGTGTGCCAGTCTAAATGCAGAAATCAACAGAACTGCACGAGTTAAACATTTCTGTATAAGAGCAATTTTCCTTTCCCTATGAATTTTGTGGAGGATCAAGGTATGACCTCAAGGTGTGCGTGTGTCTTCAGAAACTGCATACAGAGAAGAGCATGACAATGCTGTAATTAGGATACCAGTTCACACATTATTAGAGGGTTTTTTTGGTTGTTTTTTTTTGAGTCGAGTTAGTCTGCAAGTGTTCTGAAGAGTTCAGTACTCATCAGAGGAAAGTACTTGGGGTAGAACAAAGGCATATTAGTGCAATGAATGAAGAAAGGAAAACTGAAGCTGAATAGGCAGAAAAGTCTCCTGACAGTATTGAACAGTCTCTCTTGGGAAAAGCCAGAGTCCAAGGCTCTTGGCAGGTAGCTAGTCTGGATGAGCTAATATCTTCCTTACAACTTGAAGTACTGCAACCTTGAAAACACAATAGCCTGAGCTCCATTTGTGCTGAACAAAGTGATATGCAGTAAAACTTTCTAATAGAGAAAGTATACCCTGCCATACTGTTTCTGCAATGCAGAGAGCAATAGTCCATAGCCAATAGTCTAGTGATGTGTATAGTCTAGTGGTGTTTTTACACCAAACATATGACACATTCTCCTCTCAAACCCAAGGCAGGACCCTAATCCATCAAAATTCCTTGGTCTGCAACAGAGTCTTTGCAGCAGCAATGGTTGACACCAGCAGTCCTATGATACAAGGTTGCACACAAACATTTCCATGATTTGCAACTTCATTTCAGTATTCAAAACATAAAACATATATTGAACAATAGATCTCTGTTGCTGTTCTGGAAGTAACCTCAGTCTTTTAATTATCGGCCTGCACTGTCATTTTTAAGGTAACCTACCTTACACACCGTTACAGACCACGGTCATATTAATGTTTACACTTGCTAAGTTATTCTGTCAAATTCAAATCAGGAATACAAGCGACTGCTCTAAGGGAATTTTTTTCTGCAGATGTTGGCACAAAAGAAAAAGGCTTCTAGCAGTTAGAGCTGTCATTTAAAAACTTAAACAGAGTTTTGTTTGTTTATGCATCCTTTTAATCTGTCAGCATCCAGTCAAGGACAGAACCATCTGTCTGTTATGCATTAGTGAAGGTAACATAAAACCAAAAAAAGCAGTAAAAGTGTGCTAATTTTCTAATAGTGATAATGGAATAAATTCTTAACATATTGCCATATTGTCAAGTTACCAGAACTAATGCCTTCTACTGATTTCTTTCTGTAACACTAAATCAATGCTTATTCTGCTGGATTAACCACTGGAGGTATGTGTATTCTTCATTATTTTAAATAAGAAGATTTAGCACCAGAAAGTTAGTCATAAAACTCAGTGGCTTTTTTTGTTTGTTTTCTTTTTGCAGCTCTGAGGATAAGAATGGCAAAGCTGGGGAAAAAGGTGATTTAACAGCTATAATGACATGGAAGTAAAGTTTATTACTCAAAGCAGAATAAAGATAAGAAGAGTTTCTTCAAAATACTTTTTCTGAACTCTAATGCTCTTTTAGCTCTTTTACTTTATGCATCTGCGTTATTTTGCCTTTGCATAAACCAATGAACATTAACAGACCTGTAGATTTGACCAACTGCCACATATATGCAAAGCAAATTCTGGATCTTGCTGAAGGTAGCGGGAAGCCACCCAAGACTATAAATGCAGTATATGCAAATATGAAGCCATGGCACATACCTGTCCCTACAGTGAGAAATATGGTGTTACTGTACATGCAAAGCCAAAACACACACCTCCAGGAAATTCCCAGGACATTCTTCCACTTTCAAGTGTGCCAATCTAACTTTCAGTAAAAAAATGCCATCCAACATTTTTTCCAATAAAAACATTAGTTTATGAGAAACTAGACATGTAAGATAGGAACAGAAAGGCTAAGAGACAGGTTTCCAAGCTTACCAACTTGGCTAAAATTTACAGCATTCCTTTTAAGTAACAGACAAACCAAAATTACTAGTAAAGTCTACATTCAGGTATTTAGATGCTTCTACAGTACCACAGTCCAACCATCCTCCTATTTTATGTATGATAATGCAGCCATTCCAAGACCTCCTCCCTCTCCACCTCAGGGCTCTGCTCCCCACCAAAGCCTTACAGATGCTCCCACCCAGAGCTTCACCTGCTTTCTCACTACTGGAGGCCCCACTTTCCCAGAAACAGTTTGCCAAGCAGGCATGTTCCTGCCCATCACTAGAAAATACTACTAAGCACATACATTTTGGGTGGCCAGAAGATCCAAAAATAGTGTAAACTTCACAGCAGAGCTACTGAGTTGCCTATAGCCCACTCTGCCCTGCCAAGGATCTGCCACCAGCTGCTACCACACAGCTCTACAGCAAAGTCTCAAGGCTCCCACCAAGGAAGAGGTCAACTCCTGACACCAGGGAGCAGCCAAGGCCCTATGCGCAGCCAAAAGGTACTGCTGCACCTGATGTGGCCACCACACAAGGTGACACCAAACAAGTCACCTTATTCCAGGCTTTAGCTCTTGAGAGCAGGAGGAAATGCCTCATAGCACTGCATCCCTACATTCAGCGTGATAAAGCCATTTTGTGCTAGATTCTTGGCTGTTGTGAATTGTTAAATAGAGCTCAGCTTGCATTACTCCAGAAGAGCTGACTCATTATATCCTTGCAAAAAAATCAGCCGTAACTTCTTTTTTTTGCTGGCCTTCCTCAATTCAAAGCAAGAATCTGAAGCTACTACCTTACAGAGCTGTGACAGTAGCAACCTGCTAAGGTCCGGCCTGTAAAAAGCTGGTGGCTCCCAAGCTCAAATGGGAGAGTGAATCAGGTGAAAACAAAACTCAGGTTTTATAATTTCAGTTGGATGGTTGCCTGGAGAGTGGAATAACAGAAAAGAATAAGAAAGAATAAATGCAACTGTATTAAACTTTCTCCACGTCTCTCCTCTGTTTCAGTTTTTTTTTTAATTTTTAGCTTTTGTCTTTTTTGTTGCTGTCATTTTTTTCTTCTGCTTTGTGTTTTGTTTTGGCCTTATCCTGTTAGGATTAGACAGTCTGGAAAGCCGCAAGTTACCTTGAACCCATACCCTTCTTCCCCCTCTTTGTTTGAATGTCCTTCTTAACACAGGCTGATCTATCCCGTTAATCTGGAAAAAAAGGGGCAAACAGTAGTATTCAAAGCAGGTTAAAACAAAACAAACAGCAAAAAGACAACGATTACGCACTAAACCGACAGGCGAAATTCACTGATACGTGAAAACTAACAGAAAAACCAGAAGGACTTGCATCCTTACAGCACACAGGACACATACAGCAGCAGAAGAACAGTTAAACAGATACTACCAACCTCAGTGGGAGGAGAGGAGGGATGCAAAGGCTCTATTTTAGGGAGTCTTCTAAAAGTATCCAAAACTGAGCCACAAAAGGAAACAGATTTGGGGGGCACATTAGGAAAGGAAGGGAAAACAAACCCAAACATGTCTATGGCATGGCATTGTGTATTTACATCCTGAACTTGGTCACCCCAACCCTAAAGAGAAAAACAGAGAAGGCAACTGAAGGTCATCAAAAGAATAAAATGGCTAAATTGTGAAGAAAGTTGCATGGAAGAGGATGTACATTTGTGCAGAACTCAGTTCACATAAATGACAAAAGAAAACAAGCCATAATTATTCAAACAGAAGTTCAAGTACTCATTTCTTTCTGCCTCTTTAAATGAACTATCTTGAATTTAAAGATCCAGTATTTAATAAAGTTGGAGAATATTTATCCTTAGTTTACAAATACTTCTTCCTCTTCTGGACAACCTTTACACATCTCAATCTCATACTGAAAAATTAAAAACAAGAAAAAGCTGTTATTTGAACAAGAGCGCCGCATAGTGTTGCGATTCGTAATAGGAAACTGGTATAGGAAGGTAAGTAATCCATCTCTAGCCTTCAAACCTGGGGAAAAGGAAATAAACTGGCATCACTACACTGAATATGTAGAATTCTCTTCATCCGTTTTTTTTCCTTTTTTTTTTGTATGTGACAAGCAATAGAGGAAATTATAACTGTTCAGTATGTGGGAGAGATACAGGTACACTTTTTTTTTTAGTTCATTATACAGCATTTATGCTGTACTGCTACCAAAAAAGTTACTTTGCCTTAACCAAAGACAAAAATCAATTAAATTGCACAAGTTATTTGCATCACTTCACTTTCATCTGAAGCACAGAGCAAAAACAGAATTTCTGCATAAGACAAAGACAAATAAGCAGTATACTGCAACTGCGTATAACAACTCAAAATACAATTTGTGTTTGTGTACTTCTAGTGGTGACACTAATTGTGAACAAATTTCTGCTTTACTGAAAGGGTTTGTCTAAAGAATACGAAAAGAAATAGGTTAATGTTGACCCATCATCACAAGCTCACCACAACAGCAGAACACCAAGATCTACACCAAAATCTTCTCTCTTCTCCGGAGAAGACTTCAGTAGGTTTCTTTTTATGAAGTCAAGCAAGACATGTTTTCTCCTGAACGGCATCTGAAGTTACCAGTCAGTGAGGTGAGGAAGAAGGGATACAGCAACCACACAGGTTTCCAGATTCAAACTGCTTGGCATCCTTTTTCCTGCTGATATCAAAACGCTTCCACAGGTATTTTTCATTTAGTTTTTAAGAAACAATGAACTTGGGGAGATTCCCTAGAAGATAACTATACATTGCTCCCTAGAAGATAACCATACTTATTCATCACTCAGAAGAGAAAAATCTTCATGCATACATCCAACTTCATCAAATTTCCAATCAGATAGAGCAGAACACTGCATGAGGTTTCACAGACTATACAATCCAGCTAATATTAGGAAAGAAAAACAAAACAGGGCAACTAACAACTTTTCATCTTTATAGCTGGTATTAAGTTTGAAACAACAATCTTTCCCTCTTGACAAAAAGCAACTGCACAAGAGAGCATAACGATTGCAATAACAGGTTCTCCAGGGAACATCTAGATAGCTTTAATTTAGAAAGTAAGCATTTACCAAGCAAACAGAATCTCAATTTGCTGCCATGCAAGGCTATTCTTCCAGTTTCTACATGACAAGTTTTCATCCAATTAGGAGCCAAAAAAGCTTCAGTTCTAGTGTTTTCATTCATGTTTTAAAACTTCTTAACAATTAATAAATTTATTGTTGCAGGAAAACAATACAGCACAACACAATCAAATTACAGAAAGAATATGGCATTGATTTTAAAAAGCCCCCAATCACGTCCAGGATTTCATAGATTTTCTTTTATAAACTCATTATATACAAAACTCTCCTTCAAAATCTTGCTTAAAAAAACACAAGAAAACAGCACCCACAAACAAAACCTATATGATCAAGCACATACTTCTTGCCTTTCAGCATAAGTCTCGCCACAGCTCTTCATAGTCTCAATTTCTCTATATATAAATTATTTTTTCCAACTCTGAGGAAAGAGGGACTACTCAATTCACACCCACTCATGGCCAATAGCTGCCACTTACAACAGGATTAATCACAGCTCTGCACATGCTCTCACAGCTAACCTGGCTCCTGGATCAGCCAAAAAGAAGAACATAGAGCTTGGAGCTTGCTGTAGAACTGCTTCTGCAGGTAGCTGCACTGTGGATTTGGGGAGGTGAAGAAAGGTGCAGAAGAAATAGCTCAATTAGAGAGAATCACTACCTGACCCTTCTGTGTCCATATTTTAGACTAGGTAATCAGGAAGTAGAAGGATATTGCTGAAAAGGTCCATGCCAAGCCAGGCTCCTCTTCCATTATGATTCTATTCAACTCCCCCAGCACCTCTTTTTCCCAGCTCAATACTCCCTGGCTGAAACTACAAGGTGCTACAGCTAAATCAATTAAAGTGCAGTTTTATTTGACTGCTGCACTTTCAAGATCAACATGAATGGTATGGAAATATGGAAGCAAACTATTTAGGGCTGCAAGAATACCTATGTGTTCATCTTCACCTGCAAAGTCCTGTACTGCACTACATATTACGGGTACACCTCTGAGATTCTCTGTAAAAAGCTTCCTTAATTAAGAAAATAAAAGAACATAAACTCTTTCCATCCCCTGCACCTAGTTCATATTATTTAGATAAATCTTAGTGACTAAAAATTCCCACATTCTTACAAGGACAATTAAGTCTCCAAAACGTGCCAGTTCAGAGGACACTCGTTGAGCACTGCTAGAACTTTTCCTGAAGTCAAACTAATTCCTAATCTCTATTTCACTCAACAAGGCAGCCAAACTGCAAAGCTGCCAAGCTGTAACCTTACTGAGCAAACTTTCTTGCTTCTGTGTAACCATCAAGCAGCTTAAATCCATCACACTCATTCAGAAAAGTAATTCAGAAACTAGAAGTGGAAAGAAATGATAGTTTCATTGTAATTTTCTTTTTTTTTTTGGGGGGGGGTGGGGAGGCAGACAGGGAAAGGACTTGTTTTTGTTTTTTAATCAGCATAACTAGTTTATACAGCACTTACACTGCAAATATATTTGCTCTTTATGGTTTAGAAGCACTGGGGGGGGGAAAAAGGCAGCGTTTACGAGTGATGCAAATAGTGGCTTTAAAGGACTGAAGTTCCCAAATCCATCTGCTTATATTTGTACTGCTCTCAGAGCAGAGAGAATAGTTTTTGCATTTAACTGCAAAGATACATAACAATATTGATCTAATGTATCAACTTGAAATTGTCACAGTTTTTCCTTTGTTTTAAATAAGGCACAAGCAAGTTGTCAGATCACATGCCATTAGAATGCAAGTGATGTGAACCGAGTCTTTTCAGTTTTCTCAATAATATTCCCAAAATGTTTACAGAACTGTGACTATTAAAACAGTGTTTTCAGCACATCTTCTCAGCTTTCTTAATTTCTTACCTAACAGTGATCACTTAAATTACTACACTTAAAATATAGACATCATTTCTTACTCAGGCAAAGACTCACACTAAAAATCACATCAGGAGACAGCTTTGACAGGACTGGAGAATCCTTCTGTGGAATTGAATGCAATTCTCCCTAACACCGAGCAAGATGCACATGCACTATTTTTCTTCTAGTACATCACAGGAAGGAACAGTATTTCCTTGCAAAACTCTCGAAGACTTTCCTGGATGGACTTATTTCAGATTTGGTTGATTGCTACCAGGAAGGCAATGAGGAACACTATATTTCCACAGACATAGATAGTTAGTACAATCTGTTTAAATAGATGACCCTGCAAAAGAAGGGGGGAAAAAGTCAAAGTGTTGTTTTTTAAAAAAACAAATAATCATATAATCTCATAGTAGTATTTACAAAATGGCAACTTGCCTCTGCTTCTGCAGATGTGAGTGACTGCAATATTTGTATTCTGTCATCCTCTATGACTTCAACTGTTAGTGGAAAGGAAAAAAGTACAGTTAGCTCTGCTCTTAGGTCAGTTTTACATTGCAGAACTCTTGATTACTTCTCTACTAAATAATTCAATTCTAAACAGTACCTAGCCAAAAAATGCATCTTAAATCAGCTTTTGAATAGCATTTGAAAGAATTTCATTTGGCCTGTCATGATCCCTATTGTATTCATAGGGAAAGTGATTAATGCTTTTGACTTGATCTGAAAAACATTGTCTCTTCATTTACTAGAGTAAATAATCAAAACACTGAATTTTGAGCCAGATGAGGCATATTTAATCTAAAATTTTTCATTTTAAATTTTAAAATAATGATATTTCATGAAGAAATACTTTCAACTAGCAAAGAATAGTCATTGTTCAAGTATTTCAGATCTATTCCTCTATTTCTAGGATTTTTATCTTTTCTAATTCTTCCTCCTCCACATGCCACCTTGCACAATCTCTTAACTAACCACTTTTCTTCAGTTCTGCACGTATGTCCGGATACAGGTCATTTAACATGTAGAAAGTCATTTCCTCCTGATGAGGCTACGAATTTCCAATGAAATTCTGATCCTGACTGCTGACCCCAACCCTGGGTTTCACCTTATTTTCCCTTTTCAATTGCAGTTTCAACTGCACTTAATTTCTTGGTAATCTCTTCGCAGCATTTCACTCATGCAACAAGTTATTCATATTAGCAATCTGTAACAATAATATGCATGTTAAATCTGCTCTGTGCTCTATCAAGCCAGCCAGCATCATACAATGACAACATATATGGTGGTTTTCCAAGAATCTACCATGTTCAATCTATCCCTATATATTTTGATAAAAAGGCTACTGTTTAAAGTGGCATAAAAAAAGAAAAAAAGTCTTCCTTTAAGGTTTTGGTCTTAAAAATCACTTTGTACATAAGCATTACATTATTACTTGAGATACTCCTTAGCTTTCAAGGTAGATGCCAGCAAGCACATTTTTAAATTCATTCCACTGAAGTAATATTTTGGCATTTTGCAATCCTCAGCAAACAAGTTATCAGGAGATTTATCAGGAGGTTTGTACCTTTACGTATGAGGCAGTAGCTATGTATTTCCAGAAGAACATCAATCCCAACATGCCAAGCTACAAAACCAAACATTGTATATGTGTCCCATGGGTCTGGGAGGTCAAGTGCTGGTAGATCCATTCCCAGGAACATAGTCACAACTAGCAAGGAAAAACAAGATTAAACAAAACAAAACAAAACAAAAAAAAAATAGGATAGGAGGATATTGCTCCAGGGCAATTGACAAGTTTGTCTCCAAAAACAGAAAGATGACCAAATCATGGTTTGACGAGTGTATTTTCTCCTCTTCCACTAAATAACCTTTAATTAGCGAATTAACACTGAGATATGTTACTATAAGAACAATATCCACAAATTTTCCAAGAGTAAAGAGACATCTGAAAGGAAAAATAAACAAAACAGGTCCGTGTCACAAAGATTTACCCCAAATTTGTCTGCAATCTCTGCAGTCTTACTGACCCACTTACATCCCTAAAGCTGCACCTGATGGCCACTTGCAAGACACAGAGAAGGACAATATCTATAGTTCATGTTTTGAGGTAAGGACAACATCTATACCTCATGTTTTGAGGTAGAGGCCGTTATTAGCAACCACTGCCTTAAATCACTTAAAAAGGGAGTTACAGCTATTACTCCTACTCACCAGCTAGTATTCTAGCTGTTGTACCAGTACTCCAGTGAAACCAGTTAAACAACTGTCTCCTATTAAAAAAAGAAAACATTTCATCTATTAGTTTGTAAAAAAATAAAATTGTCAAATGAAGAAAAGGTACATTTAAAGTAGACAGCACAAGGAAAAAACAAAATCACTAAAACGTGGTTAAAATTTGTCCCTATGATTTAGTAAGACATGATTTAATCAGCTAATTTGAGTACCTTGGTGCATGTGGAGCTGGTCTGAAACCTGCCATAAGAGGCTGAAAAAATGCCAGGGCCATCACAGTACAGCCAAGATATGGATGAAAACCTGCTTGCTAAACAGAGGACATTTTCCTTAGTATCACATTATAAAGACAACAAAATTATCCAAAAGAATTTACAGTAGAGTTTATTTAAGCTTGTGCTTGTATTTTATAACATTGCAACAGCATTGTACTTATATTAGCAGTAGCTACAGGACACAATAAGCCATCCAGCAGCTGGATGCAGTTAGTTTCCCTTGAAGATGCCGATTAGCCCTATGTGGAGAAGTTCTACCAGCTGAAGAGCAAATAGTAATGATTGCAGTAACTGTTATTCTAAACTTTTCATCCTCAATCCTGCTTCTTCAGGGAAGGCCTGTTTCTTAACAATCAGCAAGTACTGGTCTCTGCTCTCACCCTCCATGTTCTAATCTCACTTTAATTTATGTTAAATTCAACAATGAATCTACTACTCTTACTTCAGTGAATGCAAATTTAAAGGTCAGAAAAAAAAAAAAGCCCACTTACTTTGCTCCATCCTCCTCGGTAAACAAAAGGTAAAACAAAAGAAATGCTTGTAAGTATGACTGTGGTCAACATAAGCATACGATGCACCTAGGAAATGAAGTTTACTTTTAGAAACTCTTCAGCTTTCTCAACAGAGTATTAAAATACGATTTGCAAAGAAAAAAATATCCTAATGATTTCTTTAGACTTTGTCTATACTAAAGTAACTAGATTTCTGATTTCTACTTACTTTGTTTTAAAAGACAAAGGAAAGACAATTACACACTAAGGTTTATCTCCTATTTCTTCAATCTAGTAGGTTTTAATTCTGTTTGCAAGAGAGCTAGAGATCCAGGGGAGATTTTGCCCACCTGAAACCACATCTCCTTTCCAAACAGGTATGAATGAGACCAGATAGGCTTGAAGAATCGTGCAACAATAACACCAATGCTAACTGTAGTAATCCAGGCAACAAACATCAGAGCACCTGCAGGCAGAAGGGGCAAAGGGAACATGATCAAAGTAAACATATACAATTTAGCTGTACATGAATACAGTCCTAATCATTATATGCTCATTGAAGTTGTATACATAAGATCAGAATTTATCAGTGTTAAATTATCACCTGGTTCAAATTACAACTTCGTAGCATTCACCAAGTTACAGGGCAGAAATATCCATAAAATAGAGAATTAGGAAATAGTGTGCCAGAGCAGCCCTGACAACTGCACATTTAATTCACTGCAGCACCACCAACAGATAAGACAAGAGCTGAAGTCGTTGCCAGCTTTACAAGTCAGAGGATGAAACACAACATTTATGACAGGCTGTCACTGATAAAGAACAAGTGGCAATTCTTTCATTGGCTTTGCTCAAAGTCCAGTATCATAAGGAAAAAAAAAAAAAAAACCCTTTGTTACCTCCAGTGGCTCCAGACTATCTATTGAAGTGTTTCTCATTACAAATACAATTAAGCTACAATAACGTAACCAAAACAAATAAAACCAGAGCGCGGCAAACAGAAGCAAGTCCTAATTAAAAAATTAGGAGGAAAGGCAAACAGAAGCTCAATCTCCTGGGCAAAGAGAATCTTACAACTCTATTCTTGAAAAGCAAAACTGACGATTAATAACTTTATTCTTACAGTCTCAGATCTTGCTAACTAACAGAATATTTAATGCATATGCCAGAAAGATCAGAGAAAATATCTGCTCTGCCATAAGGAGGAAAACAACTGTGCAAATTCAAGAGATGCAGAACTGGAAGCAGCAAGTAAAAGTTTCTGCTTACCATGAGCCTTGACAAGTTGAGGGGAGCGGGAGCCCCCAATATCCTGTGGGAGGCCTGTGATATTGTATGCTCCACTGGTGATCAGCGGCTGACGACGATGTTTGTGTATTAGTCCTCCTAAGCAGGGATACCAAATGTTTTATTTACGGCTGATGAACATCACTGTACTTTTAAGACTAATCTTATTTATAAATCTCCATTCATAATCTAAATCCATCTAAAACTCTCCATTGAGAAAGTTATGATCAGGTAAAGCTTCCTAGCATCAAGTAGGCAAGCAACATATACATAGATATAAATAAGCCTACTGTAACCTCCAGAAGCAAATTCTTGACTCAGATACAGGAAGCAGAGATGACTTCACTCAGGCTTGAAACTAGAGTTCTTAAGTTCAGATGCTAATTCTCAGGTAAGCCACATTTGGGCTTGGCATGGGCAGTTCTTGCTTACAAGAGAAAAAGAAACACAAAGCAGCTCAAAGAAACACAAGCATATGCAAAGCAAGTTTACCTTCACTAGCTTCCCCATCTGCCAGAAAGATGTAGTAACTGGCATCCAGATTAAATCTCCCTTTATAAGCAGCAAGATGAATATTCCTTCGGAAAGAACACTGAAAAATACCATCTGCAAGCCTCCATGACACATCTTCAAGGGCATTCTGTGAAACAGCAGATATCAACCATTTAAAACTTCAAAGAGGCAAACAGAATTCTTTATCACCTTTCTAGCCAGTGTTTGAACTTCACAATGTAAGGTCGGAGCAATATTTTCCTGCTCATAACAACTATCTCTGTTCCATTCCCAATCTTTAATGCAACACAGATTCCATGTTCAACACTAGTAAAGGGAAACTATTGCATAACCAGTAATAATACCCACAAAGTTACTCAGTAGCATAAACTTTCCACCATATGACTATTTCTAAAATAGAATTTATAGACTTCCAAAGGAAATACTGCTTAGGAAGGAAGAGCATGACCATTCTTAGCATAAAGAAATAAGAATTCATCTTGCTATTTACAGTTGCAGTGTTAAGTAAAGGCACAAAGCAGCAACATATCACTGGCCACTTCAAATCTACAGTCATGAAAGAGCTTTAGTTGTTTTCAAATGTACCTCTGAATCTAAAACAGGAGGACTTCGTTCCTTCAGGTAAGCAGTGCTTACACTAACATGGTGGTCCTCATTAACACAAAGATACGCATCATCATCACCCTAGAGTTTAAAAAGAAAAATGAAATAAATATATTTACAGCCCAATACAAATTTCTACTGATGATCTCAAAGCACTTTGTTAATCTACACAGCAAGCACGGAATTCAGTCAATGATCTAACAAAAGACCTAAGACAATACTCCTATTAAGCTATCATTTGCCACCTAGCCAACATGTCTGTATTACAGACAGAACATAAGGCAAGCAGACGACACAGGTAAACTATAATTTCCCTTCCCCCAGAGTCTCTTTGACATTATCAGAAGTTTAACCATTTATAGATTCCATTAAATTAATCAAATGGAGATAGAGGTTGAAGTTATAAATAAAAATAAACCAAAATCACTTCTTAAAGTTATGTGTCTTAGAGCTGTAAAGGCACAAAAAAACCAAGGATTAGCACAGCAGCTCACATCAGGGACGTGAACATACACAGCATTTCCTCTGCACAGCTGTTAATTCAGACTATGCATTTGTCAACAGTATTGTCCCTTCACTTTAAAACCAATTTAAAAAGAAACTGTAAAGTTTTGTTTTAAAGTCTGGAGTAGAGATGGAATAATTCCTATACAAAGGCTTTCAGTGCCATGTAGCTTCTGAGTCCAGGCAGGGTTTTTATGGCTAGGGAATTTAGAAAGGCTCATCTAACTGCAAGCCTATCTGCTACTGCAGGTTATGGAGGATTCTGTCTAAATACAACCAGAGGGGAACTCTACCACAGAGAGAAATAAATAGAAAATAATAGTCAGTCCTGAGCTTAAGCCATGTATTGACATAGAAAAGACCTTTTGCACTTTCTTCTGCACTATAGAGGAAATTACTTGCAAGTCATCACACTATTTTGCTTTTCCACATGAATGCTTTGATAGACTACCATTCAAATTTAACTTTACTGGAATCACAAAAGTAACTACAGACGGAAAATGGGACACTCACCATCCACTGGTCATGGGACAATGCAAAGGCTAAATATCCCTCACTGGGACCACTCATTTCAATGAGTACTGAGCTCTTCTCTTGTCGGAAGGACAGAAAAAAACAGGAGGCACTTTCAGGATCACAGCCGGATGGGTTCCTAACGCAGAACTTTGTATTTCCACAGCCTGATGCATTGAACTAGACAATTAAAAAAATAATCAATAAATTAGATAAAAACAAAAAAAACCACCAACACACACACTTTCCTCTTCCTTCCCACCCTGTCCTAGAAGAAACCACATAAGCAAAAAAAATCCCTATTTCCCTCCATGTACCCATCTCGTAAGCCATTTATTCCAGGACAATTCCACTACAATTATTCCAGGAGTAGGAAATGAAACAATCATGTATTTTAAACTGTACTTTAAGCTAAATTTTCACTTTAAATAAACAATAGAAAAGTCATGCTGTAATATCACATAGAACATGTAAATTAAAAGTCATGCTGCAACATCAATAATGCTTGATCAATCCACTAAAACTGAATTAAGAATTTGAAATTCAGTCACATAGATGAATGCATACAGAGAATTCTGAGGCTGCAGTTACTAAACAGGAATAAATAGGATACATGACCACAACACTTCACATATCTATTCTAACATAGACCTAACTTTAGCTAATGATTTAAGGGTTGATTAGTAATTTGAGATTATTCTGTGTGAGAATTGACAGTGTTTAACTTGCACAAATTTGCACAACTCAAGTAACACAGAGTAGCTCTGCCTATGCACTTAATTTCTGATACATAAATTAGGCATCCATCATCTTTCCTTTTCTGCCACCCCAGAGATAGGGACAAAATCCTATATTGTATCAGTGAATTTTAATTAAATTCCATTGACTGCAAGCACTAAAGACAAAATTATTTGGCTTTATAATTACTCACTGAGTTTGTTAAGTAGGAAATTGGATGTGAAGTAGATACAGGCTCTGAAGTTTTATGAAAAGGTGTTGGGGATGGTGCATTTGGCTGAGAAACAATGGCACCAGGAATCTTTACCCAGAAGGTCTTGTATTTCTTCACAACTGTGGCTCTTTAAATAAATAAAAAAATAAATAAATAGGGTGGGGGAGAAGAAATAGGGAGGACAGGACAAAGCTTTCTTTTTTGTACAGCATATTTATCTGGTTTTATTAAAGGAAAAAAAAAAACACCAGATGCATACCTGTTAACACCGTGCAATTTTGCCATTTCAAGTAGGAAAATACCTGATACCTCTGTGGAAAAGTAGCTTTAAACCACCCACTATCTGGGCTTCTGGATACAAGAAACAGATTTATCCCTGTGGCTCAAATTACAGCCTCGTGAAAAAAAAAGCTGTTAGCTTTACATTTGAGAATGGTTGTCACAAAATTATGACCTCCAAGTTCTCTGTAAAAACGACCTACACTAATTCAGTTTGAAGAAAGCAAAAGATGTCAACTCTTCATGCCAAAGGTCTAAAGACACATCTCAATTTATGACCCTTATCTGCAGCAAACACTACAGGTTTGTCTTGTTTTTTCATAAATTATAATACTGAATTTACTTACAGGAACTGTACATGTTTCGGTGCATCTCCAGGAGCAACCCAGTAGACTCTCACCATTTTTTTTTTTGCTTTATTTGTGTGACTGACTGCTGAGTTCTGAAATTGCACACACAGAGTTATACAGTGGAAATGCACTAATGAGATATCAGCTGATAGCCATCAAACAGGCTGGGGGAAATCCTGAACAAATATTGCACTGGTACAGCACACGCATCTAGTCCAACTAGCCTAACAAAGTTCATCAATTTTCCCCTCAGAGAGACATAACTTGAATGAAACTCTCCAGCAAGTGTGGAAATTGACTGATAATTCTTTTATTGAGTAAAGGGAGTATATCTTCCTCTTTATAATACCAAGCTTAAGTCCTGATGACATTACAGCCCACTAACCGCAGTGAGCCATGCCTCTATTGCAACTCCTACCAACTCCCCGAGATACTTACTGAGCTCAAAGACTATTATGCCACCCCATGCTCTAGATGTCCCTGCAGGAGCAGGGGAGGTTGGACTAGATGATCTCTAGAGGTCCCTTTCAACCTTAACCATTCTGTGACTATTATGCAGCCTAGTTCTGCCTCTCTCTAGTTGCAATCTTCTACAAACTCCTTAGTGCCTGATTGAAGACTCTATACTGTACCTTTGTATGGCCACATGTAAGAAGTTGAGAAAGTTTCTGGTCAACTAATATAAAAGAGCCAACTGCAGGACTATCCCAGTTTTCTGCATTTCGAGCTTGTATGAAAAATCCTTCAAAATCTGGTCCAGACAGATTAACTGAATCAAGAAGGAAAACAAAAGGAAGTTTAAATACTCTCCAGAGGAGGAATGAAAGATTTCAAGACTAAAATATCATTTTAAAAGATACTGAATGGCTGCTACAGGAATTATCTGAACCAGCTCCAACTGCTTATGTAGCTGAGTAAACACATATATCATGTACTACAACGGCTCTATGACAGAGTAAGAAAAACAAATAAATCTTCAGCTATAATGAACACGGTACCTTCAATTTTGTCCCCTGGTTTAAATTGAGTCCCATTCGCTGTAATAATGTGCTCAGGTGATGATTGTGGAGAACTACCATGATGGGGCATCATGCTCCCACATACTGCTCTTACTTTTCCATTTGGATAACCATACAGAGGTCCATAAAAGGAAATAAACATCCAAACAGCAAAAGCAAGGCCAGGCAGCTCCATCTGAAAGAAATTAAGCCACAGGCAATGAAATATAGTCAACTTCAACATTGCAGCTCTCCACTCATCCTTAGAAGAGCTAGTCCAATTCCCACATTTAAAAAAATGCATTGAAAACATAAATATGCAAGAGAGGACACCAGGTCTTGCTGCACCAACTCTATACAAGTAATATATGCTTCCAGTAATTGTCAGACTTAGTTTATACAAGGGCTTGAAATGTAGTATCTTTGAACATTCTTGCAAAGTTCTGTATAACAAATTTAACAAATTCCTCCTCTCCCAGAGGATTGTGGGTATATTACATTCTAGATTTCCTTTGTTTCTACTTCTCCCTTTTTATTATTGAAGTAGAAATAGTTCTTTAAGCATTTGAATACACAAATATAAAGCTTAAAATATATTTTGACATATAAATGTCCATAGAACTGAGGAACTACCCAGCTAACATTAAGTCCACTTGCTTATTAGTCACAGCTCCAAACCATGCATCATTAGAGACTGCAGTTTATTTCCACAGTTTGCATCTATTTCTTCAGATATTACACAGAATTTCCAGGGGCTGCCTTATTCCCTAAAGACACTGAAATTGCTAAGTGTCAGAATCTCCTTGTTTAAAAATACACCATCACAACTACTTTTAAGGGAACAGGAACATAGAAAAGGTGCAGAACAGCACGCCTGCAGAGCCTAAGACAGAGATATGACTGCACAATCCTGGCATTCATCATCCAGGGCTGTCTTCAAGACAGCTGTGGTGATTCTTTTGCTATTCAGCTTACAGTGCTTGCACCGTATTTATAGAACACCTTAGGCAGCAACAAGAAGCATTTGCATACCCAACAAGCTGAGAGAACAAAACGTATCTTTCCTTCTACCCTTAAACACAAAAAGTGGATCATCAGCCCTAGTGGCACAGATATCAGGCAAACAAGTCTGCCTTTTGGAGAAACCAACTCCATCCTGTACCAAGTGATAAGAAATATCGTGTTATGAAGTTCCTGGAGAGCACACATGGATGAGCAGATAAGAAAGGAACAGAGTCATATGAGACTGAATCCTGATATCTAAAGAGCATTCAAAAGACAGCAAAATATGCCACGGTGTAGTCTTACATACTCATGAATATAATTTTTCTCCAAACTTTCTACATATTTAGTGCCAGAAACACACAAGATCCTGAGCAATACTACATTTGTACTTTAACATAAGGCCTCCTTAAAACTTTATGTTAACAAATACAGGAAAATCTATGTGCTTTTTGGAAAATTGTTATTTCGGGAACTAGAAAAAAAATCAGCTTCTCAGAAATATTCAATACAACATGGTATTTTTATACTTTCTAGTTGAAGTCAATCTTTCTAGCTCCAATTCCTCTCCAAACTGTCAGACATCTAAACCAATATAATTTCGTTCTTGCCTTCTCAGCTGCTTTAGCCTCAGACGTAAGGTTCAGCACAATAGTGGCAGTAAGGCAGCCTACATGAACACTGAGGAGATCTTTAAAAAAAGTTGGTGCCAGAAGAGATAAAGCTGCATATCACAAGAGAGATAGGAATAAGAGAAGCACAGTATTCTTAAGAAGAGGATGTGGTAGGTATTGCAAACAAACAAAAAAATGTGTTTTTTGCAATCTCATTTGACTTGAACACTGATGGACAGTGGTAGAGAAAAGGAGAGAGATGAAAAGAAAAATGAATGAGGTAAATGTCTGAAAGAGGTTCTGTACTGACAGTATAATTTTTACATGGTTAACTAAGTCCTTTAAGGGAGCTGGACTCAAGATTGATAAGCAATTATGGCTATTATGAGGTGGTCCAGTACTTCCACAATGGATCTTCTGTTTTGCTTATAAAACCTAACTTACAGACATGCGCAGATAAAAGGACCAGCCACTCCTATGCAGCAGTTCAATATATTGCCTTTCCAATACAAGGCAAACATCCTTTCTTTTAAAGATTACATAGTTTCACTTTTCTCTATAATTCTACAGACAAGAGCTTTCCTTGTTTTCAAGTAATAACAGGAATTATTGCATTTTTTAGAAGTCTTGCATGCTATCCTAGAACACAGAACCATCACAGAGAATCATAGGAGTAACCAGCACTTAAAAATCTTAGGATCAGTCTAATTACACACGTTAACAGCATAGGAAAACTTCATTACCAGAGGCTATGTTTACAAAGCCTGGGTGTGATGTGAATAATGCTTAATCTCATCTTGAAGCGAAAAAAAGCCTTTTAAAGAAAAAGTTTTTCTTGGTACAAGATTTTTAAGAGTTTAATTGAAGCTACCTATTTTACAGAATCATTGTTCATTCTATTATTTTACTGCTTCCAGAAACGTGGCTCAAAGAAGAATAGGTAATTTCTCTTTAAATAATAATTAATCAGCAGATATCAGTGAAATCTTTTCTGGTTAAGATAGAATAAAGCCTAAATATGAACTGTGTTAACCCCTTAAACTACAAAAGTACAGGCTAGATTCAAAATGAGAATCTGAGTACTCAAAACTTGAGGTAATGCAATCTGTAATCAATAACATTTGAATATACTTTCAGTTCCTGTTGTGCTATAACATGCTGATTTGTTCCTATATGACAGATTAAGCTCACAAGAAGAAAGAAATAGCTTTGGCCATAACATATCTACAACCCCTTGAAATAAGGCAACTCCCTGATGATGAAGGCATCCAGATTGGCTGACCTTTAAATTCCATTTACTGAAGAGGAACAGGAATAACCGACTGTGTAACTGAATCATAATGATGCTAAAAGCACACAAAACCTAATTCTTGTAGTATTTTTCCAACCGGCAACCACAAGCATTGACTCCAGTTGAGTATCCTTTAAGTTTCGTCTGGAAGGACAAAATGGAGTTTAAGGATTTTTGCACTATGGGTTGATCTGTTTTCCAAGGTTAAAACATTGCAGTGAAATGCTTCCGTGTCAGCCAGGACCTGGGAATACACACAGCTTCCTTGCCTCTCTCAACTCTGCCGGAGGTACCACTCCACAGGGCAGCACTGCAGGGACTGCACGGCCAAGGGTACAAAAGGGTGTCCCAGAACACAGCAGTCACAACAGCCAAGAGTCCTTTCTCTACAGCTAGATTAGGGACTATAGCACACTATATCACTGCACACAGAACACACTGTAAGGCAATTATACAAACCACTACATATCTCACATTCATTTACAACAGGAAAAGTTCCACAGTCTAGAAAAAACTTTGTAATCTGTAATTCTGTTTCAACATTCATTTGACTGGAGGAGGGACAAAACTATAAAAGATTCTCCTTCACTTTTTGCTAAGAATGAATGTTTATTTTCAGTTAGTATGAACAGAAAATAGGGAGCCCTGCCAGGACCTGACAAGAACACTTCTGTGTTAAGTTGAACATTGAGTAGCTAAGGGCCAAGGTAAGTATCTGTGGCTTAACCTCAGGAGATTTTGCCTGCAAAGGCTGATAATAAATAGCGGGGGGGGGGGGGGGGGGGGGGGG
>JAUBOD010000245.1:219010-260690 GCA_032353885.1 Nothura maculosa | reverse complement strand
CGCGCTGCCCGCCCCCGGCCCCGGCAGCGCCGCCCGGAGCCCCCCCGGCCCGCGGCCGCCATGCCGAGCACGAAGCAGACGCGGCTGCTGCACCTCGACGAGATGGAGAGGCTGGACAAGACCCTCTTCAGGCTGGAGCAAGGTGGGCGCCGCGGGCGCAGGAGTTTGCTGTAAAACTGCCCTAGTAGAAGAGTAATGCTTTCGTTCGTGTTTATGTAAATAAAAGCTCTTTAAATATAATGTTTTCATAAGTTTCTTTGCAATCTGAAAAAATAACGTTGGTGTACAAGTTGCGGAGTGGATCCTAACCTCTGTTATTGACTTTGAGTTGTTGAGTAAGCTTCTCTGGAGAGAGGGGGACAAAAATGCAGGGATTTCAGACGTCCAAGTGCCTTTGCTGGTGGCTGTCGGAGACACCGCGTGAAATTTGAGCCCCGCGTTCCTGCTGTCAGTGTAACTGCTACAGGAAATAAGATATCAGTGGCATATATCCCTGTGCTCTAATTTTAGAGATCTCTGCAACAAAATGTCAAGGCATTGCTGTAGAGAATTGTGCTCACCTTCCAAAAGTGATTTTTTGTATAAACTTCCGCAGTCAAGTGAGCTTCACTTTTACCTGAGAGACATTCAGGTAGTAATAACACTACTTCTCTGTATGACTTCTTTGATGCAGTGACAATTATGTTAACAAGAAAAACTAGGAGCTTGTTGATACTCAAATATTTAAATATACTCAGGCAGCTGAACTCTGATATTAGAGCTGCTGTGATTCTACCTCTTGAGCAACTTAACCCCTTTCCAGCTTAAGAAAGTGGAACTTGTTGAATTCTTTTAGAAATAGTTCTTTCAAATATTTGCCTTTACAAATGCACCGATTTCTTTTATTCCGAATTTCCATTTATAGACTGTGCTGCCAGGCAATTGCATGACTGACATGTAGCTTAGTAAAAGTTTTCATGCAAACACTTAGACATCTAGAAATATGCTGTAGTAATCTAGCACGTGCTTAATGAAGGCCCTTATACATGCAGGTGGAAACATTTTGCAAGACCTGTTGGACTATTCTTAATTCTTTATTTCAGCTGAAATAACTCCGATACAGTTTTAGTCCTATTATTTTAATTGCATTCTCTCTATCCTGATTATCTTAAATCTAAGTACTTTCCAGTGCGTACATGTGTTGCAGGACTTGCACAGGTTCCGCAGAGCTCAGTGATTCAAAGGAAAATCTAAGGATTTATTTGAATGCTGTAGATACTTGCAAGTAAACATGATTTTACAGTTAAAAAGCATAAATTTTAAACCTGAGATTTACCCTTTAAAAAAGTGTGTATCTGCATAGGATTTTATGTGGTTTGGTGACCATAATCTCCTGTCTTTTGTTTTTAAGACTTTATATGGAAAGGGGAAACAAAAATGGAAAGAGGATAAATAGTTCCATATAAAGGAAAAATCCTGTGCATAAACTGTCAAATGTGCACAGGAAAAGGATAGGAAAACAGGGAAAGAAGTTGATGTGGAAATATGCTATCCTGCAGATGCTCCTGAAAGTTATGTTGGTGCCTTTTTTCCTTAACATACTATCAAATTACAAACTGTTCCTGCAGAATAGAAATATCTAATCCTCCTGATGTCTTTAATTAGGTTTTGAACTGCAGTTCCGACTGGGCCCAACTCTTCAAGGCAAGCATGTTACTGTGTACACTAACTATCCAGCTTCTGGAGAAGCATTCGATCGACGCAAGTTCAGGACATTATCATGGCACAATCCTACAGGAAAAGAAGATGATTCTGACAAATATTGCAAACTGGATCTCCAGATTTCTGGGTCCTATCAGTATTATTTCAGTCTCGGGTAAGGGGAAATTTATACATCTTGACAACTGTAGTCTGCTCCCTATTTCTGCATGCATTTTAATCCTGAAGAAATACTGTTAGGAATAAAACCGTTTTTTTTCTGTGTATTTTAAATGCAAAAGTGAGACCTATCTAAATCTGATGAAATACAAAGTTGTGGTGGTTGTCTAATGTTGGAACCATATTCATTAAATTACAAAGTAATTGCTATTCTAAATATCTGAATGGTTAGTTTTTACTCTCTCCATTGGCCAGGTAAAGCATTGAGGGATTTTCTTCCTAAGATAGATGTTCTTCACGGTACTTTTATTTCAATAGAGGAAGAGAATAGCAGTGTCTGTAATGGCTATAATGTAATGTTGTGAGCTTCTAAAATGCAGGAACTGAGGATTTAATTCCCTTAGACTGAAGAGCCCGAGTCTCTCTTTACTACTATAGTTCTCCAGTGGGCAGTCGTATTTTCTTTCCAGCCATATTCTAAAAGCAGGAATGAGAATCTAGTCTCCAAGACAATACCAAAGGCATCTCACTTAGGAGAGAGCTTTAATTGTATTCCTTCAGGCACAGGTGCAAGTCCAGTGCAGAGATGGTACTTGAGATGCATGTTGCAGCAGTATTTCCTATTCTGTTTAGTACACTGCTGGGTAGCCTTTAGTATTTTTAAAATAGGTGCATTTGTCAGTTTCTGTTTCTGAAAATGACTAGTATTTCCTATATCCATGACCATTTCATTATTTTTTCCTAGAAATGAGAAAAGTGGTGGAGGTTACATAGTTGTGGATCCCATTTTACGTGTTGGAGCTGATAATCATGTGCTACCTTTGGATTGTGTCACACTCCAGACATTCCTTGCTAAGTGTTTGGGGCCGTTTCATGAATGGGAAGATAGGCTTAAAGTTGCGAAAGAAACAGGTAATACCAATATACATAATAAAGGAATTAAAAGATATATACAAGATTAAAAGATCATATAAAATATATATTTTAAATATATATAATACTTATATATAATATATTTATATATTTATCTAAATATTTTCCTCCAAGTTCAACAGATTTCATAGTTTAAGTCAGTGGAACAATTAAAGTAGATGCTTAAATGCAAGAATTTGGAATTTACTTGCATGAGAAATCACTGATTTTATTGAATTGGTTTTGGATGGACAGCAAAGTTTGTAGAATGGGGAGTGTGATTAAGACAAGTATAATGCAGCGTGTTGGTGAGAAAACAGAGTAATTTACACATGTTACTTCAAACATTAACTTTTAATACTCTAATACTGTAATTTAGTATGTTTTTGGCAACAAACTACTACTGAGTTTTTTTTCTTGTTGCTCAGGTTACAATATGATTCATTTTACACCACTTCAGAAACTTGGACTGTCTAGATCATGTTATTCATTGGCTGATCAATTAGAAGTAAACCCCGAATTTTCAAGCCGTGATAAAAAGTGCACTTGGAGTGACATAGGCGCTCTTGTGGAAAAAATGAAAAATGAATGGAATATGCTTTGCATCACAGATGTAGTCTACAATCATACTGGTAAGATTTTCTCATATGTATTAATAACCAGATTAGTCTGGTAATGATATCCCACTATTTCCTTAATCTTGATCTGCTTTTACATCTATTACGGAGACATATCTACTAAGAATGCAAAAAAATAATTTTGTATTCTTAAAGAGTGATTAGAGGTCTTGACAGAGGACATTCACAAGCTTATACTTGAACTGTTTTTCTAAGTATTGTGCCTGTTTTACGATCTGCAGTGTTCAGCTTGCATATAAATGAATGGCATCTGTTACAAATTCATATTACAGATTAAACTGTTTATTCTTTCAGCTATCTAATTCTGGTAGAGAAAAGCAAGGTCATGAATAACAAAACAGAATGTGGCAAAACTGCTTTCTGTTATTCTTTTTTAATTTACATCCTTTTTGGCAAAAGGATGCGTGCATGTTTAAATAGAGCTTGCTAAATATTATTTAAACTCACTGTCAGAGTTCCAGAGCATTTTGTATTTTTGCTTCTTAATTTTGTAAGTTCTGTTTCAGGTAAATAAATATTCAAGTGAATAAAATCATGAGAAGTTACAATTTATATTTGGTTATAGCAAGGAAATAATAAACAGAATAAGGACAGGAGACTGATTAAGCAAAGGAGGAAAAAAAAATAAAGTGTTTTAAAAGATTTATTTCTTATAGCTCAAGTGTGATGTTATGGAGTTTTTGTTTAGTTTTCCTTCAGTATACTGTAATGAAGGTATAAATGAAGAATGCTTCTCATATTGTAAAGACAGCCAAGTCAGTGTGAATATTCAGAGTTTAAGCCAAGGTACTTGATTTTTGCACCTTGATTAGAAAGAAGCAGAGAGTGCTTGGACTCTCTTGTAGAGAAGGCTAGAATGGTGTTTTGATGTTAATGTCTTTGTTAGTCTCTAAAATAGAGAAGAAAAGTCAACAGCTATGTCCTGAATTTAAATATAGTGGTAAATGTATGTGCATATTAAACTTAGGTACACATTTGGCATTGTTATAGGGAGATCATTGATAGGTCATAGCTGAGCTTGAAAGCCCTGCTTGTAACTGGGAAGATTTGCCCCCCTTTTTGACCTGATACTTCTTTAAAAGTATCCAATTAAAATCATGTTTTCGTCAGCATGTACCTTTCAGTAATAGAAAGGAAAATACAAAGTATCCCTTTTGCCCTGAATTTTCAGTGACTTTAACTTATATCATAATTTCTGTGTCTTTAAGAAGAGGTATCTTCCTAAGTTAACTTAATATCTTGGATTAAAATGATGAATTTTATTTTTAGTTGTATTCACTGATGGAAGACCTTTGTAGTAAATCAGTTCTTGCTCAGCAGAATAAAGTTTTTTCTTTTTTTGGAGAAAAGTTCCCGCCCTGTAGCGTATATATTAAAGAAAACAAAAGAGGTCTGGTTGGCCAAGAGCAGACTTTAACAGCCTCAACTTTATTTAACTTGCAAATCAGTAAGATGCACATGGCAGAATTCCATGTTTATAAGGTCAAACCATTTGTGGAAATTGAGATCTTCATGCCATGCCCTTAATGGTCTTGAGATGTAATATAGGAGGGTATTTAAAAGAGCTATTCAAACGGGAGGCTGAGAGAGTACACTTTGTCCCTTTGACATTTTTGTTTGAACTTCTTTGAGTGAAACTAAGTTGTTTTTCAGTTCTTAATTGTTCTGCACTTGTGGACATGTTAATGACTCTGATGCCTTAACTCACTGAATACTTTCTGTGAGTTTGATCCTATTTTTTATGTTTTTCTAAAACAATAGAATGATGAGGCATGTTTTATAAAAAGTGTCAAAAAAGTAAAATTTGAGCACCACATCTCCTCTTTAACATTTTGGTTTTTTAAATTCAGAGATTTGAAAGAGTTTAAGGAGAGTATTTTCTGTTAAACTGCATATTTAAGACAGTTTCTTAAAAAGAAATTGTTGATTTTTGTTGTATTTCAAAAATTAAAATATTCTGTTTTGTATGTATTTACCTATGTTAATGTCTAGCACTGTCTGTAATAGATTACACCCCTTTGTAATTGAAGGCTCTTTAACTTCTTTGAGTTAGTCCCTACTGCTCATCATAGTCTGAATTTTTTTTTGCCGGGGAGGATGGATGGGAAGAAGAGGGAAAATGTGTTGGTTTTTTAATCTGCTGTTTGGTGCTATAGGCGAAGATTAGAAAATAGAAGTATGATAGTAGTGTCTAATCTGAAAGCGTGTGCACCCAACTCCCTGGATGAGATCCATTTAAATATATTTTTTGTTAGTAGTTTTGTGTTTGTGACATCTTAAGGGTATGAATATAAAATAATTTACACACCTTAAACCTTGCTATGGAATGTACAGTTTTTCTCAAACACATCCAGGGATTTTAAAAGCAATGCTTTTAACATTTTCTGCAACAAAAACATATTTTTTCTCAGTATGTTAAAATTGGTGGTACTACTTTTTTACATAACTAACTGTAAGTTTCTCTGTAGTCTGCATGACTGAATGTCGTGGGGAAAAATGGTCCTAATGCACACTTCTGTATAGGCAAGATTCTTCTGTTGGCTGAAAAAAAATGGAAAAATGAAATGTGAACTAAGTATACAGTATCATAAGTTCTTGATATTAAGATATTTTCATAAAAAAAACTAAGTTCTGAGGCTATATATTTCTTTTCTCCTATTTTTAAAATAAGCTGCTAACAGTGAATGGCTGAGGAAGCATCCAGAATGTGGCTACAATCTTGTAAATTCTCCTCACCTGAAGCCAGCCTGGGTCTTAGACAGAGCTCTCTGGCACTTGAGTTGTATGGTGGCTGGAGGAAAGTGTATTGATAAAGGTGTCCCTCCTTTAATTGAGAATGATCATCACCTGAATGTAAGTAAATAAGTAAAAATATGTTAATGAATTGGAAACATAAAGGGCTGTGATGATTTGCAAAACCTAGTATGTAATTTGCAGTATATGCTACTTAATAGAAAATTTTTTATCTCAAATATTTTTGTTAAAAATATGAGCATTTAGTGTTTTTTGATCATACTAATTTATCACCAAAATTTTTACTTTTATAGTGTATCCGTAAAATAATCTGGGAAGATATATATCCAAAAATTAGGCTGTGGGAATTTTTCCAAGTGGATGTTAACAAAGCAGTTCAGCAGTTTAAAAACCTTCTAACTCAAGGTAAACTATATTGCTACATATAACTTTTTAGAATTATATATAATGTTTCTTGAGTTCAGCATATATAAAAGCTAGAAAACAAAATAACGCCAATATTTGTTATGTGAGAAATCTACTGTGCTAAGTTAAGTGTATGTAGATGCTGTGAGAGCTTGTCAAGTCTTTGAAGGATTTGCTTGGAAAGAAATGAAGTTAGTAGAAAGGAATATTTTTTTCCCCTCAGATCCGATATTATAGTTGAAGACAGTTTTTTTCTGAACAGCCAACTCTGAGATCTACGTTTGCTTTCTTTTGCAAGCTTCCAAAATGCTTGTCTGTCTTATGCCAGAATAACAAAAGTAGTTTGTCCATTAATGGTATTTTATATATTTTTATTTAATGATTAATTTTAAAATTTGTCCTCAGGCAAAATGAGCACTAAATCTGATCCACATCAGCATCTTAAAATAATTCAGGATCCTAATTATAAGCGACTTGGCTGTACTGTAGATATGGATATAGCACTGGCAACTTTCATCCCACACAGGTATTTATTGTGTTATTGGTTGTAAGCTAAATGGAGAAATGAAATAAAATTTGCAGAATGAAACAAGATGAAATTATATTGAGAAACATACAAATTTTTCCCAACATTTTAATTTTGTATATTTTGAAGTGTTTTAAAATGAATTTTTCTAATTATTCTCTGATGTAATTTCCACCTGCTAAGCAACGGACCAGCTGCAATAGAAGAGTGTTGTAACTGGTTTCGCAAGAGAATTGAAGAACTGAATGCTGAACAATACAGACAAACTAATCACCATCAAGAGCAGGTCTTATAATTGCTGTGTTTTAATGCTGACTTGTTTTAAATTGTGAATAAATTAGCTTTTTTTCTAATAATGCATAACTGATTTATTTGTAGGCTATCAACTGCCTTGTGGGGACTGTCGTTTATGAACGAATGGCTGGTCATGGTCCTAAACTGGGTCCCGTTACTCGAAAATACCCTTTAGTTACCAGGTATTATAACTTTTCTTAATTGGAAACTTAGGTCCTATAGAAGGAAAGCAATTTCAAAGCTTATTACAAGTGAAAATTCATAGGAGAAAAATCATACAAGTGCATTTTTCCTTTTTTGTGTTCAATGGTCATTTAATGTATGAATTGAAGATTTGCACAGTGATAATAACTGATAAACATGTGAATTTGGAGAGCATGATACAGTACTGAGGGCACATTGAAGCCCTGCATCTTGCCTTGCTCTTGTGGATGGAGGAAGGAAGGAACTAGGAAAACCTACACCTTTCATCTTTTCTGTTCCTGGTGATGCTTTTATGTCTTGAGGGATTGGGGTTTTATTTTTACGCATCAGCTGACACTGAGATAGTGAAAACAACTGTCCTTCCTCGTTTGAGACATGTTGTAAAATAGAAAAATATTCCTCATCTGTAGTCTAGCAACTGTTTTTTGTTTTATTTTAGTCAGTTAATAGGAGATACTTTTTAATTTCAAAGGCAGTGAATTGCATTTAAGGTTATCTTGTATCTGTTTGGTCTGATTTGATTTTTGCTTGTGTATTCCATAGATACTTCACTTACCCATTCAAAGAGCTGACTGTGGAGGAAGAAGAAACTATGATACATCAGCCAGATAAGGCTTGTTATTTCATGGCCCATAATGGCTGGGTAATGGGAGATGATCCTCTTAAAAACTTTGCTGAACCAGGTTTGTAAAAGAACTTCAATTTTTTTTTTAATCTAAATTTTATGCTATTTTAAGCAGATAACTAATGCAGTAGTAAGATGGATAGTGTGCTGCATCAGTGAGGAAGAGCTGGCACCTTAAAGGTGCAGTGAGTGCCACAGGTGAACACAGTTTAGAGGGGACCATATCAAGTGATGTAGGGGTGGATAGGGAGGAGCATGGGAGAGGAAGGGGTGAAAGAAAGGTATTGTCAGCTAACTGTTGAGGTGCACAATTGAGTGGAGTATCACAGCTTGGCTGTGTATATAGATCATTGCACTGGCATTGCAAATGGCTTGTAGTTATACTTTAAAGACAAAGCTACATAGATAAATTTCTAAAGTGTAAGTTCTTAAATAGTACCTTCATGTTTGACAGTTTTAAGTGTATGCTTTTTTAATGTTTAAACACTGGAGTGTTTTGAAGAGTACAAGCAAATATTTTCGGGGATTCTTTTAAGAATAGGAAGAGAGGTTTATGATGCTTTGAACTATCTTTTGACTCTTAAATTATTTATTTCTCTGTGGAGTCCGGATTGCCCTGGATTGTGCTGTAGTTTTCTGTCCTATTAAAGTCTATATTCTACATTAGAACAAGTCCTGCTCACAATGAGAAAGTTTGCTAATGATTGAGCTTCTAGAAGTGGAGTTTGTAATACCAGGGTTTGAATACATGGAATCTTTTCCATATATTTGAAGAGATATTTGAAGAACTAATTGAGAAAAATTATTCCAGTTCAAGTATAGATCTTAAGTATTCCTTGGAGTCTGAATTTATATGTCAATGTAGGAGACAGAGAGATTTTGGTATGAAATTGTGATTGTTAGAGTTTTTAATTTTGAACAACTCTTTCCTACCATTCAGAAGTAGAAAGTAAAGTATCACATTTCCATTTTCATGCATGGTGCATTCTATAGTTTCATTATTTTCCCTTACAGGCTCTAATGTTTATTTGAGGAGGGAGCTTATTTGTTGGGGAGACAGTGTGAAACTGCGCTATGGTGAAAAACCCGAAGATTGTCCTTACCTCTGGGCCCATATGAAAAAGTACACGGAAATTACTGCTAAAAATTTCCATGGTGTTCGTCTTGACAACTGTCACTCAACACCTATTCATGTAGCTGAGGTATGCATGATTAAGCACACTTGTGATAAACCAGCTTCTGGCTATGCAATAAGTCCTGCAGTGCTGCTACAAAATCTGTAGAATCCACAGGGCAGAATTTTGACATGAATGAAGCTTCCTCACAACCTAAACCAGGATTCTTGACTGATATTTAGACATGGTTTCGACTACTTTAGACAACTTAAAAAAAAAAAAAAAGAGGGTATAGCTTACATTCTAGCATCTTGAAACTGGTAAAGAAAACATGCAAAAAGATTAGTCTTATAAGTTTGCTAAGACATAATACCTGTTGCTTACTCTGAGTTTGCATGCAGATACTGCACTAGAAAATTAATCTGAAAGAGTAGCGCAGCTCATTAGTACAGTGTCTTAACTTAGTTACAGAGCATCCTTAAATCTGTGAAGTGTTCTCAAGTCAGTTGATGAGGCTTATCTCAAATCACTGCTGTTTTCTGTGATGTTTACTGTCTTTTGAAAGGTAAATTTGAAGACTTTGACCCAAATCTTACCTTTTTTATCTTAAAGGACATCTGCTTTATCCAACCTCTATTCTTGCAGTTGGAATTAAATTTTTATTTTGTAGTTGCCTTAGTCTTTTGAGAATTTCCTAGAATAGTCAATCTGTAAATAACTTACAAAACACAAATATTTTATGAATGTTGCCTCTTTTCTTTAATGCTCTGGATATATTAAAGTTCATTTATGTTTTGCTTAACATTCATGTTAATGATTGCACATGCACAAGTTTACAGTGAACAATTTCCATTAAAAATATGTTATGATCTATAGGAGATGCTAGCAACAGCCAGATCAGTCAGACCTAATCTTTATGTGATAGCTGAACTCTTCACGGGCAGTGAGTACATTGACAATATCTTTGTCAACCGCCTGGGAATTACCAGCTTGATTAGAGGTACAATAAGTAATTGAAAGTTGCATAGGGTTATATATGATTGGAGTTTTTAACATGAAACTAACGTTGGTATGCTTTTCTCTTACATATTTATTATCTTTGCTTATGCAATTATCTTTGCTCTTTCATGTTCTTTTTAACACTTTCTCTCTTATATCCTAATTCTTGTTTTATGCTTATATTTATGTATCATCTTGTATTTATTTTTTTTCTTCTTGAATTTTGGCTTTCTGTTTCTTTGCATGGCATTTTCCCATTCTCTAATCCTTGCCTAGCTTTGAAACTTTTCCTTTTTTGTGTCTGCCTTTCCTCTTTCTGTGGCTTTTTTGGCTGTGCTTTTTGCAGTACATGCTGGACACAGCTAGAAAATTGCGAGCTGATTTGTATGTAGTGGCTGAGCTGTTCACAGGAAGTGAGGAGCTGGACAATATCTTTGTGAATAGTCTGGGCATTGCCTCCTTAATAAGAGGTAGGCTTGCTGTGTATGTAGTTTTCTTTTCTGCCAGAGGTTGTAGATGATGTGCTCTGTACAGAGAAAAGGTTCTTCCTGGTTATGCTCCTTGATTGCATGCAGTATGAAATTAATAGGTACAGTTTTTGTATTGTGACTTTTTTGTTCCTCATCAATGAAGTACAGTGTTAGCTGAAGTTTGAGAGGAGACAGCTTGCATTAGTTTGGAGAAGGTTAAACATTTTACCAAGAGAAAGAAGTTTGAGCACACCTTTGTAAGTGTTATGTGTCCTGCTAATTGATTTTGTTGCATGAGTTTCTTAAAGCCTGTTAGGAACATGTTTCAGATGTTTGCCTTTTTTTTTTTCTCCCCATCTATTTCTACATTAATACATTACAGCAGATAGCATACTTGCAGGTTGTGTATCCACATTAGAGAATAAAATTAACACCTTCAGCTCCCCCTTCCTTTCCTAGCAAACACACCAACATAAAAATTTAAAATGTGTTATTACATCTGTGCATGCTCTTCTCTGTTATTTCTCATGCAAACACAGATTTTTTTCTTTAGAGGCCATGACTGCTTATAATAGCCATGAGGAGGGGAGATTAGTCTATCGTTTTGGTGGTGAACCTGTTGGCTCCTTTGTTCAGCCACGTTTGAGACCTCTGATGCCAGCTATTGCTCATGCATTGTTCATGGATATCACGCATGATAACGAGTGTCCAATTCAGGTGAGCTCTTCAGCTTAAGGGTTACATTTAACCCTTTCTAAACTGCTGTTTTTGAACCATGAGAGGGCTTCATGCAGTCTGGATCTGAAGTGGTATTTAAGAAAAAAGTGCATCACAACATAAGATTTTCATGCAGAGGCTTAAATTCTGTAACAATTCTAGATGATTTTAATGGTTTTCTCTTAAGTAGAACAATGTAAAGGTCTTGATAATAAAGAGCTATTTTGATTCTTTCATTCCAGTAAGTAATTCTCTCTGCCAGTTTTTCTGTTCTCCTTGGCTTTTGTTCTGCAAGAGAAAATGGGAGAGAATAGTGGGAATTAGAGTACTTATTTTTGAGTGTTGTTCTTACATTGTTATTAATTTATCTGTAGTATTTTTTCAGTATCGGGATTGTGAAAATGATTGTCTGGTAGTCAGTTCCTCTTTTATAAATGCAATGCATCTTCTATATGCATACCTATATTTGGGAGAGAATGTGAATTACATATTGATTCATTTTGCACTTATTTTTTTTGTCAACTTAGCATCGTTCTGCATATGATGCTCTTCCTAGTGCAATGATTGTGTCCATGGCGTGCTGTGCTACAGGAAGCACTAAAGGCTATGATGAATTAGTGCCACACCAGGTCTGTAATTATAATTAATTTCAAATAAAAAAAGAAAACTTGAGTCCTGTCCTAGGGTGTGTGTGTGTGTGTGTGTGTGTGTGTGTGTGTGTGTGTGTGTGTGTGTGTGTGTATTTGAATTGCTGTTTATTTTGGTTTCCAAGCAGTTGACATCATTACTTTGGATTGTCTAATTTTACATGAAACTTGAATTGATTGTGTTGTTGGAGCCTCCCAATGATTTTATTGTGACTCATATTTAAGCATTACTTTCTTTACAGATTTCTGTAGTATCTGAAGAGAGGTTTTATTCAAAGTGGAATCCATCAGCACACCTGAATTCTGATGAAGTTAATTTCGAAACAGGAATTTTAGCAGGAAGGTTGGCTATAAATAGGCTGCATCAGGAGCTGGGGGCTAAAGGCTTTAATCAGGCAAGTGAGAATTGCACTGTATTCTCTCAGTATTTAGCTTGTAAGTGAGCACAAGTGTCATGGTTTGCCTTTTTGTAGGTGTATGTGGATCAAGTTGATGAAGATATAGTGGCAGTGACAAGACATTGTCCTAACACACACCAGTCTGTTGTGGCTGTGAGTCGGACTGCTTTCAGAGATCCTAAAACTTCCTTCTACAGTAAAGAAGTACCCGAAATGTGTATCCCAGGTAATCAGATTTATGATTAAGAAATTGCAGGTGTATAAAAAATTCAATGTATTCCGACCATGTACTTTTCTTATATTGATTTTATATGTTAAAATGATCATTGTGTAAAATACCTTTACATATAACAATGTGTGTATCACAGGTATATAAAGAAAATAATACTTTAGTCCTTTAGGCTTCTTAACGGCCCTTATATTCTGAATACACTTCCTGCTCTGAGCTCTCCTTGAAAATATACTGCTGTTAACTCTTTTCTCTGTATACTGGTAAGAACTTAATTCCAGAAAACTAATTTTAAGGGAAAGGATGGTGAAATTACAAGTTATTATTTGTAAAATGTTATACCAAAGAAGGCAAACTCACGATATTTATGGGTATCTATACTCCTCAGCTTTTTTATATGCAATATTTTTGAGTTTTAAAACACAACTTGAAACGGAACAGCATCATTAGTATGAACAGTATCATTTGTGCAATTGAGAATTTTACTTTCTGTCCTTTGGGTTTTTTTGCCTCATGTTGAAGCTTTCACGTTGAAAGAACCATTTGCTTTCATGTAGAAAGAATCAATTTCTGTGTGAAGTATATTTAGAACATGATTTGTTTAACTTTTTACAGGAAAAATTGAAGAAGTAGTATTTGAGGCTAGAGTTGTTGAAAGATACGTTAATCCTTACAAAAAAGATGAACATTTTATAAATGGATTGCCAAATTTCACAGTGGAACTCAGAGAGCATATCCAGGTAATTAAACTTTTTCATCCATGCTCCAATGTAGTATATTGTCATTTATGATGTTGCATATAAATTTCAGTTGTAAATGTGTTTTCTTTTCTAAGATTAAGGACAGTAAAATTATAAAGCAAGCTGGAACTGCCATAAAAGGGCCAAATGAATATGTTCAAGAAATAGAATTTGAAAACTTAACCCCAGGAAGTGTAATAGTGTTCAGGTATGTTATGTTAATTGCAAATGGTTGTTCTAGTAAAAATAGAGCAATAGGATTTCATGTTTTAAAGATATTCAAAAGAGCAGTAGGTTTTTTTTGTTTGGGAAGTTATTGGAAGGACTAGATTTCTATAAGTCATGCATTTGTGTTTCAGAGTTAGTCTTGACCCAAAGGCACAAGAGGCTGTTGGTGTACTCCGCAATCATCTGATCCAGTTCAGTCCTCATTTTAAATCTGGAAGTCTTCCTGATGATCAGTCAGCACCAATATTAGCAACTCTGTTTTCTTCGTAAGTGTTCCTCAGGTTTCTGAAATAGAACCATGAATATGCAATGTAGCTACAGCAGAAGTGAAGAACAGTGTGTAAACTTAGAATACTATTTTCATTACAGATTTGTTCACTACAAATATGGGTTGTTGGAATGTAAATAATATTTAGATTGCCCTTTATATATGTAATATTAAAAGAGGTTAATAGAAGATTCTCACACTCTGTTCAGGTTTTGTTTATTTAAGTAGATTTACCAAGACAGGTTCTTCTGTCAGTGTTGAGGTGTGTTTGTTAGCAATCAGTTCTAAATATGAAGCTAAATTTGTTAGTGAAATTCTTTCTCTGTTGTTTCATTTTACCCCTCTTTTTTTTTTTTCTTTTTCCAGTATTGCATCTAAACTAACTCTGGCTGACCTAAATCAAGTGCTATATAGATGCGAGGCAGAAGAACAAGAAGATGGTGGTGGTTGTTACAACATTCCAAACTGGTCACCGCTGAAGTATGCAGGTCTCCAAGGTAGTAATTGCAAGATGTTTAGCATACTTTTTCTGTTCTTTATTGTTTTTCCTCTTTCTTCCTGTTAAAGGAAAAAGATTCTCAGTCTCAACCCTTACAACCCTTAAGTACTGATTATGGCTTGTACTGTTCCCTTCTCTTGGGATTTGGGAAAAAAGTTGTTTCTGCTTAACTATGCTAATAATTGTTGTACCCTAAAGAATCAAACTGAGGCAGCATATTAAAACAGCCTTTTCTTCAATAGTCAGAACTACAAAATAAGTATGAATATCTTCATCTTAACAGCAGTGGTTTTGCACTTTTTAAAAAATTTACCAATGAAAAATCACCTTATTTAAACCTTATGTACTACCAGACTTCAGAAGAGTTATTTATGAAAAGTATAAATTTCATTATGCTATTTAATCCACAATGGGAGATTTTGGTGACTCTCTTACCATTTTCTTAGAGGATATGCAATTCTGTGATTCTAAATGTGTTGAATCTAACTGTCTCTGCAGCTTAAGAGAAATAATATAATTAAATCAATTTAATGCTGCTATTACTTGAGCTGTTTACTTTGAAAATAGCAACTGTTGTTTGTGATAGTTACATGTCCTGTGATAGGATTGGATTTGTATCCCCAGGGTTAATGTCAGTGATGGCAGACATTAGACCAAAGAATGATTTGGGTCATCCATTTTGTGATAATTTAAGATCTGGAGACTGGATGATAGACTATGTCAGCAATCGTTTGATTTCACGTGCAGGAGCCTGTGCAGAAGTGAGTAAAAAATGTTTGGTAATTTTAAGGTTTTAAAATTACTACTTTTTTCCTTTTCAATTTCTGCTGT
This sequence comes from Nothura maculosa, assembly GCA_032353885.1. NCBI lineage: Eukaryota > Metazoa > Chordata > Aves > Tinamiformes > Tinamidae > Nothura > Nothura maculosa. The sequence goes on along the minus strand of JAUBOD010000245.1, from coordinate 245,334 downwards.
GTTCTTAAATTTTTCCAAACTGGAGTATTATGTAATATAGTCACACATGCTTTGTCATCTATGTAGTGTATCTGAATGGCTTGACTTTTTGGTAGCAATGACTTTATAGAAGGTTGTCCTCTTCCTCTAAACAATACCAGAATGGACAGTTGAGAAATATTTCTCTTTCCATACTTGCTAGAGACACAAAAACAGTGAAGCTCCAGATCCTGCAGTCCCAGACCAAATCTGCAGGTAGTTTCTCCAGCAGCTGTACATTATTTAGTCTTGTGATAATTCTTTTAATCCAGTGGTTTCTGTCTTCAATCCTGTCCTTTTTTATCAATCCAAAATCTGTTTGCCACACTTGGTTTGTAACAACAGTTTTGCAGTTGCAATCTTATTGGGTTGTAAAATTTGGATATGTAAGCTGTAATTAAGTTAAATGGATCCTCAGTGCATTTGGTTTTGAATCCTGATGATGCTAACACCTAAATTTGGCTTTAATAGGTTGGTGAGTGGTTGAAGGCCATGTTTGTCTACTTGAAGAGAATTCCACGTTACCTTATCCCCTGTTACTTTGATGCCATATTAGTGGGTGCATACACTACACTTTTGGATGTGGCATGGCGTCAGATGTCCAGGTATGCTTGCAATAGCAGAGGACTGTAGATAACTGTATTCATCACATCCTTTATCTGCTGGAGAATATTTTTAAAATATTTTCATTAACATATTGCCCAATGGAAAACAATATCATTTGTAGTTAAAAAATCAGATTCAGCTTCTAATGAGTGGTTTAGAAGAGTGATTGCTCTGATGTCTCATGGATTTGAATTTATAACCCCTACTGGCAGTGCACAATAGGAGGATGAAACCTTCAGCCAGCCTTAATTTGCTGGGTTTAGCAGATGCTCTTCAATCTTGAAGCCTTATTACTGTTTTATGACTTCTTCCCTCTCGAGAGACTTAGAGGTTTACAAGTGCTAATGCTTCCTTAAAGTCTGGTGGCTCAGGGAATATATCAGCTTGTACTTGACTCAGCTGCTGCGTTCAACACTTGTTTACGCAGCTGAATATCCTTCATTAACTGAGCACTTTGCTTAGCAAGACCATTCTTTCATCTTCAATGCCCATTTCTGCTCTGTTTTTTAAAGAGAGAAGAGAGACTGGTTTAAAGAAGATTTTATTCTAATTCTGAACTTTCTAAACAAGCTAGCATTATTTAAAAAAAAAATGGAGATGTCAAACTGGGCAAAAAGTTTGGTAGGGCTGCAATATTGTGTGGAAATTAGTCTGTTTTGCATGGCAGAAAAACTGTGTGTAGGCATCCAAGTTGACTAATTTCCTTATTCTTTTCTAGTAAAGTATAGAGGATTAGTAGCATTAGTAACTTAAAATTTTAGGCATAATTTTAGGCAGCCATTTCTGAAAAGAATTCAGGAGAGACTTGCAAATTGGAGTTGACATTCAAAATGAATACATAATATCCATATTAACTAATTCTGTTATTGCTTTCTGATAAAATTTATAGAAGTCCTATGTTGCTGAATGCAATGTTATTTTAATACAATTACATTGAATTACAGCTTTGTGCAGAATGGATCAACGTTTGTTAAACACCTTTCACTGGGTTCAATCCAGATGTGTGGGATAGGAAGATACCCTTGCCTGCCAGTTCTCTCGCCTTCCTTACCTGATGTTCCCCATAGGCTCAATGCGATAACACATGAGAAGGAACAATGTTGTGTTTCCTTGGCAGCTGGTAAGTGAAGACATTAAATGTATAAATAAGTCTTACAAAAATAATAATTACGAAATAGTTTTCAGAAAAATGTAGGAATTGATGCTAGACTAGAATATACTCTAAGCTTCAAAAAGAGCCAACACTGATACTTAGAGCATGAAGAATATAGAGCAGGGTCGGCAGAGAGTGATTATGCTTCTAAATGTCCTGCCAGTATCTGGCAGTCTCTCAAATGGGGACTTGCCTATGCCAAAACTATTGACTTCTGTATTTACCATCTTGGAGTAGTGTGTGTGGTTTCCCACACAAACACCTCTCCACAGGAGTTGGCCCGCTCCTTTTCTGAAACCCTGGACACTTTTGGCATCCACAGATTGTAGGAACTTTTTCTCACAGTGGCCTTTAATTTTCTTTTTGCTTTCTGTCTGTCTTTCATGGAGTTTTATTGTCTGTCCTTTCTGTTTTTCAGTTGCATTCCATTTACCTATTTTGCTGTTGCCCAGAAGCTTAGAATGAGCATTGTTCCCTTAACTTAAGTGTAGATTTGAACTAAACTAAAAGACTTGAATTTAATAGTCCTGTTACATACTTGCTAGTTTTCTCTGAGATTTTTAACTCCTACATAGATGGCTATTCTGTGAATACTTTAGGCAGATTAGTAGGTAACAAGTTACAATTTTGTTCTAGCAAGCACGCACAGCAGGCTTTTTTTTTAAACTACTGCATGGATTTTTTTTCTTTTTTGGATTTACTTTAGTAAATTGAGGGGGAAAATGCTGCAGCATTTACTATACTTTTACAGTAAGAATCATTCTAACAATTACAAGTTATAATGTTTCTATTAAAATGTAGTTCTTAAAAGCTCATGGGAAAACAGAACCATGATTCCCTCTGTAGCAGTTGAGAACATTATTGAAATTAACTGTGCAGTTAAAACCATTCTGTGCTATTGAAGTGGCATAGCTCTAGTATGTCGGTTGTTGCCAAAAACCTGTAATACATCTTGTCTTAGTTGCAGTCTTTTTATTATTTAAGGAGGGACATTTGATTAATGTATTTCAATCAAAAAAAAATCTGTTTGATTTTGAAATCTTATATAATTGTTCTAAACATGTGGAGTTTCATTTATTTTCTTAAGAATATAACTATAAATTAGTTAAATAGTCACATGGATTACTTTTATTATTTTTTAACTTCTTTATTTGATTTGTACCTACAAATGAGTTTGTAGAACTTGACCATACTAATAAATGAGTTGGACAGTAACATTGCTAACATTTCTCTTAAGGCTTACCTCACTTTTCTTCTGGAATTTTTCGCTCTTGGGGAAGGGATACCTTTATTGCACTGAGAGGTCTAATGTTGATTACTGGACGTTATCTAGAAGCAAGGTGAGCCTGACTGTCTCTTAGTTCTTACTGTTGTCCAAAATCATTCTGCAGGTGTTAATATAATTTGGAGAAGAGCATGCCCTTAATGCTACTGCTTGTCTTTGCACAAAATGGTGTTCTTAGTATGTACTGTGTTTGATCTGATAAGTGAGCAAATAAAGCGAGACAATTGTCTTCACTTGATAGTTCTATTAATCTTTTAATTTGGCAGTGTTTTCCACAAGATAGATAAAAATGAATTGCTTTATATTTACATGGCAGTCTATGAAAAAGCAAGATGTCTTCTCCATACTAGTAAATGTTGCACCTTTTATAAAACAAAGTGATATAAATATATTAACATTGCAAGTTTGGGGGTAATTAAAAAGATCTTGTTATTGCAAATATAGTTCATGCTAAGCAATATATATGTAGCTTTAAACATTCTTGACTTGCCTTGATATTAAAGTATACCTGTACTTCATACTTATTTGGAACAGTTATGACCTTGTAACTAATTTAAGACTCTATTTTTCCCCTTTCTTCTAGAAACATAATTTTAGCATTTGGAGAGACTTTAAGACATGGTCTTATTCCCAATCTGCTTGGCCAGGGAACACATGCCAGATTCAACTGTCGTGATGCTGTATGGTGGTGGCTTCAGTGTATCCAAGATTATTGTAAAATTGCTCCAAATGGATTGGACATTCTCAAGTGTCCTGTTTCTAGAATGTATCCAAGAGATGACTCTTCTCCTCAGCCTGCAGGCGCTGTGGTAAAAACTAGTTAAAATTTAAAAAGCATTTAACACAACTACATATTTTAGTAGAAGGATGTAATTTTTATAGCAACAAGAACTTGCTGCTATGTGCTATTCAAAATTGAAGGACGTTTATAGAATAAGAATTTTGTATTTTCTCCTTGAGGTCTTTCATTGTTATCTGCATTACTTTTTTAGTCAAGTGAGAATTGAGGTGGGGAGGTTAAGGATGAAGACAGAAAAATACTGTTGGCTTTTCTTCTAAAACTTTGTTTTACTTTTTATCTTGAGAAAAATGTGTACATTACAAATTCACACAAAGTATATCCCATTGCAGTTGGCAGAGGTGATAGTCAAATACCAGGTGCTTTTTTTCTTTTGAGGTAGCATAAAATAAAATTTAAGAATTTATTACTGTTTGCACATTTGATAGAGCCTTTCTGTTTATTTTTCACTTTGCCTTCCTTATATTTCCCATGTCATGCAATCAATCTAGGATCAGCCACTTTATGAAGTAATACAGGAAGCAATGCAACGACACATGGAAGGCATAAATTTCCGAGAAAGGAATGCTGGTCCACAGATAGATCAAAACATGAGAGATGAAGGTAATAAATACACGGTACACTGGATATGGATTTCAGAAGATGAAGATTTTTTCTCTATCTGTTTTTTGAAAAAAATAATTGCTTCTCGAATGCTACTTAAGCAATATGACTGTAAATTTGCTTAACAGCTATTGTTTACTTTCAGCAGTTCCTCATAAGGTGTAGAATGAGCTTTCTCTAAATTCCACTTTTTGAATATACTTTCTGAATGAATTTTAGAGACCTGTCAGATACTTTGGCTAAGTTTGCATGGGAGTTTGGGGGAATTCTATTCATTTTCTTTCATACATGTTTTTCACATATGATATTCTTTCTTCACAGGTTTTAATGTAGTTGCAGGTGTTGACCATGAAACTGGCTTTGTCTTTGGAGGAAACCGGTTCAATTGTGGCACCTGGATGGATAAAATGGGAGAGAGTGATAGAGCTCGTAACAAAGGAATACCTGCTACTCCAAGGTACAGAATCTACATGTTTTTTAATGAAATTCTACAGAGCTATTTTGCCCCCCATTAACATGTCAGAGCTGTTCTCTCAGGTGTACTAAATAGTTTTGCAATTCATCGACTGTATGGCTTTTGCTCATTTGAAGAGAAATGTGTTGAAAAAACCTCAGTTCTTCATGTAGACTTAGCTCTGTATGTAGAATTAGCTTTCAAATTCAAGTGAAGCATAACTTAAAAAATGCATACTTGCAATACCACATTACTATGAAATTACTATAGGTTATCAAGAAATGACTTAAGATTTTATAGAAGTCTATTGATAACTGTTTAGTCTGAATATTTTCTATTTAGAATTTAAAAATACCTACAATATCTACTCAAGATGAAAGTGAAGTTTACACATTTTTAAAATAATTTTTTTTACTAAATGCCAGAAAGTTGCTGCCCTTGCTCTGGCTTGAACCTGATCATCAGTTTCAAATCGATTACTAGTTGAGAGTGAGAAAAAAGAAAAAAATGCATTATTTGATTGTTGAACATTTCAGTTGGGAACCGAGAGTAATCATAGAATCATAGAATGTGTAAGGTTGGAAGGGTCCCTCATTGGACCTGTCCTCATGAGGCTAAGCTTCAGTGGTACTGGGGAAAAAAAAGCATACTTTATCATGTCTCATAGTATTCTGTTTGATGAAAATGCTCTCATGCAATGGAAAATGCTGAAAAAGATATGGGAATCCATGTGCTAAGTACTTAATGGACCTGCTATGAAGTCCACAAACAGCTTTTTTAAATCAGTATAAGGTACAGGCAATAACAACTAATGGGAAAAATGCAATTTCTAAATATACTGGCAACTTGGGAAAATACGTATAGAACTTATATAACATCCTAAAATAATTTGTGGGCTTTTTTATGATTATTCTAGAGATGGCTCTGCTGTGGAAATTGTTGGTCTGTGCAAGTCAACAGTTCGCTGGTTGCAAGATTTATTTAAGAAGAATGTGTTTCCATATGATGGAGTTACCATAAGAAGACATGGTAAAGAGGCAGATCTCATAACTGTTTAAACAGAGTATGAAAATAAGTGAAATGGTGAAGTATTGGCTGTGTAACATCAGAGATGATTATTAAACCACTTAGATTTAAAAGAGGAGAGAAACTTAAGGGAAAATCTTATTTTGTGAAATTGAGGAGTTAGACTAGATGACCTTGAGATCCTTCCTAGCTTCAATTGTTCTGTGATTAAAATCTTACATTAGAAAAAGAATTTTCATAGTCATATTCGTGCTTTTGCTACGTATGCTTTATTCCATATTGAGTTCTGTGTTCACAAAATAATTTGACAACCCAAATACCACTTCTCAAGTCAATGTCAGTAATAGGATTACACCTACAGTGCAGGAATATGCAACTGAAACCATGTTACTGTTTAGTAAAGGTAATGTTGGGAAACAATCATTTTTACTCAGTTTCTATTCATTCTCTCTCTTATATTTAAGTATATATATTTAATATGTATTAATACGTTTATACATTTAATATATTTATATAAATATAGAATACATACTAGGTTTCAGTGTTTCTATTTTTTTTCTTTCCCTACCAGTTAAATTTTGGTAGTATGGTTTGAGATTTGTTGAGGAAAAACAAGTAATACTCTTATCTACTTAATACGAAACTAATGCCTTTTTCAAAGTCATGGCTAATCTAGGATCTATGCTCAGCTTATTCAAGAGGATATCTCTAGCACAATTTCACTAATGAAAATATTCTAAAGAAACGTAGATGAATTCTAAACAAAACTTAGCTGAATTCAAAATCTTCTGAAATGAACATATGGTTTTCTTTTGCTAATGGCATTGCTAATTTAAGTTACCAGTAGTGGTTGTAAGATAACTTTTTTTTAAAAAAATCACATTAAAAGCTATTTGGTTCTTCAGCAACCTTGGTGCTGTCAGAGACCTCACAGCTATCACTGTGCCTGTTTCCAAAAGTAAAACCTGTTGGCAATGTATTGTATTGCAGGAAAGAAGGAGACTATCACATATGATGAGTGGAACAGAAAAATTCAAGGACACTTTGAAAGGTTGTTCTTTGTCTCTGAGAACCCAGCAGATCCAAATGAGAAGCATCCAAATCTTGTCCACAAACGTGGAATTTATAAAGACAGCTATGGAGCTTCAAGTCCATGGTGCGATTACCAGCTCAGGCCAAATTTTACAATAGCAATGGTTGTGGTAAGTGATGCCTTCTGTATTGATCCTTCTTAGAACATCTGCTAAAATATAGGCTCTGGTAGAGCCTGCCTGTGTATGACTGAAGTCTTATGGATGACTAGGATAAGTGCACAGGATTTGTAATGTATTTCAAGGTCTGGTTTGGTTGTTTGGGTTCCCCCTGTTGCAGAGTAGATTAGTTCAAAAAAAACCCAAAAACCGTTAGAGTATTTTGAGGTGGTTGGATATGTTATTTTTCTCCTTTTTATGGGGCTTCCTTAAGAGATTCAATATACTTAGCAAAGATGATGAATCATGAAAAAAATTTCACACAGTGACTATCTATCTGCTGCTGTCTTCCTTCCTCTGGCTTGTGTGTCTTACAGAGGCAATAGAAAATTTATAAATGAGTTTTGACTTGGAAATGCAATTGTTATGCTTTTTGTGTGTAGGGTTATCTTTTGGGTTTTTTTTTTTTTTTTTTGTATAAGCAGTCTAATGCTTGTACATGCAGTGTTGACTGATAAATCTCAATTAATTTATTAGGCTCCTGAGCTGTTCACACCTCAGAAAGCTTGGAAGGCTCTGCAAATAGCAGAGGAAAAGCTACTTGGTCCATTAGGCATGAAAACTTTAGACCCTGAGTAAGTATAGTAGATACGAGAACCATGTATTAGTCACACAACCAGACAACAGAAATTATCTAATGACTGGTGGCAGTTTGATTTTGTGATAAACAATTCAGGACTATTGTAGAAGTTTGTTGTTCTAAAAGTTCGTTCAATTTATTTTACTTGTATAGACATTGCTGGGTGTTCTTGGATATCACATGGCAGGGATTTGATATTATAATTTGGTATTATAAGAGATGCTAAATTTTAGCTTGCATACTCATATATATGAAATTGTATACATGATTACAGTTTGAACAAAAGGAATAAGACAATTATGAGGATGGGTCATTCCAGGATGTTAATTATATTCCACTATTTTATCACTGTATTTGAAATTCTGTTTTCATATAAAATGGAAAACTTGATTGATATGCATGCAGTAATCCTCAAAAAAGTAAATGCCATAATTACAACAAATATTTGATTCATTTCTGCTTTCAGATATTTGTGTCATTAGTCTTAATAATGTTTTATGTATTTTCTTTCTTGCAGTGATATGGTTTACTGTGGAATATATGATAATGCTCTTGACAATGACAACTACAATGTAGCCAGAGGGTTTAATTACCACCAAGGACCTGTAAGAGTCTGTTTATTCCATCTCAGAAAGAAAATTGTTGCCTTTTCAAAGGGGCAGCTATAATAACCATTTTTTCTCATTCTTTGCTTAGGAATGGGTGTGGCCTATTGGATACTTTCTTCGTGCCAAACTGTACTTCTCAAAGTTGATTGGTCCCGAGATCTATGCAAAAACTGTACTTCTGATTAAAAATGTTCTTTCTCGCCACTATGTTCATCTTGAAAGGTAGGACACTAGGGTGTATTTGAAGCATTCTTTCAAGTCCAATTCAGTGTTCATCCAGTAAACTATTTTCATTTTTAAAAGTACAAATTTTTAATATGCATAGCATCTGTTTTCTACCTACAGAGCTCACTGCTGTGTTGACTATTGCATCTCACACTTACAAGCACTGCTAAGATCTAATGCTTTTTAGATTTTGAATTAGTAATATTTGTTTGTGAAAAGTAGAGAAAACAAAAATTAGAAGCCTAATGTCTTAACAAAAATTATTTTCAGAAAGTGTTTTATATATATATATATATATATATATATATATATATATCTTTGAAATATTTTAACTATTAAAACAGCCTACAAAACAGGAGAAAGGCTAGTAGTGACAGGTTAAAACTGTGATAGGTAAGTCTATGTAAAATGTTGTTAGGATTTCATGTGTTATAAATGAGCAAATTAGTAGGACAGATCCAGAATCTCAATAGTTATTCTAATAAGACAGAGGAACTACTTATAAGGTGTGTAAGGTCCTCTTTATTCTTTTGCATTTTGATTTTTCCTTTTTAAAATGTTTTTCTTTTCTCTATTTACCTTATCTTATATTTCAATGACCAAAAAAAGGTATTCTTGGCACCTTTTCCATGTACTCTGTTTTACAATTACTGAACTCAGCACTTCAAATTTGAAGTTCAGGCATGCGTTTGTGCATACCTAAATGAGTACTTTTAGCACTATTGCCAAGGTTCAGATGGTTAAAATAGCAATTATCACAGAGATCACAGCTTTGCAGCCAGAAGAGCTCATCTCAGTAGAAAACAGGAATTACATTCCAGTTGTGAAAAGCCTAGCACAATCTTCTATTTTAATAGTATCAGAGTCCACCTTGAGGGGGGAGAAGTATCCACAGAAATAACTACAGTTTCCAGCTGTTGAAAAAAGTACTCAGCTATTGGATTTGATACTAGGTCTGTAGGGGGGAAAAAGGTCTTTTATTTGCAGTGTCCAGCTTCCTGTTGAGATCATCCTCTGAAAGGTTTTGTAATAAAGTGTTCTTTTAATTTTGGCATGCAATCTAACAGTAGTATTTTATTTTTCTTTAATCAGATCATCCTGGAAGGGGCTTCCGGAGCTGACAAATGAAAATGGCCAGTATTGTCCTTTTAGCTGTGAGAGTCAGGCCTGGTCAATTGCCGTTATCCTTGAAGTCCTGTACGACTTGTAAAAGCTGTTTTTGGTTGCTTTGAAACTTATGCAGTTTTCTCCGTATGGGGTGTAAATGAACTCTTGGATCAATGCACTGCAATGGAAATATCCTGTTCTGCACAATCACTGAAGTTGTGTACCAAGTTTTAAAGGTGCTGAATGCCAACAGCTCCTTGCATTAGACCTGAGCATTTTTGGTGGAGGTTGTGTTTTTTTGAAAATCTGGCCGTAACAATAAAAAGCTGCAGCACACACTTCACACAGGAACTTTTAGAAAAGAGAATTTTAGGAATATGCACAAGCTTACTTTGAGTTGCATTGGTTTTTTAGAGTTTCCAAATTAAAATCTTATATGTAACAAGCAGGATGGTTGTTTCTTAGCCTAAAAATATGAAAAACAGATCTTTCAAGCTAGAAGTAGTGATGATTTTTCCTTTGTCTCCTCAAAAGTAAAGCAATTTTGCACACATATGCTTAAAGTGAATAGACTAACCTGTAACTGATTTCAGTATGCATTGTGCTATAGCATAATAGACTGATGAGGGCAGAATGTTGTTGAATTGTATTGGGAGAGGATTTTGTGTGTGTTCAATGAATGCTGTATTAGGTAACCATAAAAATAAAGTTTTAAGAATACAGTATTAAATTACCCTTACCAAGTTATATATAAAACTTTAACTTGAAATTACTCTGGGAGTTACAACTATTGAGCAATGGTAGGGTAATAGCCAGTATTCATCCATTTATAAATTTATTTACATGTTGTGGACCATGTAGTCAAAATATTTCTTCACTTGATTTTGTTATGATGAAGATATCAGAAGGAACATGTCCATGTCCAGATAGTATGCAGCCTATATATTAGGGGAGGTCAAAGCTCGAGAAGCTAATATTCTTAGCTTAATTTATCAAAGGCACACGGTCGCCTCAGCCCTTTATCCGTAGCAAAATCTTGACTCTGTTGAAATAGGAGGAAATAATTCTCTCTAACTTTAGTAGGAAAAGGAATTCTTTTACATCCACAGTGAAGAGATGAGGTTTGTAGGCCTTCTGAACTTAGATGTTAGAAGTGCTTGTAGTTCTGCAGGAATGACATTCAGATAAAATGTTCTCTTAGTATTTGGATACATAAATGCCCTGATCTGACTGCAATTCATTGTTCCCAAACTGAAGGGTAGTTGATGGGAATGCATTTGTAATTCCAAAGCTGTATCTGTTTGAATCTACTATCAGAGCAATAAATAGAAAGAAAGGAAGGTTGAAAAATAACTTTGAGTATTGTGTTAAGGTGGGGTAGGAGAAGGTGGCAAAACTGGTAGTTCATTTCTTAATGTTAAACGGCATATGCTGAAAACAAAAACCTGACCTATATGTTACTGGTTTGCTATAAGTACAGGCTATGTATATTTTATTACATTTATATATTTTTTAAAAATTTTTACCCTCTTTAAAGTGCAATACAAGAGTGTTACCTTATTCAGGGAAATGTGTTTTGGATACATTTAAGGACAAGTTAATAGGCTGAAGATAGAACTGGAAGAAGTGGCTACACACAATTTATTTGAAAGATTAATAGTGAGCTTAAGTGTGTGAACTCTCTTGTTAAAGTGTTCAACACCTAAAAGCTACAGTTAACAGTGCGTATTTCACCTCAGATTTTGAGCTGCTATAGTAGATGGCTTGGGAAATTTGCTTTCTTATTTGACAGAATGGAGCAGATATGCCATTTGATCAAGAACTTTACCTAAATGTCATCATCAGATTGTGGCGTTTTCGTAATGCTTTTTGTGCATTAAAATAAATGCTCTGAATTGAATCTTTCCAAATTTTTATCTTGAGGTTTATGTCCTACTATATCACAGTTATTGACTGTTTTGTTAAATATTTATAGTTTCCTTTTTGAGGTACATTTTACTGCTAATATGATTTAGAAATTGGGAAGAATATGGTAGAAGAAAATTGTGCTTATATTTAAAAATTATTTTAATTTAAAAATGGAGCCAAAGAACTGTAACTATTGAAATATTTCCCCTAGATGTTCACTTATATGCACTGGCAGCGGTACTTTGATTATTGAAAACTATCTGGGGCAAACTATTAAAATCTACCTGCTTTATCATGGATTTTGACACTGTGTAGTTGATGCAGAGCACATATTTGCCACTGCTAGTTTATTTTTCTACCTTAATAACGTTTAAAAACAGATCATATATGTTTATACAAATGCATGTTATGAATTTTTTTAAACATTAGTATGCCTGTGTTGCTTCTATGCTGATTCGCTACACTGCATTTATAATGGATGAATGCTTGGTTGATTGTAGTAATGAAGGTAAGATACAACGTTAAACTGTTGCAAAGTTTTTCTTGACCACAAACCTGTTCAATACTTTTAGTCAAGCTTTACAATTTTAAAACAGAAAGGGAGGAAAGCAGTGTTGAGATCTAACATTTTTCAGAGCTGATTCTCATCTAGTATCATAATATCCTAGAAAGATTACTACCTTCTGAAATTTTGATCCTGAACTGTATTTTCATTTATTACTATCATTTATATTGCTCAAAATATTACAGTAACAGTTATTAGTAAAATATTTTTGTAATCAAACTAAAGAAATAAGAATAGTGGCTCTACTGTGTACAACTGTTGATATATTTCTTGCTCTTGGTTGAAATAGGTAAACTGTTTTTATCAGTAAATTCAGATACCACTAGCTTGAGAATACAAGTAATATAATGTATTATTCTAGCACTGCATGTTGAAATGTAAAAGGGAAAGATTTTGCATATTTTAATTTTACATGTCCAGTGCGCAACTACTGACTTTTGGAAACAGGTTGTCATTTCTGAACCGCACAAAATAAAATTATTTTATTCAATAATTTTTTTTTGCATTGTAGCTTAAAAGCCAAATGATACATAAAGGATTGAGCTAATTTGCAGTTTTGTGCATTTTAGCTGACAGAACTCCTTGGATCAACTCCAAACAGGTATTGCCAACAGTAACGAGCTCTTAGAATTGAGTTACAAAATAACTTTTTTGTAGTTCTAGTTTTAAATCCAGTGTTAATAATCCTCAAGGAAGGCAGCAGTCCTAACAACTGCCAAAACCTTAAGTAATTTTCTACATGTAATTTCAAGGGGGAGCATGAAAAAATTATACCTTTCTCACTGTCTTTAATTCCAGCTCCACCTATGGCCCTTGAGTACCAAATAATGAAGTTACGTGCTACGCTTTCTCAAAGCAGAAATGAACCCACATTGCATTCAACCCCTAGCTATGTTACTACTTCCTGCTCTTTACCAGGACCACCCCTGTGTTATCTGCATCTTGGGCCTTGTAGGAAAGGCTCCTGGGAGAAAGGATTTGGGTGTTTCGGAACTAGCTTGAGACTGCCTTACAGTTTACAGCTGGCAGATGAGAAATGGGTAGACTGTGTTAGCCCCAGAGGAAAGAAACTGGCCAAAAATGTTTCATAGATGCTCTTGTTGCTTGTGAGACAATAAAACTTAATTAGCCTGTGAAGTTTGTCAGAAACCTGTTGCTTACTTGACATAAAACTGTTCAAATAACAGAACCTTTCTAGACTTTAGCTTTATCTATATGAAGATAAAGATATAGCTACAAAAGGTGTTTTAGAGCATTTTAGGCTCTAGGCTTTTTAGACTTAGAGGATTTTAGGCTTTATTGTTGGCATTAATTGCAGTTTACTACTTTGAACTACAAATAATGGCTTTTTCGGCACTGTTTTCTAAAAAATTAAAGCTTCATGCCAGAGATGATTCTGTGATATGTTAGCACGGCTTTGTTTTATTAGAACTTCCCTTCATATACTTAGTCCTCTATTGTAATGCTTTAGGAAAATCATTCTTGTTAACCTAGTATGAGATTTATATTTGATATCCTGATACACAATATGGATCTTGCCTATAGCAGAAGTGTTGAAATAACTACTCAGGAAAATGCCATTTCTAAGCAGGTCAGGAGCTGCTAGTGGAGAGCTGCCTACGTGAAGGCCTCGTGTGAGGAAAGGTGACTGAGAAGCAGCAGATGAACTGTGTTAACTAGGCCCAATTTCCGTTGAAAACTCCCATTTGAGGTTGAAAGTACCAATTTGGGAGATGTTTTAATGGGGAAATTTCAAGTTCTGTGAGTCACTGCGAGGTGTCGGGAGTGGGTTGTGTGGCTGCTGGCCAGGACGGAGGAGATGAGGCGTGTCCAGCACCTAATCCTGGAGCAGGAGCAGCTGCAGTGTGGTGAGTGATAGGCCTGGCACAGAAATATGGATGTGGCTGTTGAGCAGCAACAACTGCCCTATGTGGCATCATGTTGGAGTGCCTTTTGTGGTGGCTGTGCTTCAAATCTGTGAGGAAACAGGTGAAATCTCTCTGGCAGTCATTTGTTTTCAGTGTGCCTTTAAAGTGTAAGGAGAAGGAAAGCGTGCTGGATGGTGAATATCTGGGTTGTTAAGCAACCCTGGGAACTCGACAAGCTGCCATTTTAAGGTGGCGCTGCAGAGCTCATGGGCAGTTACTCAATGAGGTGGTTGAGGTGCTTCCCTGAAGGCGCTCAACTGAACTGAGATGGAGCTTCCTAGGCCTGAGCTCCTCGGAAAGGTGCTCTGCCTTGTGTCAGAAAACAGACTTGTTTCTTTTAAGAGGAGTAAGTGTCTATTTAAGATGTTAAGTAAATAGAAATCATGTTTTCACACAGACAAATTTCAAAGCAGAAAAAAAAGTACACAAGCTTTGCAGCAGTTAGTGGCAGGAATATCAGTCTGAAATAAGTATGGAAAATGGTAAATAGTGTTTTTTGTTATTTGTGAGGGGATGCTGTTAACCATCTATGCAGGTGCAGCCACTAGAGTTTTGGAGAGCATTTGCTTGTCCCAAGTGCTTTTCTGGATTTGTTTGTCTCACTGCATAGTGCCTTTTCCTGGAGGAATCCTTTTCTTTAGCAATGTTTTACCTCACTGCTGTGTATATCTACTATCTAGAACATTTCATCCACAGGTAACTATTGACACCATACAGTAATCTGAGTACTATACAAATACGGGTAGCCTTTACAGATGACATTTTATGACTGGGAAAGTGACATTTTACAAGTTGGAAAGCTCACTCATGTAAACGGTACATAATTTCTGAGACCTAGACATCCTTCCCTTGTCTGTCCCCAGCTATACGCCAATGTCCCTGTGCAGTTTCAGAGGGAGGCCATGTTCCTGCTATGGTGCCTTCTCTGAGGGAGGATAAAATCAGGCTGTGAGAGAGGGAAGGGCATTGGACAACAGCCTGGCCAAGAGCATGGCCTGGATGGCCAGGGCTCCAGGCCCCTGAAGGATCTGCCTTGCCTGTGGACTGGTGACCACCAAAATAAGCAGGAAATGATTTGTGTTATAACAAGAGGTCAATAGCAACTTAACTGCTGTTCTACAGTATAACATCCGGGAAGAACTTGAAGGATTTTGAGAGGTTAAAGGCATACATTTTGCAGGCATCTGTGGATTTAAACATTGATTTAAACATTGTGGACCAATGCTAGAAAGGGTCTGACATAAGCAGCAATGTGAGCTGGAGGGGAACAGCTCTAAAAAATCAGGGCCGCTGTATTGTTCTGATTTTTATCACAGCAGAAAAATCAACATTTCCAGCTTCATTGCAGAAGGTGGCGCCAATTCCCGGTCTTTATGTGAGACCTAGATGAGACTCGACATTGCAGTTCTCTGTTCCTTTCTGTAAGTATGAAAGTCTAGGTACTTCTATGTAGTCACACTTGTCTGTATTTTAATGGCTGAAGCTCTGTTTCCCGTCTGGTTTATTCCTCAACCTATATGTCAAATTTATGTTTTTCTGGTTTTTTTTTGTTTGTTTGTTTTTTGTTTTTAAGAAGTGTTTCAATTATGTGTTCTATTTCAGGGGAAAGAGAAAGCATTTTATTTTTGTCATCTTGATGTTTTGAAGTAGTTCTTTTAGGCAGATAAGTAATTTTGAGTAATTTTTAAAGTTCAGGAATCTGCTAAAGGAAAATACTAGAATATTAAAACAGGTATACATCATGCATTCATTTATATTCCTTTGCAGTTCATCTAACAATGCTGTAATTGCTTACATGTATGTCTGTCTCCTTACATAAGTCTATGTTTTTGCCAAGCACATATTTATGTAAAAAAAAAATTTGATATGAAAACTGAATATGATTCTAGGAGCAGACTTTTACAATAACTTGCTTACTCCAATGCAAGTATTTTTTTGTATGAATGTTTTTAATGGCACTCTGCTAGCTCAGAGCAATTTTCTAGGACAACCAAATGCAAGCAGTGAGGCTAAAAATGAAGAAAGAAATATACTCAATTGCATTTTGGAAATGTATAAAATTCCCCTTGAGTTTCTATTTGCTTTTCCATAAAATATTTTAGGGTAAAGAAACAGTGATTCCACAAACTGAGGTCTTTTCTGGGCAAGAAGTTCCAGTCATCAGTATATTATAAAAAAGGTATCAGTGGCACTTTTGTACGAAGAAATTCAATTATTTTCTAGAAAAGACACAGTGACTTAGAACACAGGAAAAGTTCTTTATGCTTAGGACTTTATCACCTGATTTTGCTATGAATACTTTATTGGTTTTGCTTTTTACAGAAAATCTGTAGGCAGAGATTTTTTGTTGTGATATTGTTAAAACATAAATAATTCTAATGCTGTAGGATTTAAAATACATAATGGAGAGTTGTAGACAAGAATGTCAACAACAGGAAAAAATCTAGTTAGACTTAAGGGCTTGATAAGAGAAAAAGATAGTGATGTGAAATAGTATGTCATTTAAGTGACTCAGTGTTTTATGTAAAACAAATAGAATAGTAAGTGTGTATCTGAAAGAAGCAAAGTACATTTGTTGTGAGGTTTCAAGTGTTAGCTGTTGTTTTATATGTTTTTCTCGAGCTGCAAATTCAAGTTATTCCAATCTCTGGCAATATGTTAGATCAGAACATTTTCCTAATAATTTTGAAATTTGTAAAGCCCATAATTAGATCTACTGTGACAGCTATTAAAAGATGTTCTTGTTTTCTTCTGCTGTCTGTTTGCTCATCTCTGTGACTGCTCCTAGGCTCTTCCCCAGGCTCCGAGGACCGTCTTGGTACATCTGCTACAATGTGGTTATCCCAGAGCTCTGCCTGAGGCTTCCTAAGGCTTCCAGGCATCACTCAGATGCCTATGGCCTGTCCTTCACGATGCTCTCCAGGGTCCCTTTCAGAGTCTTTTCAAGGTAGACTCATTAGCCCATTCGTATGTATGTTTGTTGTCTCAGTAAAATAAAAATGTAGAGAACAGAAACTTTAGTTTAAAAATTATTTCTACCTTGAGATTTTCAGAGTAGTCTGTGGGAATTCAGTTCACACTTTTAACAAGATAATGAAGTAACCTAAGTAGCCTCGGAAGAAATGGCTCTAAGATTTATGTGTAAATGTAATGCTACATCTGAGGACTCGAAGTACCATTTGCAAGCTGTTTGTCAAATTACTTAGCAATCCTGAGCTAATTTGCCAACAGTTGCTTGTAGGTAGGTATTGTAATAGTCAAATGATGGTGTAACTGCAAGTTTTCGCTATCATCAGTAAGCATGACTACAATGAATATGAATCTTGTCTCCTGTAGGCAACAGCTCTATTCCACTTCAATATTTGAGTCTCTTCTGACCTAAATTATCTTTTTAAAGCAAACTGCAATAATTGAAATACATATGTTTTTGCACAGCTTATATATATGTAAAAGAAAAGTGTTACCTTGTGAAATGAACCTTATATGTCAAACTTTTTTTCATAGCAATGCCACTACTGTGGCTATTACTGTTCTTATTATCTGTAATGTAATAGAATGTTTATTTTTGGAGTATATCTGCTTCTATACCTCTGAATTATGGGTGTTTTTTTTTCTTGCACTCAATTATATTACTTCATTGGAATCAGTACTTGAAAGTGTTGTCCATGGTGACAATTTAATGTATCTGCATAATACTTTCTACTGTGGATGTAGACATAGTTTGACTCTTGTAAAAAAAAGAAGCCTATAACAGAAATGCCAATGTATATTTGGCATAGGCAGTACAAACAATAGTCAGAATATGCAGCTGTAGCAAATAAGGTAATGCATTTTCATGAACTACTGTAGGAATTCTTGGTGTGTGGTCTGTGAATCACTGCAGGAGATGTGGATCATACCAGTCAGAAGATAAAACATTATTTGTAAAACTTAACTTCTGAAATGCTGGCACTGTGCTGATATATGCCAATTGGTACCTGTGGATGCCATTACACATCTGTAGCATGACTTCTTTATGGACTGGAAAGTAGTAAATAGCAGTAGTGTGTAATTATCATTTGGGTGTGTAGCATTTAGCCATGAGTCGGCCTGAAAATGGAGGGAAGGAAAAAAAACCTGTATTGTGTTACCAAGGTAGCATTGAGCAATGTTTCTGAGAGCGCCAAAGCTTCTTATTCTGTAAGAATATAAAGCAAGTAGATCAGAGGTGTCATGGAGTTCAGTTGCTGGTTTTGTCTCAATTTTCTTGGATCTGGCTGGTGCTTATTGGCTTTTCAGATCTTTGCCTTTATTACTAATTGTGTAGCAAATATGGAGAGCTTTTAAATCTGGCTATTGTGAGGTTAACAACACCTTGTGCTGTTTTGCCCTTCCAGCAGAATACTCTGCAGATCTGACTGTGGCCTCCACTAGTGTCACCTCAACCTCCTCCCCTTCCTCTGGCGAAATTGGGGAGAGGTTTATTAGCAGAAGATGCAACACCTCCAATTTGCCACGTAGGTGATAATTGCTGCATTCCAAAAAGATTACCACAGCACAACCCTCAGGGATACACGTAGCTCACATAGAAAGAAAATATAGCTCCACTTCCAGAATTTGTTGATGTTTGAGTTGTAAAATACTTCTAATGTGATGCTGATGGACTTGTTTTTTTCTTACTCAGAGAAATAGGTATCTTATTACCTAGAAAGGTGAACTTCTAACACTAGTTTTCCCTATTTGTCCTGATACAAAGTAATTATAATCCTGACCATTTCCTTTTTCTCATCTTCCTATTTTCTGTTACATACCTGTAATTATTATTGATTATACCTAATTAGATTTCATTGTGCTTCAAAGACATAATACCTGGTCTCTGCCTCTGAAAGTTTATAATCTCACATTTTGACATAAGATCATGAGTGATAACAGGATATCAGGGGACAATTAGATGGAAGGACAAGAGTGACCATTTCAAAAAACCACAATCTTTGCCATAGTTAACAAGTTCAGTAATTGTAATTAAGTTCTGAGTTCAAAGCATTCTCAAGACTAGTGCATAGAAGGGAATACTACTTTTTTAAGTGGTTTATTTCAAATAAATGTGTTAAGGGCAGCTGTATTTCTGCAATGTATAGAGCATGCAAACCTCTTGACTCTTACAGATGTCCTTGCACACACAACAGAGATTCCTGTATTGCATTTCCCAGGCAGGTTATCTATGAGTTATGCTTCGTTATGAACAGGCTCTGCTTATATGTTTGTCCCTCCTCTCTTTGGAGCTGTGCTTCCATTGCTACACTCCTTTTGTCTCATTTCTGCTTTTTCTCTTATGCTTCATCTCCTTTTCACCCTTACCTTGTATTCAGGGTTCTACAATAATGAAATAACTCAAAGAATCAGGTTTCCACATGCACTCCTTTCCTGCAGTCCTTCAAAAATAGATTATTCTCCTGACTAAAGGAGCTGTGTGTATGCCCATGTTGCTATTTTGTCTAGGAAATCAAATGTCATTACGAAAATCTACTTTACTTTGTTATGTCTTGAGTTAGCCCATGGGAAGCTCAAGTACCTGATGGTGGAGTATCCAAGAAAACAAAGATTCCCAAGTCTATTAACAATACAGTTATATTATCTTAGATGTGATTTAAAGAGTGGAGAATTTGAGGTTGTCCCAAGGCCTAGTTTCTTAGTCTAGACTTGAGGTCAAAAGTCTTGCCAGAAGGGCTTTAGGGGTTTTAGTACTGATACTGCAAGCCAGAAAGACAGCTCATCTGGAAGCACCATTTTTTTTCTGAATCAGATGCCAGTGGTGTTGCACGGAACTGACTGAAGAAGCTGAAGTGATCAGAAAAGGAAAGATTAAGAAGCCTCATTTGGTATAAGTGTCTGTCTTTAGTCCTCTGTCTGATATTTGTGTTATCTGTAACGAGTAGTCTGGGCAAATCTGGCACTATAACCTCTTGTAATATGGCAGGACATATGGTATATGGTCTCTTTCAAGACTTTTTATGATAAAGAGCAGCCAGATGCTTTTGTTCTGGAGATGAGAGAACAGAGGTAAGGGAATGGTTATGTTAGCAGACACTAACAGACCTCATATTAGATGAGCAGTTGCAGATTGGTAAGTGTAGATGTGTCTTTAAATGTAGTTTTACTAAACTCAGTTTAGAATTTTCTTTTTTCCCCATAACTTTTATTTAAATCAGTACATTTTTGACCATTATTGCCCTGATGTAATAGCTCAGAAAAGACGCTGGGCAGTCCCAAAGTAAAGTTACTATCAGGTCCTGGAAAAGATTGCTTTGCAGCATTCCCATTTTTAGAGGCTTGCAAGGCCTGACTAGACAGTTCTGAGCAACCTCATCTGACCTAATTTCTGGCCCTGCTTTGAGCAAGAGTTTGGACTAGTGATTTCCTTAGGTCACTTCTATGATCCTTTGACATTTTTACCATTCTAACATTGTTATCTGCTGTCATGCAATGTGAATAAAAACAGCATACAGTATTTGGTGCATTAAATACATTTATTAAGTATATTATTTTAGGTATAATTAAAAAAGGGATGTCATAACCCAGGCAGAGTGCACTACAGGACTTTCTCCGCAAAATGAATCTGTCTTAGAGTGTTAAATCTATGTTACACAAATTTTTAATATTTTTATTCTAGGTAGTCAGAAGACTGGGACTTTCTCTGCTTTTCTGCCTTTGAAAGCAAAAATTTTGGTAGAGTCTTGGTAATGAAGCACCACAAACTCATCCTGCCATGACTTCTCACTGCCTGGCAGAGTGAAAGGCTTAGGAAATGGTTGGTGAAAACCTGTGAAAATGTTGTTGAAAACTCCTGGCTCACATGAGGAGACCCTGGAAGGGCAGGGCAGTAAATCAGTATTTTTGTCAAAAATCGTGTGACAATAACAGGCCACTATTCTTGTAGGTGAAGACGTGTGTAGATATATAGAAAAAAAGAAATCAAAAGAGACAAATGCTGTAATCGCATTCACTGTTCTGAGCATCAAAAATTCTAGAAGACAATAATGACTGTAAATCAGAAAAGAAAAAAATCTGTAGGTTTGAATGAGGTACAATTAGAAATAGTTTTTCCTCTCAAACACTTATACATTGATTTTTAAAGCATGTTATATTAGTATTGTGGTCATATGATGTCCCTTTACATAGAATTAGCCTATACAGTGAGGATATAAGGCAATGACTGTTAGCAGTAGCAAATCTTTTTCTTGCCTTAATCTGAAGGTATCTCACACCTAAGAAAAGATTGGTGCTCTAGTTGTAAGTCATTCAGAGATCTCTATCTAATAAATGAATTAGTAGTGCTACCCAGCAAACTTTTTTCTTCTACTTCCAAAAGGATTAAGAAGTGGAGCAGAAATGATTATTGCTATTTTTAGTTACCCATATAAATGTGGTCAGATACTGGTATGCATCAGAATTCTCATAGTTTATCTATACAGAATAAGCATATTGCATGTAGTGCCACTGGTATCTGTCACCCTCTGTTCTTCATCATCCTTCATCAAAATACAGTTTCTGTCATCATACAATTTGGAAGTGCTTTGGGATGAGTTTGCCTTTTGAACTGCAAAAAATAGTTTGGATAAAAAGTTGAAAATGGGGTTATGATGCTACCCCACCCAAACAAGCACTTGGAAATAAATTAGTATCACAGGACTGATTTCAGGATAGAAAGCCGG
This sequence comes from Nothura maculosa, assembly GCA_032353885.1. NCBI lineage: Eukaryota > Metazoa > Chordata > Aves > Tinamiformes > Tinamidae > Nothura > Nothura maculosa. The sequence continues at coordinate 223,528 of JAUBOD010000245.1, read as the reverse complement.
CTGCTGAAATGATAATACGTATTGCTTAAATCTGCCACACCTAGTATTTTGTTTCCCAGACCATGTAAATAAATAGTCATCTTTGCGAATACGTGTACCCACAGCTCTCCTGTTCCATTGATTCTGAGTACAGTAGGGTCCATCTAGATTGACAGACAAATTGAAGCAGTCACCTTACTGTTTTCCTCACATTGGGTATAATTTTGATAAGATCACAAGTAGAAAGGGTAATTAGCATTGCTGGAACATTGGTGACATTGCTAGTATTGGTTCCCAAGCATTTTATTTAGGAATCTGGTTTAATTCAACCTCAAGAAAAAGAAAGAGAAAGCAAGTTACTAAAAATTGCAGCTTAGTTGTATGTTTTCTTTTACACTCAACCTAACTTTATATATTTTTGTATATAATATATAATATAAATTGTTTTACTAAAAAAAAAAAAACTTAAGAAATATTTGAAGACTCTGTACTTAGAAATTTGCTTCTAACCTTTCTTATATGCTTCCAGAAGGTCACTCTGTAGGTAACTTATTAGCTTATACTTTCCAATCTTGCCAGCTGAATCTATGGTAGGCTACCTTATAGCATATGCAATACTGTGATTTCTAGAGCTTCATTTTTGTGATCTATTTTCTTGCTTTGCTTTAGGCAAAAAAAATCTCAGGAGGTTTCCTTTTTTTTTTTTTTTTTAAGGCTAAGCTCTAAAATAAAAAAATGAAGTTAGAAAGTAACTTAGAACTGAAATTTCAACTCAGGACTAACACTTAATAGGCTGGGATCTTGTAGTGCACCAAGAGATTTGCCTTTTTGAGTCTTGATTAGCTCAGAAAACAGCTGAAGTTTACAGTCTAGAAATATCAGCAATGGAGTGTGAGTTTCTGGAGCAGAGTCAGGAAAGAGTAGATATCCTTAGGGTGCTGCAAGATCTGTTCCTAAAATTAATTGAAGGGTGAGCCTAATGAATCTGTTCAAAACAGGATATGGGGAAACACAGAACACTCCCTCTGCAAAAAAAATCCCTCTTCCTTCTATACATCTCTGCATTCTCTATGAAAATAAGTAGCTGTGATGGTTTGGAATCAGATTGCCGCTATTGCTGCACTTTCCTTTTTTATTTTCTGGATTACATCTCCAGTAAATACTGGAGACAGTCTTATCATACATCTATTTTCAACTATCTCAACTTTTTACTTTCAGGGACTATCTCTATTGTTATCCACTACTCCTGTTTACATAGATGGAAATTGAGGGAAGTATTGGATCATTGTTTCTTTAGGATTAAACCTGCTCTCATGTTGCAACACTAAACTCACTCATAGTTGCACCCTGTTCCGGACCTATCAACATATTGAAAAATGTCAATCTCAGCAGTGCTGTGGCCCGCATAAAGTGCCTAGCTCTTGCCCAAAGTCAAAAACCTTCATTTTGTGAGATTCCTAATACACAAGAGAGTTAAAAAGGTCCTAATTAGAATAAGAACTTATCTAAAAGTTTCTCTTGAATAGATCTGAATTTACACTTCCCATCTTAGCAGTAAACAGAAGGAAATTGTTTCAATTTATTATTACTAATATTTCTTAAATAAATTAGCTGTTCGAAGTAGTTGAATAGCTCTAAGAAAGGCTTCTCTCAACCAAAGACTGCAATAGTTACAAGAAGTAAAGTTCAGTTTGTTTTTTTCCAAAGGCAGCACTGCACTTCATTACTATTTCATGAACAACATGTTGTTTATATAAAATTTAAAAGAAAAAGGCTATGAATTGGTTCTCTTCAATGAAATTTATTCAGAATTTATTTCTCCCACAGCTTTCGGAGGAACTTGTGTACCATTACCAGCTCCTGTGTCTATAATGAGGTAATGAAAATGTTGGTTAATGTTAACCAAGATGCCAGAGTATCTTGTGAGTCGTCTCAGACATCATATAATAATTTCAGAGACATCCCAGTTCCCTAGGGCTCCAAGTCATCACCACACAGGTCAGTCTCAGCCCTTGAACTTCGAGTTGCACCCTTCCAACAAAGCTGCTGTCTACAATTAGAAGACACTTAAACACTCTCGAAGTATAAATTATAAATGGATGAAACTTTGGGTAGCTTGCAGCTAACCACATAATGCCATTTGAGGTTTAGTCTAAATACGAATTAGAAAGAAATTTATTTTTCTACTTAAAACTTATTAACACCATACATTACACATGTGAAGTACAATTGAAGTTAATTTTTGAGGTCTGAAATTAGTAACTTCCCACAGTTGCCTACATAATATGATATAGGAAAAAAGCAAGTTTCGCTATATGGGACAAATTTCTCTCAGAAGGTGAGTTATGACATTGACTGACATCTCTGTCTTCTGTGACCATCAAGTATCTGTGACTTACTCTTATGGCTGCCTGTACTGGGAACTTACCTTGGAAGAATGATTGGAAGCTTATGGCTTTCAAAGACCTTCAAAGTCTCAAAGGATTCTCACTTACACCAAGAGCTGGATTTGAAGACAACAGTTAGTATTCCATAGTATTTACAATTGCTTCTTTTGGTACACAAATCAAGTGGAAAACTTTCAGGTTTCCTGCTTATCCAACTCCTTGCCACCTCTTTTACCTTTCTCATTTCAGTCATAGTATTCTGCTACCTTCTGAGAATGGCAATGTAAGAGATTCACAGTGTTGGCCCAGTAGTTTTTTGTTAGCTGCATACTACATTGTGTTTTCTAGTTTCATATAATTCAAATTAGAAAAGGAATCAATAGAGGAGTTTGAGAATGATCTGAGTAATGCTTCTTTTTTTTTAACTACTTATATATCTAAATACATATAAAGATCAAAAATAAGGAGAAAATTAGTAATCTGAAATTTCTTCCTTGAATGTGTTAAATGGCACTTTTTCCCTTTCTACCCAAACTTGCCATACACATTCTCTTTCCTAAAATTTTTCTGGAGTAGTTTATTTTTACTGTTTTTTTTAATGTACAGACTGTATGGGATCTTTTTGTTCCTGTGCAGCCCTTCACTGAGTGTTCCTGTAGAGGAAATAGGCCAAATTTTAATAGTCTCCACCTTGCCCATTCCAGTTTATCCACTCTCAGCTGTGCATCTTACAATACCTACCTCAGTCATGCCAAGCTCACATTTTTCTGCAGTGAGTGTTGAGTCCTGCTGGCAGGCACTGCCTTCTGAATCTAAAGTAGGACTCTTAATCTCATTTGTGGATGTTCATGTTGTTGTTCTTGCCAGTGATAGATTTATACAGTCCTGTCAGTGGTGCCAGTTTATGCACTTCACTAGCTGCGAGTGAGTGATCTGGATTTTACATGACCTGATTTAGTTTTAAAACTACAGATTTTCGAGTGTAAACACATACTGTACAAACCACAGCTTTAGTAGATGATCTGTTCTAGGTGTTACGCTTTGTCGATGTCATTATATCCAGTTTATGACAATCCTTGCAAAATAGGCAAATCCTGTTTTTAAAATTTGACCTACAGTTAATCCAGGATGACTTATTTGTGTTGCCTTGATGGCTACAGCCAGCTGTGGTCTATCAATAGACAGCAAATACTGAGCTCTTTACAAGGTATAAGTATTAAAATCATCCTAGTCCCAGAGAAAACAAAAACAGTGCAAAAAGCAGTGAAAAAGCAGTAAGAGACCAAGAGAAGTCTCTTCCTGCATTTCTATGTGTAAATTTATAATTTTAAAATAATAGTTCATCATTTAACATCTACCTAATATTTGAAACCTCTCTGGTAACAGAGTGATATCCAGCTACTGCCAAGGAATTCTAAGAAGTAGGAACAGTTTTCCCATGTTACAAATTCACTTCGAGCCTCCTTTCTTGTTAAACCAAGGACTTTATATAGTTATTGGAGATTCAGCTGTATCATTTTTGCCGCAGGCCATGTGTGTTAGTTCTTCTTACTGCTTATGTTTAGATTCAGCTTCTCTGTTCTATTTCAACAGTCATTTGTGATAAAGGATTTTGAAAATAATAAATAGTAAATTTTTCTTCTTTTCAAATTTTGACTGCCTATCTACTTGATGTGCTCTTCTCAAGACATTGACTGTAGTAAGCTAACTTGTTGACCTGCTGTTCTATTTGTGTGGAATCAAGTCATTTTCTATTGGAAAACAAAAGTGCTGCTACATACAATCTATTTCAAGGGTATCTTTTGTCTCAACTTAGAGTTGGCCACTTGGTGTTCTGCCGATTGTGTTAAAAAATGAAGCTGAAATGTGACTTGGGAGGTGAGGATCCTTATTCACCTCTCTGTCACTGTGGAGATGTTGCAAAATGGTTTAATGGAGTCTTAAAAATCAAACAACTAGTAAACTGCCCAGTATTTGATAATATGATACTGCTGCTTGGCTTTTTTCCTTAAAATATTCTATTATTTTTGAAATATAACAAATATTTCCTAGAGAAAATTCAGTAATTCAGTGAAGTTTCTAAGTCACTGTGAATTGAGTGGATTGGTAGGACTAATGCTACAATTTCTGATTCCATTAACAGTAGAAGACT
>JAUBOD010000245.1:158697-173770 GCA_032353885.1 Nothura maculosa | reverse complement strand
TTACAATGTGTCAGGCCTAGCCCAAGTCCCAAATGATGCTGCAGTTTGCTTTTGAATGTCAAACTCACTATTGCAAGCATGGTGACAGGGATGAGGTGTGGGCTATGTTCAGTAACATCATTAACATTGCCACATGGTGATTCACTAGAGATAGAGGATGTGTCTCATTAAAAAGAAAAAAGGAGAAAAAAGGCAAAACACAGAAAACAATTCATGTCCAGGCAAAAGAATGGTTCCGTGGATGTAGAATTAGAACATGCGCTTGGCTTGGTGAAAAAGATGAGCACAGCACATGTCTGATAGGTACAGGGGCATGAGCTAGCAGGATGTGAAGGAGCAAGGAAGAGAATTCAATTTCTTTGGCTTCTTTTGCAGGGCTCCTATTCCTCTGGAGTGAGCCAGTATGGAGACCGTGTAAGCAATTACTTTTGATATTTGTACTTTTGATATTTGGTTTTACAAATATTTGACTGCTATCAACCAAATTATTATCAAGCTAGCTACCTCCGTATTTCAAGAAACTTTACATTTATCTATTCCCTGTTGTACCATTATGAATTCAAGAAAGATAAAAATAATTCTTTAAATTTTACAAACAAAATGATAAAAAACACCAAATTCAGATGTCTTTTCCTTTCATATCTTAAATTAAAATACCATATTATATCTCTCATATTTTAAATTAAAGATATGTAATGAAACAGAAGTATCTGATTTTCAATATCTTTCCAGGGGTCATCATCTTACGGAGGCAGCAGTTACAGCGGACAAGTAAGCATTAACACTCCCTGCTTTTATAATTTAGCCCTATTTATAACTTGTGCCTTATTGTCTACCTAGCTGCCTACCATAATATATTAAACTCAGATCTTTTCAGTAGATCTTTGCCTATGGCATTATGTTGCTGCCATGTTTAAACAAATACAGTCCGTATCTGAGGCTGTTTTAGAACTACTAAGAAACAGTATGCAGCGTATGGTTGTCTCAACTAATGTTTGCAGGACTAGATAATATATGTGCTTGCATACAGTTCTCTGAAGTAAGATGTGTCTTTCTGAAATAAATTAGAATATCTCTGTTACATTGATCAATATTTTGAAGCCTATGAAATAGGTGTAAAGGAGATTTTATTTATTTTTCATTGTTACTCAGGGTTCACCTTCGGGAGGAAGTCAGCATGGTGGGCAGGTGAGATTTCTTCTCTTGTAGTGGTTAGGATTTCATCTAAGAGAATTAATGGTATTGATCAATATTTTTTTGGAAGTCCACGAAATAGATATAAAGGAGATTTTATTTATTTTTTGTTGTTATTCAGGGTTCACCTTCAGGAGGAAGCCAGCATGGTGGGCAGGTGAGAAATCTTCTCTTGTAGTGGTTAGGATTTCATCTAAGAGAACTAATAGTTCTCCATGCAAAAGAGTATTTTAAATAGACAGATCTTATATGTTCTTACATGCATTTGCTACAAAATATATGGTAATTATAAATTTGTGTGATAAAAAAACACAGGAAAATTTTTAGAAAATATAACTTCTGATGCATCATGGTAAATCCAGGTGAGACTCGCATGCCTTTTTGTGCAGTCTGGTCCTGCCCACTCATAGTTTTGCACTGAAAGAAATTAGGCATCTCCTTCAAATAGAGCATTGCTTAAGAATTCTCATAAAATGAATATAGAAAATATTTGATTCTTTTTCTTCAGGGTTCACACTTCTCAGGAAGCAGCCAGTATGGCGGACAGGTGAGAGTCTCTTACTGTGTATCTTTATCTAACAGACATTTTTTACATAAAACCCTAGTACTTTTATATTGACTTCAAAAGGTAACATTTCTCTATTTAATAGCTGTATCATGTCCTAAAGATATATAGGAGGTGAAGCAGTACAAAACAGTAGCTAGTACCTCTTTCATATCACAGTAAATAGATATGACTTTGTTTTCCCATCTGTACAGCTAGATCTAAAAAAGAAATTAGGCATCTCCTTCAAATAGAGCATTGCATAAGAATTCTCATAAAATGAATATAGAAAATATTTGATTCTTTTTCTTCAGGGTTCTCGCTTCTCAGGAAGCAGCCAGTACGGCGGACAGGTAAGAGTCTCTTACTGTGTATCTTTATCTAACAGACATTTTTTACAGAAAACCTTAGTACTTTTATACTGACTGCAAAAAGTAACATTTCTCTATTTAATAGCTGTATCATGGCCTAAAGATATAGGAGGTGAAGCAGTACAAAACAGTGGCCAGTATCTCTTTTGTATCACAGTAAATACAGTTATGTCTTCGTTTTCCCATTTGTACAGCTAAATCTGGGCCCATTTTTACTTCTGCTACTGTCACAGTCTCTTAACTCTTGACAGTAAGTTCTCCTCTTTGGTAGAGAACTAATTGTTATCTCTGTTTCAGGGTCCATATTTCTCAGGTGGCACCCCTTACGGAGGACAAGTGAGTATTGTTTTTTCATTATGTGGTTTACTTTTGTGCTTCACATCTCTCTCTTTTCTATTTTATGCTAAATATGTAAATAGAGATATAAAGTGATTACTTAAAGTCAGAATAGATGAATATAAGATTATTGTGTCAGAGGGCAAGCAAAAGTAAAATATGCACCTGCTGTGAGCACTGAATCCAAAGCAGCTGCATTCACAGCTATTCACACCTGCTTGAAGCTGCCTGAGATTTAAATTTTACTGTTAAATTTTACAGTAGCCACTTTAAAGAGCATTAGATTTTAAAATGCTGGCAAATTAAGCATTCACAGTCATGTGGCATTTAAATCCATGAAAGACCAAGAAAAATGTGTTTTCCAGCTATCAAAATAAATGCTTTGTCATTTATTAGGATATAGCTTCTACAGGAAGCAACCAGTATAGTGGACAGGTAAAATCTTTCCCTTCACAGTATATGCAGCTTTATTTATTTCCTTACAACATTGGGGTTTGAGTTTGATTTTCTATAAAATTAATTTGGTTTTGTGTTATGCAGGGTGGATGTCTCTGTCCTGATGGAAGTCATGTAAGTATTGCCTACTGTTTATTTTTCAAAGTATGTGTAACTGGAAAATTGTCAAGCAAGTACATTGCATTAATTCCTTCTGTGCAACAATATACATAAAAAAAAAAGTTATTTCATATTGTGCTGAAATGGAAAATTTTGAGCCTAATTTACGTTTAAGGAGGGTTCAGTTAACTGTCGTCTCAGGATAGCCATAATTGCTTAGGTGACTTCTCTAAGATCATGCGATCAAGCAAAAAACGCATACTATTAACATAGCACTGAGCATCACAGGTGCTGGAAACAGCACATGAATTATTAGCTAAGTTATCTTTCCAATAGAAACCAAGTCCTCTACTTGTTCAGTCTACCAAATATAAAAGTATATCAGTAATCAATGCAAATTGTCTAATCAGTGCAGTAAGATGCGGTTTTTTATGTTTGTCCTCTAAATATGTCTGAATTTTATAAAAAGTAGCTATTCCTATTTCTTGTTTAATACAGGGCTCTTCTGGAGGAAGTGGCTACTATGGTGGTCAGGTAAGCATATTTCTTCAACATTTCTCATTCAGACTCAGTTTAGTTTCTCTGGAATGAACTTGCCTTGGTTGTCATAATCACACAAAAACAATTAAATGTTGAGTTTAGATGGTCACATTTGATCTATGTGGAGTGGTTTGTTTTTTAGTGAATCAGTCTCTTTACCTTTCAGTCATCTTTTAATAAAAATAGCTGTTGAAATCACTAGACACAAGATTTTATTTTGTACTTTTGTAAATGCACTTAACTGAAATAAAACATAAGAAAAGTTTGCAGGATTCATCTTATTGCATAAGCTGCTATGTGGACTCCTATTTTCTTTTGCATTGCTAACTAAGAGTCTTCTTCTAAGAAGGAAGTCTAACTGATGTCATGAATGCTCTTCAGATTAGGTCCATTTGTTGGGTGCTAGTGGGTACTTAAAGTGATTTACAAAAGTTATAGTTTCACATTCTTTTTACAGGGTTCATCTTTTCCTGGAAGCAGTCAGTATGGTGGACAGGTAAGCAACTCTTCATTTTTAAGCTCTCTTCCTACATGCAATTTATTAAATGAAAAATATGATGGAGTGAGTTTACTAACAATCAGTTTTTTCAAAAAGTCATTTTAGTTTCAAACGGTCAGTATTTCTGAGTAACTGAAATGGAACGGCATCAACAAATTTCATTTAAGGAAACTGCATAGATCGGTTTCAGTTGTTATACTTCAGAATGCCTCAGCTCAAGTGATAATTTAATCAGCCATTTTTGTATTTCGGTTTCACATGATGTTAATATTAGTTCAAAACTTCTTTTCCATGTCATTTTTCAAGCAAAATTATTCCATAAATAGAAAGCCTTGTCTATGTTAGTTTAGATTACATTGTTGGAAGTTTGGTGTAAAACAAATGGATGTTACTTTGAAAATAGAAATTTTGGTGTTTTACCCACAGTAATACTGCTTTTCTCATCTTCTTCCGCAATAACTATCTTTTAATGTAATCACCTACCTACATACCCTTTCTAAGGACATCTTCTTTTGTACACTTAGTGGTTTGTAACTGGTAGCAACACCTAACCAACCCAGATAGCTAAAATATGTAGTTGATAGCTGTTTAATAAAGGAGAGTGAGAGGGAATTATACTTTTCATTAGTATTATTTTTATTGTCTCATTCTGCTGTACTTAATTTTTTTTTTATCATAGGCAAATATATGACTATTAAATACAGCATATCTTATGTCATGGAGAAAGGAAGGATCTAAATAGCTCAGTTTTTATATGCTTCAAAACAAATAACATGCTTCCCAAAAGAATATATGGAATAATCAACAAATACACAAGTTACTCTCAAAATGCATGTTTCAGCTAGCAGAAAATAACAAATAAATTAGAGATTTTGGTTTTGTCTCCGACAGAGCCAAAAGACACTTAAAGAGGACATTTTATATACATATATTTATGTGTGGAAAATGAAGTGCTTTGCATCTGTTGCCAAACAAATATATCTTACAGTTAAGTAATAGGTATTTGATTTTCTTCTCACAGGGCTCATCTTATGGAGGCCGACCACATGGTAAACCAGTAAGTAAAATCTTTCCATACTGATTTTTTTCACTCCTTGGAAACTTGAAGAAAAATCATATCCACTTAGTTATGGGTCACATACTTTCTGTCAGCCATGTTACTTAGAATAAGTATATAAGAGTATTAAATGATTTATTTATCGAGGATAATCTCAGCAAATGTGAACACAAAATTTATTCTCAGTAGCATAGTTTTGAGCCAGTATTTTTACCTGGTAACTGAATTTCCCAACATTCTCCGATTAATTCTAGTAATCATGAAAGAAAATAAAGAACCTTTATTTTTTTAAGTGATTTTTTTATACTGTTAATTAAACAGTACAAAAACCAGATTTTTTATACTGTTAATTAGAACTTCTGTTGTACTCCATAGTAATCTCACACTTTGCATTCAGGTTTCACTTTCTAACTATTTTAAATGCATCTTATCCACCTGTTGATTACGGAGCTAGTGACATTGTTGGCGAACAGTGAGACTGTCGGCATTCTTAAACAGCCTTTGCTTGCAAAGATTTTCTATTGGCAATACCATTCAAAAGGGAAGAGTGATTTTTGTTGTTGTTTTTTTAAAAAGACTCCTGTAGCATATTTGATTTTGCAGCATCCACTTTTATTTCTCAATAACTCTGTTAAAACTTTCTTCAAATAGGATTGTAACTGTGCTTTGTAATACTCGCCTATTTTTTCAAAGCTAGCTGTAGACTGATTCCAAGCAAATTACTATTTAATTGGAGTTTGTTATATTTTCCTTTCTGTATCATAAAGATATTATTACTACAAAAGAGCTCTTTTTCTTGAGGACTTTCAATTAGATTCTCCTTCGCTAATATATATCATTCAAAAGAACATCTGTTAACCAAAATATATTAAATATTCTTATCTCCAAATAAGTTTATCCCCAGGATTTTGAGGTGACTAGACACAAAACAGTGTTCCTTCTCCTGTGGTCCTTTATTCAAGGCAAGAAGAATATATTTAAGTACAAATAGGTTTAGAGTCAAAGAAGGATATTAATTTTTTTTTCAGGGTTCATCTTCCTCAGGAGGCAGAAATCAAGGAAAACCAGTAAGGGAATTTCTCAAAATATTTTCCTTTGAGTATTCCACAATCACACTGGAAACATGAATATTATTATTTAAAATAAGTAACAGTAATAAGGACAAGATTTTAAATTACAGTGTTTATGTCTTAGAAAAATGGCCAATATAGTGAAATGGAATATTGTCTTCAAGCCTGAACATGAAGGCAGTGTTCATTGCTCCTAATAACAAAGCTGTGAGATACTCCATTAGTTAGTCATTAATGTTCATTCTATTGAGGATATGGGATAAGTAATCAGAAGCTGTTTCAGTTTCAAACTTTATAGTTCAGTTAGAATGATATTTTGTCTTGAAAATCCTCTGGCACTATTAATGAAATAAAGAGGACGCAGCTGAGCTTATTTGAGACCATTCACTTAAACAGAAGGGGAGAAAAAAAGTGCAAGAAAAGAAGGTAAAGTCAGTATCAGAACTATCAGTATTCAGGGTGCATTCAAGAGTATTGTGTTGTCATCAACTGCTATTCATTAGGATACTCCTACAAAACAAAAGCAAAATGTTTTTAAATTATTTTACAGGGTTCTTCTACTTCCAGACCCACGTATTCTGGTAAACAGGTAAGAAGACTTTCATCCCTGCTTGTTATCTTTATTAGCAAACAAGGAACTTGGATGGCCAATAGAGCAATTTATTCAAAACAATGTGTGGGAGCACTTAGACTTATTTTTTTGTTTATTTGCAGAATCCATCTTCCACAGGGGGCAGCCAAGTGGTAAGTACTTTTTACTCCTTGTTGTTTCTACCAGTTTCTTTCTAAGTGAAATATAGAAAACTCAAAGTACTGAGTAGGCCGTGAGATATCTTTCTAAATACATGTATCTGAATAAATATTTGAGAATACATGTACAACATAATAAACAGGAATAGTTTGAGCTAAAAATGAGGAAAAGTAGGACCACATAAGTTTGGATCTTGCCTATCATTTGAACACCTGTTGGTTATGCATGCATAAGGTGTGAAACCTGGTCTTTTAATAAAATGTCTACATAATAAACCAAGCTAACAAGATTTCCCTGAAACTGTATATGCCCTAATAATAGTAATGAATGAAATTATTTTGAATCAAAACTTGTTGTCTTACAGAGCTCTGCTGGCAAACCTTCCAGTCCTGGATTCCTGCTGCTATTGAGTGTTTTGAGTGCCTTTGCAGCCTCTGCTGCGGTATCAAAATGGTCTATATGAACTTCTGAAGATGTGCTTGGCATCCTCAACGTCGATTTTACTCTATAATATTAGATTACTTGATGTAAGAAAAGTCAAATTGGCATACATTATTTGGCTGTTAAGTTGTATGTCTTACTAGTATGTCATTAGTTTACCTTTAGTTTTAGTAATTAATAGGTGTCATTAGTTCTATCAGTGTTTTAGACATCATTTAAAAAAAATTGTGCCCTATCAATATAATTTTATTATTTTTTTTTAATTTCTGACTAGAAATGTAATGAATACCTAAATGAAACTTGATTTGTTGCCTCGACAATATTTTGTTATTAACCAAAAAGGGGCATGATGAGCAATCAAATTGTGTATATGCAAACTGAGCACTGACACTGGTCATCACATAAAATGAAGCAAACTAATTTATAGTAAGCAAGCCTGTGCAGAACAGCACAGAAGGCAGTGTGGTCCAGATTAGACTGATAGCCTATGAAGTGCTGGAAAACAACATTTCTAATGGGAATAAATAGAAATTTGATTAAGTTCATAAAACTGACAGAATCCTGGGATTGGCTCCTTCTCCCAAGTATTTTGTCTGCAAGTTTAATTTCAAGATGATGCTGAAATCACAGAATGGGGCCACAGAAACTCGTCACTCTTTGGGTTCAAAATCAGTTCCCTGCTTTGAAGCAGATTCTTTTGGAGCTAGTGGAATAATCTTCTCTGCCTAGAGACCCGCACACAGGCGGGTAGTTAGTGGTGCCTTCATTGTATTCCTGATAATCGTACCTTTTATCTAGTATTACCCTTAGAACAGCACTGTAATGGTTTAACTGCATGGTAGGCTAGTGTGTGATGTTAACAAAGTGCATTCTTCAAAAACATGCTTGTAATGTTTTATGGAACATGTACCTAGTATTGCAGTTACATTTGTTACTAATATGCTTACTATGTCTCATAATGTTTACAGTTATAATTAGTGGGATTTACTTCCCTTAAAATTACACTACAGCTTTCACTGGGACCAGGTTCTCCTTGGTTTGCCCTGCACACGTCAGGCCCCACCAGCATTGCCAATACCCTGTGGATCCACCAAATGGCTGAAGCTGAAATCCAGACCTTAGGGCAGTCCTGCCCAAAGAAAACCTTTAAATCTTGGGAGACAGTTGGCTCCATAGCTACTAACTTTGGGAGAGTTCTCCCTACAGCCCTGTACCTTGCCTAGGCCTCACACCGCACTTCTTTAATAAAGGTATCATGGATTTCATGCACAACCTTGATGTGTTTTCACTGTACAACTACTGTGTAAAAAGATGAGGTTTAATGAATTATGCGATTTTGCTTCACAAACGAAGGGGGCACGTGGCAGGGGGGGTGGGGAGGGGGGGAGTGCAGCTGGCGCGGCGGGGTGTGGTGCGCGCCCTAACGTGTGTAACGGCCGTTAACGGTCTCTGTGGCCGCGAGGTCGCCGCTGCCACAGGCCTGGCGATGAGCGGTGTAAGGGGATAGCCCTGCGCTTGGAAAAGGGGTTTGGATCCCCCTACTGCTCCCTGCCGCCCCTGCTCCCGTGCTTGGACTGGCCCCACGGTCCCTTCCCCTACGCAGGGGGCCACCCCGCAGCCCCATGGCCGCGGCCCCGCTGCTCCCGCCCGCCCGTCCCGCGCGGCGGTTCGGCGCCCGCGGGCGGGCGCGCTGCGCGCCGCGGCCCTGGGAACGGAGCGGGCGGGGCCACGGCTGCAGCCGGAGCTTTTGCGGGACGGCACCGCGGCAGCCGGAAACACCGGGCGGCTGAGGCGAGGCGGGCGAAGCGGCAGCGAGGGGCGAGCTGGGCCGCGGCCCGCGCCCTGCAGGTGGGAGAGCCGCGGCGGGGCCGCCCGCGGCGGGGAGGGCCCTGGTGCGGCAGGGAGAGAGAGGTCCGCGTAGGGCGAGGGGGCGGCGGGGCCGCTGCTGCCTGGTGTCGGGAGGGGATAAAGAGCCCGTTAACGGCAGCGTCGCCGTTGCTACAGCCGCGGCTCGCCCCGCGGGTACCGCTGCGGGCTGCTGCTGGCCCGGCCTTGCAAGGAAGGCTCTCGCTGCGCTTGCCACAGAGCCCTGTGTGAAATCACCAGAAATCCCTCTCAGAGGGGGCCCTGTGGCACCGTGGGTCCATTCCTGGCTTTACATGTTCAAGTAGTAGTGGTAGTCAAAAGCTTGTGGGCTAAATCAAAATGCGAAAAAAATTTAGAGGTAATGAGCACAATAGCATAAAATAAGAGCTACTATAGAATAATTAGGGAGGTAAATGATAAATGGCACAAGATACTTCAGGTTGTATCATGTTTTAGTGAATCCTGTAAACTATTTTGTGAATCAAAATGAAGAGGAATCCAGAGAGAAGACAGATTGTTTTTTGTAGTGACAGGGATGTTTTGTTTGAGACTTGGACAGAACCCTTCCAAAGATGTACTGAGTGAGTGCAGGCTTATCTATGGTGTCAGCCTCTATATGGGAGGGCTGGGATCTGAGAAAACCCTCACTTTTCAAAGTGAAGTGAAATGTGCAGGCAGCCAAGCTGGGACTTAAGTACTGATTTACATTTCGTAGACTTTTTCCCAAACCTACAGAGCTGTCTCTGTCTATAGGCACTGCAGGTGACTGCTGTGCACATACGTGAACCTCATGAGCCTGACCCGGTCAGGCCTTCTCTACTGCATGGGACCTATGCCACAAAAGCTGCGTCAGAACATACTCCAGCTCTGTGACAGAGGTCTGTCTTTATACAAAAATAAGAAACATTTTTTTCTGTTTTTTTTTTCAAGGCCGTAGGGTGAGTTTAAGCAGATGGTAGCTGTGAAGAAACTAGTTTACTTTTTCCTTTGGAAAACTGTTGTTCATAGTTGCCTTGTATATTCTTAGACATGGTGAGAACCTACGATAAAAACTACAAATGTGAGATAGAAGGATCTATGGTTTAAGGAGATGGGATTCTGGATGGTAGAGGTGCAATGTGTGTGAAGGTGTGGGCTTTGGAAAAGGTATGGTGGTAGCGAGAAGACAAACTTGCTTCATGAGGAGCAGCATATTGTTAAGACAGGTCCTGTATGCTTAACCATTAATCCCCCAGGGTGCCTTTGCAGCCTGCTTTTCCTTAGGCTTCTGTTTGTAGTAGCAGGCACAAGGCTCAAGTCATCTTAACCAGGTAGCTATGGGAATCAAATCTCAGGTATCTACTTAAAAAAAGTTCCAGATCTTCATCCTTGATCTGTGGGAAAGGCTTGCTAGATACAGTTATTCCTCTCAATAATCGTAAGTTATTTGCAAGCTGGGCTTATTCCTTATGGCATATCAATGGAGGGTATCTCTGAATGGGAAGAGGTGCTCCCGAAACATCTCTATCTCCTCAGATCCAGATGAAAGATGAGTATAAGGTGGTTAGGAGTTTAGATTGTTCCTGTTTGAAATTTGAATCTTTCTAGTCTTAGATTCTTTCAGTATATTATTTAGATGTCTACTTTTATTTCTAGCTACTAGATTTCTGCAGATAAATAAGTCTTCAGACTTACTTATCTCCAGTTATTTATCTCTATTGTACTATCTAGTGTGTGTGATTCTGCTTAAAGTAGGTCACTGTGATTGAGGGTGGCTGCACTGCCTCTAGCATGCAGGCCTGATTAGTAATTCATAAATTCTGTTAGTGGGCACTGCAGCCGAACCACAGCTATATTTAATGTGCAGTCTTTCAGCACCAAGCTGCATCACTAGCTTGGTACATCTGCTGGAATTGCATTAGGGCAGTGCCATGTTGCCCAGCCTGCTATTGTACTTGTGTATGCTTTTGGAGAGGTGGAAAATTGAACGGGAGCTGAGAAATGAATGACTTCTTGCTCCTGGACCCTTAACGTGGCTGCTAGGATCTTTCTGTGCTGTGTCTATACAATGAGCACAGTGTATGTACTGTTTGAATAGAGAGAGGCAGTAAGGCAGGTTGTATCAAATTTCTGTGTTGGCGGGCGGAGTTTGGCGCAGTGACTCCTGTGTCAATATGAAACTATTGCAGTACTGTGCGCATACAGGAAGGCTTCATCTGGTAAGAGGTACTGCTGTGTGATTTAGTTCAGTGTGAGCCCGAGTTGCCTGGACACTGAGGTTTTATATTTGGTAGGTGACTCTTTAACACTCGTCAGACCAAACTAAATACTCATCAAAGAAATCCAATTTTGGGTTCTTACATTATCCCTTATGCCAAAACTAAAAAGAAAACAAATGGTCACAGGGAACTTTAAACATGTTTAAGATTCACAATTCCCAGCTTATCCTATGTATAGGTTAGAACCATCTTTGAAGAGACCACCTTGAGTTAATACGCATTTGAGTTCCATTTAGTAGACTTGACAATGTGTGAATTTCCTGATGGAATGGTACCATCAGCACCAGCAAATCAATGATAAAGTCTCCACTAACTGTTTTGAAGTTGAGAAATCTTTTCTTGGTCTTTGGTAGTTGCATGTAAATGTGTAACTGCTCTGTGTATAAATGCTAAAACATAGCCGCATGATTTTGCAAAGGACTAGGTAGGGTTGTGTTTAGGGCAGTAAAGAGCTGTGTTGGAACAAAGTTCATCTTTTTTTTCTGCTTGACTTGTTGGACTTGAAGTCCTTGTTGTGGAAGTATTACTTTGTCTGTTGCAGTGACGCTCTTAGGCTTTCTACCAGTTAGAAAAATTTTGAACTGGAAATTTCTGCCTTAACAAAACCTGCACTTGAAAACAAAACTGTAATTGTTGAGCTTCTGCTAGGAGCAAAAGGAAGAACTTTGCTACAGGATTTGCTTTTAATAACGCTTCTCAAGAACAGGAGCACTAGGAAAAAAACATAGCTATTTTTTGCATACTCACTACATTGTACGTTGCAAAGTATCCATTGAGGAAAATGAGTAACAGGCTGAAGAACAAAAGAAAGAGCAAGGTAAGTTTTAAAATGATAAAGCGACTTGCAGTGATTTAGGTGAAAATTAAATTGCTGTTTATTTGGGGAGAGAATGTTGACAATGATAGCCTGTGGGAAGGAAGAGGGAAAAATCCGGTGTCAAATGTAAGGTAGGCAAAACACATTAATAGAGACATTTTTAAATGAGAAGAAGATTTTTTGAGATTATTGCAAATATTTGCAGCATTATTGCAGTTTATAAAGATTTTACATAGATATTAAAGAATATGTGTGTTGGTAGAAAGGAAGGATAAGGGAGATTCATTGCTCAGTGAAAGAGGTCCAAATTCAGCTCTTAAAAAAATAGTATGTGGGTAAAATCTTGTTTGGAAACTAATTCAGCAGTACTTACCGAGATCCTGAAAGGTCTGTACATTCTTCTCAACCATCTGGGAAATTAATTCCCATACCTAAACTATGTAGCATTAGATACTACTTCTAGGCATAAAGAAGACAATCCTGACTCCGATAGTTTCTGAAAAGAAGATTCATGAGATAGAACTTCCCTCTGAGAAATGTAGCTGTGTTGTGGTTGCAACACTAGTGGTATTATTTGTATGTACTCAGCACGGGGAAGAGCAGAGCCTTTGTTACACTGCAGAAGGAGGAGACTCTTTAAAGTAAGCCCTCCAGGTTCAGTGAGCAAGCTCTTAGGGCACCTTTCTTGGCCCCTTTTCCTTGTTGATGACCACCTGCAGTATAACATCAGCAGTAGGCTCATGTTTCTTTTGAGAAACAGGAGAACGAGATTCTGTTTCTTTAACCTGCAGTCTTGCTTTCAAGAATGCCCAGAATGTGTGTCTATACCTGTTCCACTGGAAGCAGACTTGATTTTTCACTTTTTTATTTTTCTTTGCATAAGGTCATAAGGTAGACTCAGTGTTTTTTGTGGCATATCTCAGAACCAGAACTTGATGTATTGGCACTTAGAACTTGATAAACTTCGTGCCTCAGCTTTATATTTTAACTAATGTGGAAGTGCTTTTTGCTTGGCAAAGCATTTTATATTCTTTAATAGTAAAATGAAATAGCAGTCAGCAAGAGCAACAAGACCTATAACTGAACATTTTGTTCTGAAGGACAAGCTCAAGTAATGACAGTGCTTTGAAGGTTAGTTTGCAGGCATAATAAGAGGATTTTAAAAATTATTTAACTTTTTTTTTTTTTTGTGGAAGGGGAAGGAATAATTGAGTAGTTGCCAGTAGAAGTTATTTTCATATTAAAATCTTTCAGCAAATCAGTAGAAAACACTGCAAGCATTAACTGAACTCCACAGCATGTTGAAAGGTTTTATTTCACTATTTTATTTGCATGCTTTTGCTCTTAATGCAGGGCATTCCTAAGCCATGATCTGGGAAGGTTTCTGCTTTTCTGCCTCTGTATGATCCTAGATCCTGACAGTAAGGTGTAAATTACAGGATGGGAGCTTGAAACAGGGGTCCATTTTTACCTCTGTCTTTCATGAATTCCTCTAGTTCAGCCTATATGAGTTATAAAGATGTTAATAGCAACAGCTGTTAAACATGCTTTAATTTGTGGACAGTATGACAAGACAGTATGTGTTGAAAACTATTTTACATGACTTTTAAATTTCATCTTACTTTGAGAGGTACTAGGCACCTGCAAGTAATAGACTCTAAATGTGTTTTAATGCTGCATATCATGTCTTGAGGTACCATGAAATTACCATGAGGTAACCAAAAGATGTGGTTAAAAGACAAAAGTTCAACACAAAGGAAATGCAGCCACGGCTTTTACTTCTTCTCTGGAGATCTTCCAAACCTGCTTGGACACAATCCTGTGCCACATGCTCCAGGTGACCCTGCATGTGCAAGGGGTTTGGACTAGATAATCGCCAAAGGTCCCTTCCAACATTAAGGATTCTTTGTTTCTGTGGTTCTGTGTGACTTGATGGAATTCATTATTAATTTAATTTTTTAGTTTTATCTACTTTATGGATCTCTTCGTTGTTATTGGATGCTGATTTTTTTTCAGCTTTCTTTTATGTACTTGCAGTAGTGATTCTGCAAATACTGGTGGGTTTGTTTTTTTAGAAACTTAAGGAAAATTAAATATAATCAATTTAACTAATTTAATGAAAAATGAGCCAGCTACAGTGACTGTGAGAAACAGTTTCTTTAATTCATGTTGATTGATGAATTACAACGCAGAATACTGAGTAGTTTGGGATAATAACAAAACTTTCTGTGTTTGATTCAGAAGAAATGCAGGATGAAATGCATGAAATCTGAAAGACTTGTGCATTCATGTAACCTAGCTTTTTATTATAATATTATATGTGAAAGACAAAAATCATAATTTTAAGAAATGCCCTACAGTCTTGTTTTTATTGTTTATGGTAAAAAAAAAATCCTATTGATACTAGCAAATTTGGTTCAAGAATAAATAGAGAAAATAAAATATATGCTGTATATTTACTATCTTTTAAGCTAAAATGATTATATTCTCTTGGTCTCAGCTTAACGCTAATAAATTCTAATGTTTTCATATGTATTTCTGGAAGGAGAGGATAGGAATGGTATAAAAATAAAGCATAAAATATTAAATTTAGCCTGTTGTGAAGAAGTTGTTAATTGAGATGGAAGACAGCATATCTGAATGAATTTTATGAAATGGAAATATGTGATTTTCCACTTCAGAAAATCTGCTTCCT
Organism: Nothura maculosa; assembly: GCA_032353885.1. NCBI lineage: Eukaryota > Metazoa > Chordata > Aves > Tinamiformes > Tinamidae > Nothura > Nothura maculosa. The sequence goes on along the minus strand of JAUBOD010000245.1, from coordinate 158,776 downwards.
TTTAAAAGATATTTTTCAAACTTTACACAACATGGAGCTTACTGCTGTAACTATTGCTTCCTTTATATGTCTATCCTGT
>JAUBOD010000245.1:133602-155588 GCA_032353885.1 Nothura maculosa | reverse complement strand
TATCGTATAGGGATTCAGCTGTCTTCATCCACTTGACTGGAGAAAATCTATAAAAACTTAGAAATTATCTTTAAAATATGTATGTCGGTGCGCTTTGTGAGTATATAGTCCATTGTCACATCCTCTGTCACATTCTTCCGAAGAGATTTTGTTAGCCATTTGTGAATTGTCGTATTATTTATAACCATACTAATTTCATTTGTTAGTAAATTGTTTTGAAATGGTAAATATTCACTTCTTTGGTATTTGTTTTGCTTTGTTGGCTGAGTTCCCTGGATAACTTTTCTAATATGCTTATTTGTAATGGAAATGTCTGTCACATTTTTAAGTGTGTCTTTGGGTTTTTTGTTTTGTTTCAGGAAAGCCAAAGTCAAGAAATGTCTACCAATTTAAAATACCTTTCCTTGGGCATCCTGGTTTTTCAGACCACAAGTTTAGTCTTGACCATGCGTTACTCTCGAACACTGAAAGAAGAAGGACCACGTTACTTATCCTCCACTGCAGTAGTTATTGCTGAACTTCTGAAGATTTTGACCTGTATTTTATTGGTCTACAAAGACAGTAGTATGTGTCAAATTTTGCACCAAGTAATTTTCCTTGTTGATATTCTGTATCATAGTGGCAACTACAAAACATACATTTGAGCACAGGAACCTCACGAAATGTTTCTTTCTGACTAAGGAAATAGTCTTGAGAAGACTAATCATGCTTCATTTTTCAACACATTATATAATTATTGACTTTTTAAGTGGATGTGGGTCCTCAGAAAGAATAAATTAACAGCTTTGAAGCTTGTGTTTGCTCAGATATTTTATGAAACTCCTAAGTAGCAACAGGAAAAGATGAACAGCTTTAGTGAGTCCAAAGCAAGAATGATAATATGAAAGCCTGCAGTGAGCTGAGTCATGTGAGTGTGCAAGGCAACAGCAATTTCATTACTAGTTTTAACTTCAGGAGAAGTTATGTTCTACTATATTTCTTATTTTTTACACTATACTGAATTTTCTAGTTTTGACATATGTATCTAGTGTTCAGTGATTTAAAAATATCATTGTATATACTTAATTGTTGATACTTCCATATACAAATATGCATATTCAAATGAGACTGCAGATAATCTAAGCAGTTTAAGTGCAAGAAAATCTTAAGTGAAGCAAAACTTCTGAGTTTTGGGATTCTAGGCTAGAGTTTTTGCAGTTTTTTTTTTTAATAATAGCCTTATGAAAGCAAAAGAGAGTTTGGTGTTTTGATTGCTACGATGGCTGTAAAAAGTAGTCAACAATTTTAAAGAACAGACTACAACTATCTGTTTTTTGGTGGGAAGGCACAGAAGGTTTTGCATTCAGTGATTTTTTTTTTTTTGTTTGTTTCTTTTGTTGTTTCTCTTGGTAGAGTGCAATTTACGGACTCTAAACAGAGTGCTACATGATGAAATTCTTAACAAGCCCATGGAAACTCTCAAACTTGCTATTCCATCAGGAATTTACACTCTTCAGAATAACTTGCTGTATATAGCATTGTCAAACCTAGATGCAGCCACATACCAGGTATTGTATATTTTGTTTTCTCTGCAGGTTTCAGACAAAAACATGAATATTATGATAAAAACTGTTTTGAGTTTTTTTATTTGGTTTTTTTTTGTTTTTAAGGTTACGTATCAACTGAAAATTCTTACCACAGCATTGTTTTCTGTGTTCATGTTAAGCAAGAAACTGGGTGTATACCAATGGCTTTCATTACTCATCTTGATGGCAGGAGTGGCATTCGTGCAGGTAAATATTAACAGGTGTTTTGTATTTATTTAATATGTTTATTCAAGGAATGTGGATTTCTATAATGATTATACAGCTTCCTGATCTGACAGCTGGACACGAAAACCACCATTTGGCTGAATTACAAATCACACCTGGCCAGGGCTGTGGAATGGCAGATAGGGCTTACAGGCAACAGGCAACACCTCTTTGTGGTTCCAGTACTCTTCTTGGAATGAGATGGCATCCAGAGCAACCTGACAATCACTGAGATAACACCGTTTGCTAGCACACTGCTGACGTCAAAGGTTTGGGTTTCCAGACCTGTTGTGCCAGCTCAGGCCTGCTGCTCCCCTTGTGATATATTTCAGCATGGCCAATTCAGCTGAACCCCGTTAGGAGGTGAATTTGGCCTCTAAGGTACAGCAGTGTGTACATTGTGGAGGGCAGGATCATGAGAACAGAGACACTCCCAAGAATTTTTAAAGAAAAATTTCTAGGATATGCTAAAAGTTAAGTATTCTGCAGTTTGTAATTATTAAATTTTAAAAAATAAAGTTTTAGGTTCAGAACCAAAAATTCTGATAGTACCTATCAGGCTTTTTGTATGTGTTTTTGGCCACAGCATTGCATTTTCCTCTGCAAGCTTTAGGTGTAAATTTTTGCTTCACAAAATTCACCTTATCTTAGTTTTCCGTGCAATCACTGAAGAATAATCACTGAAGAGTTCAAATGGCAACTCATCCTGTCTGAATGAGTGTTTTTCTGAATGTCTCTGTTTCTGCAGAGAACAGATAGGTAACTTTTAGATGGCAAAGGTTGATGACTGTGCATCACCAGGCTAAAACTCATCCTGGAGGTAAAATACAGTGCCAGCTTATAAAACCTGTTAGGTAAATTCCTGGGCTGTGTAAGTAAATGGGAATCCTCTCAGTTATAGCCCAATTTCACTCCCTACTAAAATGCAGAAAGAAAAATTGTGGCTTTGCATTTCTTTAAAAATATATGTGATGCAAAATATAAAACTCTTACTAGCATGTGTCTGTCTCCATTGTTACTGTTGCTGGAAAATAAATTTGCACTTAATAAATGCTTGTGGCTTAATCCAGTGGGTGAAGTTTGTTTAACTGTTTTTGCATCTAGTGGCCTTCGGACTCTCAAGCGACAGCCACTAAGGAACATTCAGCGGGATCTCAGTTTGTAGGCCTGATGGCCGTTCTTATAGCATGCTTTTCTAGTGGATTTGCTGGGGTTTATTTTGAGAAAATTTTAAAGGAAACTAAACAGTCTGTGTGGATCAGAAACATTCAGCTTGGTAAGTCTAAATTTGGTTATCTCTTAGAGCAATATTACATTTAGAAGAATAAAGATAAATGTGCAGAAAATATCATAAAAATGTCAAAAAAATCAGTGTTATTCGTAAATGAATTTTTAAAGCTTGGAGTAAGAGTATTTTAAACTCTGCTGGCTGGAATTGTGAGAATTGCTTTTGGATCTCATCCTAGTTCTTGATTTAACTTGAACTTATTTATCTGACAATATTTTGGAAAATGCAGGAGCATTAAAATATGTTTCTAAATCAATACTTTGAGACATTTTAATATTTTTTTCCTCTCAAAGACAGCTTTTATACACAGACATTTTTATTAAAAACTAGAAAAATAAAACTTTGCTTCATGTGCAAAACTGAGATAAATATGTGCGATTATTTCAGTACAAAGGTGAGTGCTGTACTACTAGCCTTATCTACTGTGCACTTACTGATAAAGAAATAACCTCTGCTTGTAGTTCTAGGTATTCATGGTGGCACAACTACTCCCTTTTATTGAATGGTCTTTTCCTCAGCTCAAACCAGTTTGCCCAACGTCTGATGTTGGAAATTCTGTGAAAGTAGTATCTTTTATTCTTCTTTCGCAAAAGTGGTTGATGGAGTTGCCATTTTTCCTTGAGTGGATTCTCCTTAGTTTCCCCTGCATGCAAAAAATTATATATATAAATTTTTATAGTTAAATAAATGCTTTTGGCAGAGTTTGATCCTTCTAACACCTTGATACAGCTGCTTGATTAAACCCACAGAGCTGTGGAATTAAATCATGAAGATATTTCATTGGATCAGGGCTGAGTAATGAAGTACCATAAAGCTTTGAAGCTTTTGAATCAATCAGTCTTTCACTTTCAGGATTTTTTGGTGGCATATTTGGATTCATGGGTGTATATATTTATGATGGAGAACAACTATCAAAGCACGGATTTTTTCAAGGATATAATAAACTCACTTGGATAGTTGTTGTTCTACAGGTAAGATACCTAAAATCACACTTTTCTGTAAAGGCACTTGAAATTTATTCTTCAGTAAATGATGGAGAGTTAATTATTGCCAATAAAACTACTGAAAAATCTATAGTCAAGTCTAGTCTGTCCCTATTAGCATAAACCTCAAAATAAATAAAAATCTGGAAATCTGTCAACAAGTATTATGATTAAGAGTTGTGTGAGATAAAAAGTGCACAATATTACCCCTTTTGAAATATTTTTTTTTAAAAAAAGAGAAAATATGCGTTTTCTTCCTTCTGTGGCTAAAAATGTGCATATAAGTATTTTCCACTAATTTAATGTTGTAAATATAATTAGTATTTTCTTTGTTGGCAAATGAAGAACTTTTGCAATAGTTACCTTCAACAGTAACACATGAAATATAATACTTCTAGAGATAGATAAGAAAGCCTTCTCTAAGTGCATGTTGTTAAAATAGATATTTCTACTGAAATCAGTGGGTTACGAATCTGAATCTCTGTCTTTTTCAGGCACTTGGAGGCCTTGTGATTGCTGCGGTTATAAAATATGCAGACAACATTTTAAAGGGGTTTGCAACATCCCTCTCTATTATACTGTCAACACTGATTTCCTATTTTTGGCTGCAGGATTTTGTCCCTACAAGGTAACTGTTATTTTCCACGTGTACTAGAGGGAGCAGGAGAGAAACACCCCGATAACTACCAGACATAAGCAAAAATACAGCACAAGAGAAAAAGCAAGGCATACTTCATAAAAGGCTTAGATCAAGCCTTTTCATAAAAGTCTAGTTTTATAATATGCCAAATTCTGCTTAATTTTGCAGTATATAGGACAACATTTAGCTTTCTCTAACATGCAGGTCCCCATAGGTCAAGAATAATTGAGCATTTCTGCTTGGTTTTTATTGGACCAGTATTTTACTATGTGTTTTAGATCACTTTTCCTTCTCTTCTGTTATTTTCTAACTATTTGTTCTTTAATATACCCAGATATCTTTTCCTCCATGCCCACTCTGCTTTGTCTTGTTCAGCATGCATTTTTTCTCTGTTTTAGTTGGTCTTGTTCTAATCTTATTTTCATGCCCTCTCCTGTTTTTTGTTCTCTGGTCTTTCTTTGCTTTTATCAAGTTACTTCTCTTTGGACCAGATATCTGACTGTGATGGGCATGGCTCTGAACCCTTGAACTTGGCTCCCCCCTGCTGGCTCTTCTGGATAAGTCTGTGGAAAAAAGATTGCCCGCCTCTAATTTCCTCTTTATCCTCTAAACAGACATGTCTCCCGCAACTCATCACAAAATGCCTTACAGCTGGACAGTGATAGGGATGATAATCCTGCTGTATGGTTTTCCATCCAATCTCAAAGCAGTTTCTGAAAGAGGTGATTGCAGTCAGACAAATGTGCAATCAGATGATTGCAGTCAGACGAATAACACAGTTTGGTTGCCCCAGGATGGCCAGTAGTCCAAAGACTTTGTTTTTTTCTAAAGCCAATACCATATTTATTAATTAAAACATTTAACCAAGAAAAACAGGACATACGTACATTTCCAGGCCCCATACACTATAATTTGACATTTTGTGCACCTGATTTTAGCAGCTCTGTGCACTACTGTTTTATGCACTGATAGATTCTGGAATGATGACTTTTATGATGGCAGTGCATGCTAGAGTATAAAAATAATGTGCCCACCTTCAGATACATTAATAGGATCTGCTGTTGCTTATAATTGGATCCACATACACTCCGCATACTTAAAAATATAAAAAGATTTTGACTGTTTTTTTTTTTCCTGATACAGAGAAACAATCTTGTCTAAAAATAGTATTTCCTAAGTTTATAGGAGTTTATTTTAACATACAAAAAGGGCATTAGAACAACAGAGGCTGAAAAAAAAACACTTTAGATTTAAGACTTTAAATCATAAGTAGCCTGCATTTTATTTACAAAAACAAATACGGAATGTGATAAGATTTTTTTAAACTATAAATTAATATATTCAGCTGTAAATTAGTAAGTAACTTGGTAGTCCCTGCAAGCAGGCATGATCAAAATGAAAACATTGGTAAATAATTGAATGAGATAAAGCTAACTGGCAGCATGCAAAATTTGACTCTCATTTAAAAATTTGAGATGTCTCATGTAACAAATTGAGTAACAAATTGAGTTGTTTAATAAGAATTAATCTTATTATGTTGCTTATACACTTTGAGTTTTATCTATTTCATTTCAACAAATATTTCTGATTGTGATAATATCTAGTTGCTCAATTGTATGGCAGTGAATTATGAAATAGGTTATCTGTGTTCTCTGAAGGCTTAGCAAGTCATACTCTCTGCTCTTTAGTGTTTGGTTCAGAAAATTAAATCGTTAACATTAAGCATGTCTTTTCAACAGGTTTCTTTTGTAAAATTTGATTTATTGTCTAATGGCCTTGATATTTTATTTCAGACCTGCAGTTACCTAAATACTGTCCAAAGCCCTTATGTTTCAGTACAGAAGATTCTTTTATTCTCTTTTTGTTGTATAAATACTTAGTTATCTGCCAAAATATAAGATTTAGTGATTTGTGGGCTGGTTCTTGAGAAGCAGTAGTTTGCTTTAACACAAACTTCAGACTTCTTTTGCTTGCATTTTGCATAGTGCTTTGGTCAAAAGAAAGAAATACAAGATTACTTTGATTATCCCTTTGGTATTGCTGCATGAAATTTTTTTTGATTTTTTTTTTTCATAATATGTCATAATTTTGCATGTTTTTCCCATATCATTCTTCAGGAAAAATAAGGCAAATTACTTAATTCCTTTTAAGTTGGACAGATGCTAGTTCTCCTGATTATATTCTCCTGGAGTACTGAGAAAGGAAAAAATGCCTTTTCTTTTGAACTGTATTACATAACAGCACTTCATCAACTGAAAACAGATTTTTCTTCTATTTTATCCAGCGTCTTTTTCTTCGGAGCCATTCTTGTAATAGCAGCTACTTTCCTATATGGTTATGATCCAAAGCCTGCAGGAAATCCCATAAAGGCATAGCAGACTTCCTTACCAAGAAGATCATGTATTGGGTGCCTCGCTGACAACGGCGTGTGAGAGATGGCTTTGTGCACTGGAGGAAGAAGATTGCTGCCCTGAATCTAATGAAGAAGTGCTTATCAGTAGTTCTGAACAACCAGAGGAGTTAAGATGGATGATGATACTGTATGTAACTGATGAAAAAAATGGCAGGGGGAAAGCCCAGTGCAAGTCACTAATAAAAACTTGAAGGGAACAAAAAGTTCCAAGAAACTGCAATTTAGGAATGTTTACAGATTTGACTGGAGTTGCATCAAAAAATTTACTGTTTTGACTGCTGCAAAAATGTTCTATGCACTCTTTGAGAGAGCACGTCAACATTGTCAGATTGTATGTTTTTGCAATTTGACTATATTTAATCGTAGTAAATATGTTTTTAACTGTCCATTTACATGAAATCAATTGAATACACATCAATTCTAAAGTGATGGTTCTAATGAGATATTCCTTATTAAAACTGAAAATTGGAGTATGATTGAAAGACCTTTTCACATATCAAATATTTTTATATTTTTAGAAGACTGATTGACAACAGATATCTGTTCTCTTGCATATATAAACCCATTATGAGAATGGTAACATTCTTAGCCAAGTACACAAGGGAAGGAATTCAGAGTAAAAGCTAGAACTCCGTGATAAAACTCCAGCTTTCCTCCGAATGGCTGTTAATATTCCCAAGGAGCCAGGACCCTGTGAACACAGGCCAGAGGTTCCTGCAGTAACCACACACTGTGGTTAGGATTGGGATAGAGAGCTTGACCAGATGCAATGTTTTCTTTCCCCTCCTCCTCCCCAATTGATTAGAAATCAACTTGTTGCTAAAACCTTTAAGGTAGGTTTTATGTTTTAAATATTCTCAAGGATTTTTTCTTTTAACTACAATTTTTTAAAAAGCCCATAATAAATATTTTAAATGCATTACTGTTGCCTGTAATGGCTCCATATGAAGTCATTACATATATCATCTGTATCCTGTACTGTACTGTACAAAGGGATGTTGTTTGGGGGGGTTTTTTGTCTGTTTTTAGTGTGTTGTTTACTCATGAACTCTCCAAGGCTGTTTCAGTGCACTTGTATGTAATGGCTTAATTAGAATCCTTGAGCCAACAGACCAAATGGGTTCTCTAGAGCTATTCAGTCTAGTGGTGGAATTACTTTAATGGAAAAGTAATTTATTGTGCAATAGGTAAATATAAAAGCATACTGTCCTTTTGTTTTGAACCAACCAAACAAAAACAACAACAACAAAAACAAATCCAGAATGAGTCAGGCTATTAAGAATATGTTGCTTGTTTAAATATTTATATATGGCTGATTGAACCAGAAGCACACACAAAAACTGGCAGAATTAATGAACACAAAAAGCTGTCTTAATCATCGTTTCCAGGAGGCCTTTTCACAGTGGGCATTAATGTAAAGTGACTGTTCATCCGTGTGTTACACTTGTGAAGGTATGAATTTTTTATAAAAAGATACCAACAATCCTTTAACTGTAGAATAACAGATGACAAAAATGTTTAGTTACTTTTTATTCTATTGATGCTTTCTCACTCTTTTTTTCATATGCTATTGAAAACATTGTGACGAGAGATGTTTTTAAATGTTATTGAATTATAACAGTCAGCTTTCCACAGCTGACTAGAAGTTTACCAGAGCATTTCAATTATGGGTTGATAGAGAGAACTTCATAATTTTTTTAATGAAGTGTTGTAAGTGCAAAAGGAAAAATTCCACTTACGTCAGCCAGGTAAGAACACTTTCTTCTGCTGGTGCTAACAAGGTTGTGAGATCTATGCTAAGGATTTCCTAAGCTTCCTGTATTGTAGATCTACCCTGGCATGCCATAGCTGCAGAAGCAGTACTAATAGGTGGTCAAATTTCTTCCAAATTACATTAGCCATTTACTTTAGTACTAAAGCTTTCACTTGTAACATTCAATGCAGCAAAATCTATCACAAATTACATGTAGTCACTTTATTGAAATAAAATATGTGGTAAAATGTGTGCATATAATAGTAGCTTACAGTGCTACTATACAAAAAGCTCACTGTAGGAAGGGAAGAATGTATAAATCTCTGAAATTATTTGGGAAATGGTTGGTAGTGATTATTATCTAAATTGGGATGAACAGTAATACTTATTCCGTGAGTCACCATCATAGAAATATTCAGATGATATTAATTGGTAACTTACATAAGAGCTTTTTTTTTAAAGGAGAGAGAAAGAAGAGGCAGGCACTTTAAAACCAGTTGCACAGTAAGGAAGCAAATAGGCTAAAATTCATCATACTGCTGAGTATTGTTAGATAAAAATTGAGTTATATATGCCCTAGTGTACTTGAGCATCAATTTAAAGGAAAAAAAAATGTATTTATCTTTGAACAGCGTAAGTCATCTTTGGAAAACAATATACTTCCTGCATTAAGGAACAGTAAATCCTGTTCTTAGAGCAGTGATGCCTCTCCTTTTTCAATGTACAATTTCCTTAAATTTTCCAGTAGAGGCACAGATGCAATTAAACACTTGTATATGTTGGTGCCATGAAGGATGTATGAATTGCATTATTTTAGCTGCCTCTCCTTTGCAAATACACTTAGACCCTTCCTGTTGAAAAGCAATGCACTAGAAAGAGGGAAGCCCATATGTGCTTTCTGGGAAGAGAAAGCGTTTGAGGAGAATTTTCCAATCTCTTAAACTCAGGCCTTGGGAATCTTAAAGGCTGCATATGTGGTTGGGGGTTTTTTTTTTTTTTTTTTTTTTTTTTTTTTTTGGGATACCTTCAGATCTGGGATAGGGAGGCAGTATTAATTCTACTACTTGTTAACTAACCAAAGATGTATAGCTAGGACAAAACACTTGGAAACAGACAAAAGTAGGAGTCATAACTTTCAAGAACAAACCTGACTCTAAACTAATTTTCGGAAAGAAAGAAAAAAAGAGATAATGGATTTGTTACTTTAGTTGTATATTTAGGAGGCTAACCTATGCTTATCATAACTTTATTTAAATATTTATAAAGTTATAGCAAGGTATTTATTTGCAATAACTTGATTTTTTTTAAGACTAGCATAATGGGAGTACTGATATTTATTGAATACTTGTGTATTTGGTAGTTTTACCTGAGAATCTCTGGGATACATGGTAACTGTTCAAATAACAGTAAACTGTTAGACCTATGTTGAAAGCAAAATAAATCAATTTGGTGATGAAAAAATCTTGATGATAATAAAGTAGGGCAAATTCTTCCTTAAAAACTGTTTTTTGTGCTATCTACAAGTATCCATTATTTTTTTTCCCTCCCTCAAGAATTCGGATTAATAGTACTGTTAATTTAACTTAATTGTTTTAGGCAAATTGTTTGCTTTAATAATGATGAGTAGATTAAAGTTCTACTTCCTACTTAGACAAAGCAGTATCTGTTTTTTACTGTAACTTTATTTCATTTTTCTTCAAGAAATGAATAGTATTTTGGTAGCATATGCTTGAGTTTCAGTTACTCCAACAGTCCTTTGGGTTTTTTTTTGTTTGTTTGTTTTTGTTTTATTTGTTTAGGCATATGTAGTAGGTTTGTGTTTCTAACTTATTTTTATGGCTGTAATTGAAAAGGATGTAATGGGTTTTGTTAAACGGCTTCAGAATGGATGCATTTCTTGTGTTCTTTGCTATCTGTAACTCTCATCTTGTAATATATTTCTTTATCAGCTATTCATGTTCTGTTGTACTTAAGCAATCACTTTCAGATTTGAACTTGTTATTAATTTCTGTCCTATTGACAGTTTTTATTGCTAGATATCATGAGTGGGGAAGACTTTTCTTCGTTTAAATGTGTATTTTTGTAAAAAATGAAATTTAAGAAAAAAATGAAGGTAGTGTTTATCTATAGCATGGTGTTGTACCATGTACATGGTAGTGTATTATTATGTTACATTACCCTTTTACATTATCATTAGTGTTCAGTTTTGTAAGTCCAAGAAATGTTTCCTTGACTTTATTTCTCTTGTCCCATTCATTTTTAATGTTTACTTCTTTTTCTACAGGAAGTTATACCAGAACTAAAGAGTTTCAGTCTGTTCAGGTGAGCTCATTAGGTCTAGATATCTAAAGTAAAGATTTGTGTGGAAAAAACACAGGGGGAAGTGCCAAAAATACCTGTTATTAATTGATATCTTCTGCCCCAGTTAATGTGAACCCAAATTTCTTATTCAGTTGAATTTATAACTTCTTCTAGTTATTTCTTACTCAGGTGAATTAACAACTCTTAGAAGTAGAAAAATCTGTCCTGAGGTGCAGTAATGGTGCTCATTCTTGAACAATTGCTGCACGTTTGCATCCAGCAGTAAAATTTGCCCATGACACTTTTAATATTTCTTTCAACATTCCGTCCATGTTCTGACAGTCATTAGCCGTAATGATTTCATTAGCACTTTATAGCTGAGTAGTAGTTGCTTATATGCTACGCCTGTATCTATCTATGTGCTGCCATGAATAATGTTGTTAAAATTTTCTTTATTGTCAGTATATTTTAAATGACATTTTACATATATGAGCCCAAAAATAAATGATATATTCATACATTGTTGAAAAAAATGAAGTATTCATAGGAAATTTGTATGTTAATGTTTCTTTATGATTACACTATATATGTAATATATAAATTCTAATGTATGGTGTTTCCTAGCAATTTGAAAATATTTTTTTCAATGTAATACCAGGGAACCACAGAATGAAGTTTACATGATCTAATTTGATGCTCTTTTATCCATAATGAGGTAAAATAATCTTATATGCAGATAAGATCACTTAAACTTAAGCTTCCCAGCATTACTGAGAGTATGATTTGAGATAGTTATGAATTCAGAGGGTAGCCTTTATGCATATATGAGGAGGAAGGGAGGAGTAACCTGGGAAAATGTTTTATTTCACTTTTATTATTCCATGCTTTTGTTTGTTTTCTTTTGTTTTACTATAGCTCTGTATAAATTCCAAAAACACCACAATTAGGGTTTTTTTTGTTTAATGGTATGTTTTAATTTAAAACTTACTGAATTTTTGCCAGAAACATATTTTTGACTGAGACAGGATTCTTTTTGACCACTGTATCATGACCTTTTGAGAATTATATTCCAGCATACTCCAAAGGCTGTGTCTGCAGTCTCTTCTGGCCTGAAAATCCTAATCCCCTTGTTCAGGACTAGGGTTTTCCTGCTGGTCGTGATAGGGAAAATTTGATCTAATTTCCTAGGGTACGTGGGAGACCAGAGAGTTGCCCAATTTTTTGCTTCAACCTTGATTTTGAAGTGTGAAGATTGTTGTCTGCATTGTGACAGGGAGTAGGAATTACTTCGTGGTTTTGCATACACAGGCTGTGTAGTGCAAGAGGAGAAAGGGACTTCTGAACAAAAATGTGTGCTATAAGCTGTGCAAAATCTGTGCTATCTGGTGCTGCGCTGCCATTAGTGAGGGCGTTCCTGGGAGGATGCTGCTTGTGGGACCAACATGTGCCCCTGTGTACAACTGCGAATGTACTGAGCAGATTTGCCAAGGGAAGTTTTCCACCCCGACGTCTTGGTCTGCTCGCTGTCCTCTTTGGCAGTAGTCAGTATTGTATGGGGCCATGTGTTGCACTGCATATGGCAAGTAGAAGTTTGGTTACCAGCTCACTGATAGTTAAGCTTATTTGTTGTGCCTTAGGTTTACTGTAAGCAGCATCCTCATGGTGGTAAAAATGTATCATATTATTAGCTCTGTTAACAGAATTATATTGTGACTTACAGGACTTCTGCAAGTAGAACTTCTGCATTTATTATAGATCTATTCTAAAATGTTATTATATATGATAATAATCTTCATGTCAGTAGCTTGAAGTCTTTCAGGTAAATAACATAAAAGCTCCTAAATTCTTTAAGTTTAGACGCTTAGCCTAGAGCAAGAAAGTAATTTGAGCTATTTTGATGACTTCTTTGATAATTCTTTGAAACTTTCTGTGATACTGATTTTCATTGACTGGACATGCTGCTATATTTTCTTCTGTCAGAATATAAAGTGTTGTTTTACATTTCTATTTGGAAAAGTAAGTTAGGTATTTTTAATTGGACACAGATTGCACAAGCAGGAATTGTGACTTCAGGGGAATAAATAAGGATATTATTTTACTCTTTATTTACTCAAAGGGAGGTATTGATTTATATCAGATTACTGCACCCTAAGCTTGCACTATCTTAGGGTGCACTAATTCCTAATGCCTTAGCTCTTTTTGTGACTTTTTCAGATCACTTTGCAAAATCTCTAGGCTTTTGTTTTCCAGTATGGAAAATTCTGTGTAATTTTTTTCACAGCCTTTGAGTGTAAACAACCAAAGGTGGCATGCAGTTGTAAAGCACTAATTCTTAGTAGAGGAATTTTGCTACGGGTTACTAGGAGCAATTGGTGATTCAGTTGGTAACTTTTTTTCTTTTTTCAGATAATATTGATAGCAGAGGAAAGCTAGTATATAATATACCCTCTATTATATAATAGAATTGATCCGTATTACAATTTAAAAAGTGAAATTTCCTTAGCTGAGGGTGAATAATGTTGTCTTCTGACTATTCTAGAGAGATAGATAACAAAATCAGATCATTTTACTAGTTGTGCTCCAGTATTTTCCAAAACTCTCTATTTCCATCAGGTATTTTTATAAAATTCACTCTGATCATATGCAGAGTGACTTATTTTTTTTCACTATTGTGTGGCAGGAATTAAATTACAGTTCAAATAACAGTTGAAGCCATTGTCTGTGCTTTAGAAGTAGGGTTTTCTTTTGATATATAACTAATGACTCTGTTTTCATTCTGCTTCCAAAAAGATTTTATCTTTTCCAGCAAACAGATAGTACTTGTTAACTTTGTATAGAAGATTGAACAATATGCTTATTTAGGTATCACAGACAAAACTGCTTTGTTTCTTTCCAGGAAAATAAAGTGATTGCCAAGAATTTGTCTCATAGCTAAATAAAGGCAGAATGAATTATTTCTGGATTTATTTAGGTAAGTGAATTTTGAGATTTCCATCCAGACTGAATGGTTGAAGGTCACTGAAATTCACATCAGCAAAAGCAAGACACATATCTGTATTTATCTAGAATTTTATCTAAATTTTTTTACTTGAATAATTTGCTAAGCCCACATGAGCAAACTTGATACTTGTCTTAAGATGCATTTATTTGGGGATAATGACCAAAGATTGTTTTGATATATAGATGAAACAAAACTTTAATAATTCTAATTACACAATCTCCTTGTTGAGGTCTAAATATGTTTAACATTTTCAACCCAAGTTCTTTATATATCATATATATCTGGGTGCAATTTCCTATCAAAATAAAATGACGCTGTCTTCAAGGAATGGATTTGAAACCATACTAGTATTTTAAATCATCTTTTCAAATAATAGGATAAGAAATTCTGGAGCATGGGATTTTTTTCCCCCCAATCATTGCATATTTGGCACAATTAAGACTTATACTGAAAGACTGGTGATAGCAATGGCTACTTCCTAAGGGCTGTGCCGTCCTTGAGGCCCGCTCTTGCCTGCTGGCCTGTGACATCTTTTTTGCTCTGGGTAGCCCACTAAATCCAGCTTGCATCTTCAGCTCATGTCTGCTTGCCCTTAAGGTCTTGATTTGAGACTGGACTAACTCCATTGACCTGAAGAGGGTTATGCATTCCATGTTCCTTAAAGCTGCATCATAATGGAGAAACTGGGATGCTGTCTCTTAAAGTTTGTAGTTTAAGTGTAAGCTCAGGTCAAAGGTTTGTCTCCTCAAATCTTACAAGCTACCTATGGGGACACGTGCAAGTCTGTGTGAGGTAATGTAGCCTGTGGCCGGTGCTCTACAGAGGAGCAGTAGGCTGGTTAGGTAGGCTGGTTGCTAGTGGGTGATGGCTCCTATGTACTTGTGAGGCAAAAAGATACCCAAATTGAGTTCCTGGTATCACTTGCTAACATGGTATCTTCCACGCCATAACCAAGCCCCGGGTCAGCCATGTGCATTTGGGCTGAGGCTTAGCAGGGCAGCAGTGCTCACCATGGATCTGTGGGCACTGGGCAGCTCGGTCTGGGGAGGAGCGAGCAAAAGGAGGTGCAGGTCTTGGGGAAGCAGATGGAGCCTTACAAAAGCACACGAAAAGGCCACATGTGGGTATGTGCTTGGAGAGCTGGGTACCAAACAGGCCATGTAGGAGGTTGCTGTAGCTCACCTGCTGACACAGGTGAGATATGAGCCCCAGCAATAAGCATTTCTAGAAGCTCTGTCTTAGTCTTGTGAAGCCTGTCCTTGTCCTCTAACGCACTGTGGAGGTGGTAAATCAGGCTCTGGGAAGCAGCTTGTCTATGTGAGATTGTCAAAGTTAAGTGACCTCAAAACTTGGCCATGAAAAGGCAGAGGGCTCCAGATGGCACTTATGAGATGAATCCTGCCTGTGGTTGTGTACTTGGGCTCTAGTCACGTGTTTGGGCACCCCGTGGGGTTGTCCTGTGACAGTTGTCCTTCAGTGTCCCCTCACTAGGGGACCAGGCTGTTGGGAGGAGGCAGGAGAAGATGGCGCCTAGCTTGGTAGGATAGGGCAGCCGGCCTAGGAAAGCCTAGAGGGGGAAATATGTCTCATGATGTTTGCTCTGGTGCCTTTGGTGAGGCAGACAATATATACGTGTGTGTGTATAATTTAATACGAATATTATCCTGTGACTAGTAAGACACCTCCCTCCTCGGGAAGGCCGCTGGGCGCCTCCCCGTCATGGCCGCCCGGGGGCGCTGCCCCTCGGCAGGTGGGAGCGGGGGCGCGGGGCAGCAGGGGGGAGGGGGGAGCTCGCGGCGCACGTGACCGGCGCTCGGCCAATGGGGCGATCGCGTGATGTGCGGCGGCAGGGCTGCCTCGCCAAGATGGCGCCGGGTGCGTGAGCGGAGGCGGGGAAGGCCCGGCTGCTGCGGAGGGTCCGCGCCCCGTCCCTGCCCGGGGCCGTAGGATGGTAAAATGACGCAGGGGGGGAAGAAGAAGAAACGCGCCGTGAACCGCAGCATCATGCTGGCCAAGAAGATCATCATTAAGGACGGCGGCACGGTGAGCTGGGGCGGCGGCGCGAGGCGCGGCCGTTTCTGTTTCCCTGCGGGGCGGGGAGAGGCCGCCGCGGGGCCCGCGCTGTGCGGAGCGGCGCGCAGGGCCCGCCAGGCCCCGGGGGTCTCCGGGCCGCCCTGTGGTCGCGGCGGGGGGCAGCGGAGCGGCTCGGCGGCCGGGGCCGTTCTTTGTGGGGCCGGGGCCGCGTGCGCCGTTCCCGGCAGCTACAACCACCTGCTCCCCCGGCGGGGCCCTGAGGAGCGAGGGCTTCCCCGAGGGAACTGCTGCAGCTTGCGGCTGTGTGGGGCTCGCGCGTGTTTTAGCGTGGATAACGAGCACATTGCTGCCATGCTGTGCGCGGCGGGCTCTAGAGCTTCTCCCTGTAGCGATCGGTGGTTGACACAGAATAAGCTGCCAGAGCCTGGAGCTTTGACTTAGGTTTGCCCAGCCGGGACAGGGAACATCGGACGGCGCTTGGGTTTCTGGCTTCCTTCTCCTCCAGTTTCAAAAGCAGAGCACAAAGTTAGATGAAAACTATTGTGAATTTGGGTAGCTTTATGGTGTTGGGAAAATGAACTGTGAACGTGAGATGAAGCTGTGAAGTTGCTGGCCTATTGATAGATAATGAAAATATTGTCTAGAATACTCTCTACTTTCAAATAAATGAGTTTGGGCTTGTTTAAAAATAACTTTTTGAAGAATCTGGTACCAGAGTGTGTAAGGGTATATTTTGGTCTAACGGTTTGAGTGTTGTTTGTTCGTTTTCTTTCTCTGAATTTGAAATAATCGGGATCTTGAAAGACTTGAGATTGGCATCAGCAGCAAAAACCTTGTAATAAAAATAGGACTGGAGCATCCCCAGCTCGGACACAGCCCTGTGGGGAGGCTGAGGTTGGAAGGTGCCTCCGAAGGGAAGGCTGCTCCCTCTGCTCCCCACTTCGCCCCGGCCGGCTGCCCAGGACCGCGTCCCTCAGGTTTGGCCTCTCCGGCCTCCCTGGGCATCCTGCTCCCGTGTCTGACTGTCCTCAGGGCTTAGCTGCAGTCGCTCAGTAGATAACTCCATAGCATCCTCCTCCCTTCCCAGGGTGTTTAAGTGGCATTTCCAGTATTTCGTTTTCTGCACCATGCTGTCACCGATGCCTCTGCAGAGAGCTTGACTCCATCGTCTTTATCCCGCCTCTGGGATATTTGTGCACATTGATAAGGTCCTGCTAGAGCCTTTCCAAGACGTTCGGCCTGCGTTTGCTCAGCTTGAACCAGCCAGGTCCGGCGGAGGCAGCGCTGGCAGAGGGGAGCAGGGCAGTTGGGATGAAAGGACGTGTGTGAGGCTTCTGATGAGTTGTTCCTAGTGCCTTATGAAAATCCTTTCTGCAGCGTTTCCTCAACCTGCAAGCGAGGAGCTGTGGCATGCGGTCTGACAGGCTCCTATTCACAGAGGAAAGAAGTGAGCAGGCTCTCCTGCTTTTGCTTTCGTTTCCTCCCTTCTCTTCAAAAGCTGCTTTTGATTATACTAGATTACCAAAGAACAGGAATTTTCTTATTTCAGATCTTTTGTGCAAGTCTCGCAACATTGCAACAATGAATTACATTGCGGCTGCTCATGGTGGAGGAAGCTGTTTGGGGAAACGATCAGTGTGCTTCCTGTGATTCATTTCTGACTTTCCTTACCTCAATTTTTTTAAGAACCATGAACGTTTTGCACTTCCCTGCACTGCCTTTTGCTAACAGAAGTTCAATAAAGTTGTCTGATATCCCAAAGTCTAATTGAATGGTCTAAGTGAATGAACGGTATAAGTGAATGTGAAAGCTACAGAGTTTTGAAATGATGAAACCTTGATTTCCCTGCAACATTGTGTCAGTTTTTTCTTAAGAAAAAATTAAATTATCTAAGAAGAAGCTGTTCCATTTTCATCAGCATCCATGTTTCCCAGTGTGGAGGTATAAGTGGTGATATTTTTTTGTTTGAAATGGGAATGTGTGTTATACATTGCAGATCAGGAGGGCACTTGAGGACACCTGCAGCAAGGGGTTGGGAAGGGATTTTCCCTTTGTGCTGGTTGCCTGAAATGCCTCAAGGACTCGGATGTTCAGAGTCCTGCTTCATGTCTTAACTCTCTTTCTTATGAGTGTGACAGCTTGTCGTGTATGTTGTAGTGATTCTTTTTTTTTTTATGTCTTGTTTTAGCCTCAAGGAATAGGTTCGCCTAGTGTCTACCATGCTGTGATAGTGATATTTTTGGAGTTTTTTGCTTGGGGACTCCTAACAGCACCCACTCTGGTGGTAAGTGGTAGCTTTGGCTTTCCCCTGCATCTTTCTTGCGCTGTGGGAGATGACGGCAAAGACGCTGCACAAGTTATTGCTGAATTATATGAAATTTGTATGTCATAGATCTGCTCAGGTCTGCAAGTGAAAAGTTTTGTACTGTTGTATGGAATCAAATATTTAAACTTACTTGCATTAAAGCTATGTAACGATGTGACATAACTATATATTAGCTGCTTAAAGCACTCTGCTAGTATCAGGGCTGTCTCCTGTTCTGCATTAGGACATTTTACTCTATTTTCTGGAAATGTCCATGCTGACCTAGGTAGAGCACCAACTTTATCGTATTAGTTGTGGGGATGTTTTGAAAAGGACATTTTTCTATCTTACCTATAAAATAAAGGAATACATGCAGACTGTACTAGCTGTTGAAAGATAAAAGCTGCAAGCTTTTACTTTAAAAATAATATTTTCTTACTAATTGACTGTTTGCTGTAACGCGACGATCAGGGACTGTGCCCTGTGTTGGATGCTTCCCACATGAGCAGATGTAGCGCTAGCTACACACGTGTAGCTCACACACCACATGACCAGGCTCGAGTCTGTAAGTACAGGAAACATCTATGAAAAGCCTTACAAAAGAGCACTTTTATCAGATTTTTCTTTTCCTTGGTGTTATTTCTTTGCAAAGCAGGAGTGGGGAGTAGGCCCTGTGTCTGTCTTTTCCCTCTCCACTCCCATAGCACAGTGACCCTGAAAATGTGATCACTAAGTAATATGGGACTAGACCCACATTTTTCTGTTTTGGGTACATCAGTCTTGTTGAACATTAGCTGCTTACAGTTCCAAATCATTCTTCTCTTTTCCCTGATTTATCTCCATGAATGTCCATGTGTGTATCCATGGTACTATAGAACTACTATCTGTGCTGCCGTAAACCACTGTAGGTGGTGGCTGCATCCTGAACAGCAGAACAGCACTTAATGCTGTGCATATGGCACAATGCTGTGCAATATGTAATTTTTTTTTTCTCTCTCTCTCTAGGTTTTGCATGAAACCTTCCCAAAACATACATTTCTAATGAATGGTCTAATTCAAGGAGTAAAGGTAGGGTGACAAAAGTTAAAGTAATTGCACATACAGCTTAAAATGAATGGTGGGGAGGATGGAAATGCTGCTGGGTAATTGGAGCATGGGAGAGGCTTTCAGAGTCACTTTAAAGTTGTGAATAGAAGGTGGAAATAAACTGCTGCTGGAAAAAAGCCCTAGAAATGCAGCATTTTGTTACTACTAAGTTACTGTTTGGGCTGTGCCTTGTGTTCCAGTTCACCAAAGAATAGAAAGTCATCTGACTAAGGCCAGGTGATACAAATTGTGTTAAAATGTGGGACTTGCTTTCATGTGGAGCTTGGTGCTCAAGTATTTGTATTGTGTACACTCCAGCAGTGTATTGTCATGTTCTGTTCATGTGACTTAAAGATAGGAAAAGGTAAAACATGGGTCCTGTTAACAACTGACTCAGGTTTGCTTTGAATTTGGGGTGCTCTGGTGCAATGAAAATCAAATTTTAGGTAAGCAAAAGTGAGACAGAAGCTTATGAATGCTTGACTGTGTTGCTTTGATGTGCTGCAGTGTGGAATTACCAACCCAGTAACTAGGAACCGCAGCCTGCTCACGGCTTGTGGCACATGGGCTGTCGTGCTGCTTACCCTGCAGTTTAACGGGGAGTGTTTCTCTTCACAGGGCTTATTATCCTTCCTGAGTGCCCCACTCATAGGGGCCCTGTCCGATGTGTGGGGACGAAAGTCCTTCTTGCTGCTAACAGTGTTTTTCACCTGTGCACCAATACCACTAATGAAGATCAGCCCGTGGTGAGTAACTTCTTTCAAATCAGACTTAACTGCTGCTTATGTGTTTCATCTATGTTTTATATATGTTGTATTCTACACATTCTTTTTTCTATACAAGAAGATACATAGGGAAGTAGGTATGTGGTGTATCTTGTAATCTAGGGAACAGGGTCAAACTGCAGTAGCTCCTAAGCCCAAATGCCTCGAATGGGAACTTAGGAGCTGTTGACTCGGAGCCCTGGGCTTTGGGCTCCCCCTACATCACTACGTCAGTGCACTTGCAAAAATGAAAAATGCATTAGAAAACAGTTCAGCTAATTGAAACACATCTTTATTACACATATTTATTATACCTAATGCATAAAAGCAATCACGACAACCTAAAATCGTGCTCAAATTTTATGTTGTTTTCTCAGGTTCACAGTCTGTCAGTTTGGCACTGTATGTGAGTTTGGCAGGTTGTCATTGGCACCTGTGCTCCAGAGGCAAAAATCCATGTGCGAGAGCAGCCCTGGTGCAGCTTTGGGTGCGACTGGAATGGGAGCCGGTGTGGGGAGCAACAGCACGGGGCAGAGCTGCTCCCCTCTGCTCGCGTGGGCTCCAGTTCCACATCTCTCCTTCTGGGAAGCAGCCTCTGTCTGAGTGGGGCTGAGATTCCGATGAAATCAGTGCTAGTGTCTGGGCACAAAGAAGAGGCTGATGCTGAGTGAGCCCAAAGCCCAGAACCTCTCAGCAAGGAGGTTTCTGCTTTGCCTTGTCGTGGGTGTCCAGCCAAAGGTGTCACTATGTTGTTGATTTTTTACAAGCACTTAATCACAGCAGCTTTTTTTGCAAACCAGGGCAGACTGTTTATCTTTGTGCTTAGCATGCTGAGGAGAAATGGCACCTGAGGAGACCAGGCACCAGGAGACATTTATAATAATGGCTTTGTGAAAGTTTATTTCATTATTTGTTAGGAAAAGTTAGACAAGATAACTTATTGTTGAGCTGTATTCAGATTGTAAATAGAGATTTTATGTCTTTATAGCTGTCCTGACTTTTGCTATTACCTTTTCCCAGGTGGTACTTCGCTGTTATTTCTGTTTCTGGAGTTTTTGCAGTGACTTTTTCAGTGGTTTTTGCATATGTAGCAGACATAACCCAAGAACATGAAAGGAGTATGGCCTATGGGCTGGTACGTATCTAGGTTTTGCTTGTCCCTGTGGTGTTAAATACTAACTCAACAGTGCTGTTAGTAAAGCTTCTCAAAATTGATTTATTTGGCAAATAATTTTTAATTAGGAGTAAAATTCTTCTGCTTAATCTTTCTTGTCATCTAGGCCTGTAACTCTTCCTGGTAATACCTTTTCAGTTTAGCAGCAGGCATTGCACGTTTCACCAGAATGCAGGTGAAATAGAGGTTATTGCTTCTCAAAAGTGCAAGCAGCCAGAAGGATGGTTAAAATTAATTATATCAGTACGTGGGAGAGCTGTGAGCCTCACGTCACTGCCTGGCGTGACCAAAGGCACGCTGTCTTCCAAACTCTGAAGATACATAGGGAAGTAGTAGAATACATAGCTGCAGAAAAGTTGCCTTTAGTCACTGCCCAAGTATGATGAGGCTTTTGAAAGTCGAAAAAAGAACTAGGAAACAGTATTTTCCTGTGACATGGCTGTAAATCTCACCG
>JAUBOD010000245.1:117194-130329 GCA_032353885.1 Nothura maculosa | reverse complement strand
AAATGTGTGTGTATGTGAGTGTGGGTGGGAGTGCGCAAGAGTGAGTGCATGCGAGAGTGATGAGTGTGTGTGTGTGTATATGTGTGGGAGTGTGTGAGTGTGGGAGTGCGTGTAAGAGTGTGTGTGTGAGAGGGAGTATGTGAGTGTGAGTGCGCGTGCGTGTGAGTGTGCATGTATATATGTGAGTATGAGAGAGTGCGAGAGTGAATGTGAGAGTGTGAGTGAGTGTGCGTGACAGCATGAGTGCGCATGTGCGAGGCAGGACGTGAGTGACTGAGCACGTGTGTGTCGGAGTGTGGGTGAGTGTGAGAGTGCATGAGTGACTGCGAGAGTGCATGTGAGTGTGTGTGTGTGAGAGTGAGTAAATGTGAGTGAGTGTGAGAGTGTTGAGTGAGTGGGGGTGTGTGTGAGGGAGGAAGGGAGTGTGAGTGAGTAAAAATGTGTGGGAGTGTTTGTGTGGGAGTGTGTATAGATGTGTGTCTATGTATGTGTCTGAGTATAGGTGTGGGAGTGTGTATGTGTTTGGGGGGGGAGTGTGTGTGTGTGTGTGTGAGAGAGTATATATGTGTGTGGGAGTGTGTATATGTGTGTGTGAGTATACATTTGTGTGGGAGAGCGTGTGTGTGTGTGTGTGTATATATACGTGTACACACATACACATGACAGATGATGGTGTATTTTCTTTTTTGTCCAGGAGTTGTTCAAGGGATGATAACAGGAATTCGAGGACTCTGTAATGGTTTGGGACCAGCACTTTATGGTTTTATATTCTATATATTTCATGTTGAACTGAATGAACTCCCAATGCCCGAAACATCATCAGGAGGCAGTGTGGACACACAATACCATTTACAACAGGTACATTTTTAACTTATTTTTAAAAAAGGAAAAAATGTATTAAATACATATTGCTGCTTGTTAATTAGCTGAAGAATTTCAGCGAGACAAATATACTTATTTTAAAATAACACCTATCTGAAGTTGAATATAAACTCCTCCTACACCTGATATACTGATAAAATTAAAAATATTGTGTAACTTGGCCTGAATTACTGTTACTTGCTAACTTACAAGCAACTTTTCTTTATCACATTTCTTTAATGTATCCTTAAAATTGTATCAATACATCTGTCTCTGTGCTGCAGGTCGAAGGTCTGCAAGTCATGTTGCAAACTGTTACGTTTCTAGACTTACACACTCTATCAATGTCTAATTAAGAAAAATCTAATGACTTGAGCCCCTCTACCAGGACAGCCCTGGTCTGGGCTAGTTGCTCTCCCTGAGTCGCTGCCCTGCTGGACACGGCATAGGCCAGAGGCCGGGTTTAGCAAGACCTGCCTGCTGCCCAGGCAGGGCACGTGCTCTCCCTCTACACCAAGGATTTGGCAGGAGCAACAGGGAAAGTCTTCTCACTTTTAAAATCTGTGTAATTAGCTTATTATGTTAATGCACATCTCTGGCTCCAAAGTAATTCCTGTTTTCTTTTCAGAATTCCATAATTCCCGGACCCCCCTTCCTCTTTGGAGCATGCTCTGTGTTGTTGGCTCTACTTGTTGCCTTGTTTATTCCTGAACACACCAACCTAACCGTGCGGTCCAGCAGCTGGAAAAAGCACTGTGGGGGTCACGGCCATCCCCACAGTCCCCAAGCTCCGGGGGAGGCTAAAGAACCGTTACTGCAAGACACAAACGTATGACAACAACAGCCAGGAAGACTTTTTAGAATTTTTCATCAGCAGTTTGGGATACACATTCCACTTTGGTCAAAAATATAATTTCTTAAGGTAATCTTAAGAAATATCTTTTTGCATGAAACTTGTAGGAGTTACAAGAAAGCTGGAAGTTTCTCCAAAGATGTTGCCATTAAATTAATAATTTGCTTTTGAAAAAAAAAAAGTTAAGCACTTGTCTCTTGCCATAAAATACTGTTACTATGAAACCTTACATCCTAGTTGAGAGACTAAAGAATAATATATAGTCAACCTACGAGCATGTGTCCTGTTTCCTTAAGGTGGTGAGCTTTAATCCTATTCATGATAAGTCTCAATGAGACAGACTAGCACCCATGTGGACCCATTCATTTTAAAGTTGTAAAATCTTGGGTCAGATGATTCAAAGCCTTAATGTAAATGTACTCAAGTAGGAAGAAGGTCAATTGGTATCATTTATTCTGAAAGTCATATGACAGATTTTTTTTTTCTTGTTTGTACTACTATAAAAATCACGTGAACATGCTTGCTGACCAGTACAAGTTCTTTTTATGTAAGTGCATTACTCTTTCTATTTTTGAATAAATGGTAGTATTAAACAGTATTTAAATACTTAAGTGGGGGTTTTGAGCCTACATTTTAATACAGGCTCTAAAACTCTGCTTTCCTAAGTACCGTTTATGATACACCACTGTATTTCTGATGTTTGTGTAATCATAAAGGACCTCAAAAACTTGAATACACAACTGAAATAAGCTGATAGCCTTGAGAATATGTCAGTGTGCTCTACAGTGGCCTTGGAGGACTGTCACAAGAACCCTTTTACTTTACAGAGCTAATGTTTTAGTCCTAAATTTCCAGGACCCTTAGTACAGAAGAGAGCTTTATATACAATTACTGATGTGAATTTCTCTAAAAGTGTATATTTTTGTGTCCAGTTGTATTATTTAAGTGTTTTTGTATAAATTTGTGTATAAAGTATTGTATAGGTTTAAAATGTTTTCATCTTGTGGTTATTGCTTAAATGCTTTTTTACCTTTGAACATTCACCATGATTGACCAAGAGCAGGAAAAAAAAATGTAAATATTCTGTTAATAAAGTTGAATATTTTAATGAATTTTTAAATAATTGTTAATTGCTCCTGAAACCTTACTCACAGTCATCTACTATGTGTGTGAGACCTCAGCCTTCTCTTGACACCTGCTGAAGTCCCAGTAGAGTGTTCTATTTTTACCCATTAAATTACAGGACTCTGCCCCTCACATGGAGATTTTCTCTTTTATTTAGCAGCACACAACTGGCCGTGGTGATTTGTTTTTCCTCAAGGAGCTATAAGGGAATAAATTGATTTTTTTATATAAATATATATAATTTATAAATTATGTACATGTATATATACAATTAATTCTATTTGAACTAGGCAGTACTACTAAAATTAACCTTTAATGCTAGAGGTTTTGCTCCCCTGATTCTGAAATCTGTTGTTGGCCTCTCCTGGCCTAATACAACCTGAATTAGGACTGGGCTAAGGACAGTGATCACATTTTAATTACCACATTGCTGTTTGATATCCCCTATAATTTCAAAATAAAACTAAATTCACCTGTACTAAATTTGCCTAAAAAAAAAATCATGTAAATTAGCACTTGCTCCAGAAACAACAAAGAGCAGCAAAGGGAAGTAGAAGGGGGTGGCTCTGGGGCTGGCGGTGCTGCTCCTGCAGGGCCCTGGTGCAAGGGGAAAAGGAGGAGCTGGAAGAAGCTCCAGGAAAAGGTAACATGTCTGGCCTTACCTCATCGCAGCGTCGCTCTTGAGAGGAGATACTAGGGTTTTATAGTAACTTAATTGGAACAGAGTTCATTAAAAAAACATTTAATATTTCCAGTGAAATCTATACATATCAAAACAAGTGACTATACATTAACATGAATGATTAGAATAAACAAATATACACATTCTGCACTGCAAGACAAGTCATTTATATACAGTCATTTGGTTCTACTTAAAAGATTTCAAACATTTTGCCCTAGTTTGATATTTAGGAAGCAGAGGTATGGGAAGTGTCCTTGAAAAACACGTATTTTGATATCAGCACTACCTGCATTCCCCATCTTCTGTGGGACACCCAGGGGAACACATCACAGAATGAAGTTGAAACGGCTCCCTTATTTAGGATTCTTAGTGTAAACTGCCTTATCTGCAAATCTGACTATATTTGTTCAAATAACCCACTTCCCAAATTAAGCAAATTTTCTGCATTAAAATGGAGAGAGAAAGGATCTCACATGTTGCAGAAACTGCGGCAAAACTACTGCCTTCTTCCCTCCCTGTTCACACACACTCTGCTGCATGGTGCATGTAGCTTTTATCTATTACTGAGCCACACGTACTCCTTCCTACAAGAACAAGCCACATTTTTCAAGGAAGACGATAGGTCCCGTGTCCAACCGCAGGGATGGGGTCTTTAAGGCCCAGACTGCTTACACTTTTTTTTTCCTGCAATAACTTAAATGTATCCTAATGTGTCATTCAAATCAGTAAAGATAACATGCTGAAGGAAGCAATTTGATCTTTACCAAAAAAAAAAAAAAAAAGTTGAGTTGCATTCGTGCCTTACCTGAAAGTAGTTTTTTTATTAAATATCTTAGTTATAGGACATTCAACCATCCCCTCCTGCATGGATTAAGAGAACTCTTACTTTAAGACCACTGTCTACTATCCAGGAAAATAAGCAGAGGCAGTTGTTGCTGCAGGTTTTGCAGTTTTTGATGGGTGTGCTTTTGTTGGTAAGCAGGCTTTCAAATACTCTGTCAAAGAGCAGAAACAGCAGATTGGTCACACAGCCATCACCACAGCCCTCTATAGCGTCCAACAAGCTTCTGCTTTATTGTTTGCACACATACCCGAGTTAAGTGTGTTTTGGCTAAGTCCTCGTAACGGAATGCTGTCTTCTTTCTTCTTGAAATACTTTGGTTCCAGCCCAAAACTATCACCACTAGAAATAAATAACTATAATTAAAATAAATCTCAAGTTAGTTAGCAATGCATTAAGAAGTGCACGTACTCAGTGAAAAATCTATTTTTAAACATAAGCAGTTGAACTAGTAATTTCCTGTGAACACTGAAGGAAGCCAGCCTGAACAGGCCAGGAGGGTGCAGAACTGCTGGCGCTTGGTGCCCGGCGCTTCCCAACAGCTGCAGCTCCAGCAGCAGCAGGGACGAGCGGCTCCCGTTCCCCTCGTCACTCCTCAAAGCCGGGCTTGGCAAGGCCGCGGCACTGGGCACAGGCAGCGCACAGAACCGGCTGCTCGGGCACTTTCTTGCTCTGCTAAGCACACAGGACTGGGCTTTACAGCAAACAAAACAAGCAGCAAACACTCACTTCTCTTTATTTGTCGGGGGCGCAGAGGCAGCAGTCACTGCAGTCTGACCATCTGCACCGCGATTCATTTTAGCCAGCTGGGTGTTGAACTGAACCTGCAGAGAGGCGAGAGCTGCAGGTTAACGTGACGGTGCCCACGAGTAGAACCCACGAGCAGGCGGTCGCCTGGGTTTGCCAGGGCAAAAGGCTCTGTGCCCTCACAGCTCACAAAGGAGCGTTTGCTCCTCGTTACCAGCAGGAGGCTGTGCAGGCAGAACATTGTCTGAGAAGTCAAACATCACATCTGGAAAGCTTTTCTACCACATTCTAGAGCCAAACAAACAAACAAGCCCTGCTGCTTGCCTTTGCTCCTGGACACTGTGGATTGGCACTTTTCCTACAGGCTGGCTCTGGAAAGTTCTGGAGCGCGTACAGCGGGGAAAGGGGGTGACTGAGCGCCGAGCTCTGAAAGGCTGGTCGGTCAAGCTGCCAGACAAACAGAAATAAATCTTTAGAGAATACAGTTTAAAATAACTTTCTGTAGCAATTCAATATTCCAAAATTAACAATCTTATTTCATAAAAACAGGCTACAAGGGCCAAAGAACATGCTACAGTTTGCAGGAAATAATGACTACACAGTAACCATGGGTTATTTATCTGGTATCTTACCATGCCTTGAGGCGAAACGCCAGTCCTTCCACCGCTAAGGGGACTGCTAGAAGCCTCTAACTTCTTTGTCATCTGAATTTCATTCAGCTGTTTGTTTAGCCATGTGATTACTGACAGGAGAAGGGAAAAAGTGACAAGCTCACTTCCTACCTCTTAGCAACAGTTTAAAATCCAAACAGCACTTCCTCCCTAAAGTAACAATCCAGCCTGATTTTCTTCCCCATAAGCTCCCGCATCGCTGCAAGTGCTGGTCTCCTGCACAGGCTCTTCCAAGCAGTTTCCCAGCACGTCTCCCTGCTCCCTGCTCCACGAGGCAGGCTCCGCCCGGGGCAGCAAGTGCCGGATGCGGCCCAAGCAGCCGCCGGGAGTGCCGGAGCTGCTGCTCAGCACCGCAGCCAAACCCCCCTGCTGGGCTGGCAGTAACCACAGCTACTAGAAAGCACAGCCTGCCCTTGGTTTTCACTTAGAACTGTTACTAGTTAGAACTGATGTAAAGACTTACCATTTTCATTGGTTTTTAATAACTGCTTGCTTTCGTCTAGTTTTTGTATTGCAGTTTCCAGCTGTTCCTGTAGCTTGCAAACCTGCAACGTTCCCAATAATAATTTTAATACAATCAAGAATACTATTTATTAGAAATTGAAGCAAAATTATAGTATAAGGTCAGGAATCTGAAAAAGTTCAGCAAAAAATGATTTACAGAAACTTGAAACTCCAGTTTTATGCAGAAATACTATTTAAAAAGAAATACTATTCTTTTAAAATAAACCTGCCAGTAGTAGTTTAAGGTTAACTTTTCTGCAGATAAATAATAAATAGGGGAATATTTAAGGGTAGAAAAATAAGTTCACTCTATCCCTGTTCTTTCCTTCTTCACCAGAATTCACCTGTGTCATCTAAAGCATGTAGACCCATTTGTTATTTAGAAATTGCACGTTGCAGGGGCTGGGGAAATGCATAGAAAATTGATTACACATTTAAACAAATAAGACATCTCTCCTATATATAAAACATTTTAAAGCTTTAAAAAAAAAAAAAAACCCACACATTATGCACAATAGCAGTTTCAAGGCAGAGGGGCCAGCCTCTCACAGTACCTCCTGCTCTTTCATTTTAAGAGATTGTCCAGTTTCCTGCAATTCTCTCTGTTGCTTTTGTAGTTTCTCTTCTTTTTCTGCCAACAATTTTTCTTGCTGAATTGTTACTGTATTTTTCAATTTCAGTTTACTCATGAGAGTTTTCAAATCTCCTTGTAGTTTCTTGATAATTTCATTAGCCTGTTAAAAAAAAATTAGGTATTTTCAGAAAAAAAAAAAAAGTATCAACACTTAAAGGAAAATATTTCATAAGGGTAGGGACAAGCTCAACAAACCTTGAGAAGTTCAGCTGACAGTGACTTAATTGTTGCCTCCAGTTTTTCGATATGATTTTGTTTCTTTTCTGTACCCTCTTCCAATATCACCTTTAAAAGAATGTAAAAGATTTCATGGTGCTAAATACAGACACAATAGACATAACTTACATTTTTAAGCAGAATCTTAATAATTGCCTGAGTACTAACCCAGTATTTAAAATAAATTTAGCTGTGTATCTCTATGACAAAGGGATCTCCCAATCCATGCACTTTTTGGATTACATGTACTACCCAAGTTTACTGAACTAACTTAAAGTATACTTTTCATGCCAAGATTTAGCATCTTAATTGGAAACTGGAAATTTGCTACATTCAGAAAAACTGCTTTTCTGTGGAGGCTGCAATTAACCAGGTTCTACAGAGCTTTAGAGAGAATCATTTCGAAACTTATAGGAACCTTTTGTTCTTGTGTTGCATCCAGCACTTCTTTTGTTCTAACCACCAGCTGATCCTTATCTTTGATCTCTTGTTCCAGAACAGCAACCCGTGTTTGTAACTGATTAATGAGCTTCTCTTTTTCATGACACTCAGCATCCAGAGTGGTGTTCTCCCGACGCAGCGACAGCACCTCCTGCTTGGCTCTCTGGCATTCCTAGAATGTTGGGAATAACTTTTCTTAACAAAAGACAGAAGTCCATAATTTAAATGGCTATAGAGAAGTTGAACAGACACTGTAAGTATGCTATATTTTCACTTGATACATTATGCAAAGGCTAGCAGCCAATACGTATAATGCTCTATGTGCCTATAATGCTCTAAAAGAGAGAAGATTGTTTATGAAAATTAATAAGCCATACATCATCTATTCCAGAGAGCTTTGCTTTCAGTTCTCTAACTGTGGAGTCTCCCTTGTATCTCCTTTCTGTTAGATCTTTATTGATGATCTCCAGTTCCGAGAGTCGGCTCTGTAACTGCTGAATACTCTTCTGATGCAAACTTTCCAGTTCCTTTTTCTGTTGTTCATGCTGTTGCTGGTACTGGCTTTGTGCCTAGAATAAGAAACAAAGCAAACTAAGCATTTGTGCAGCAAATCTGTAAATTCAAACAAGAAACTACTGATATCTGAAGATACTGTGATTCTTTCCAGTTGTCCCACCTGGAGAGCTCTTTCCTTTTCATTTGTCAGTTCCTGGCTATGTTTGCTTGTAAGTGTTGTGGTATATGTGGTCCATTCATTTTTCAGTTTGTCCAGTTCTTGGCTCTTTTCTGACAGGCTCTGTTTGACAAATCATAAAGAGTCCTGACGAACTAAGTTTCAATACTGGCCAATTCTTTATATTTGCTTCTTGAAAGGGCATGAGGCTATTACAAGCAGCTTCAACTCAATACCAAACACTACAATATATGTTTATTCTACAAACAGCAAAGTAAGCCACCAAGAAGATAAACAGCATCTTCCTAACGTTCTGGATAAAATAATCTTCATTTCCAATTTCATCATCTTTCAATCATTGCTCAAGACTAGAAAACAGTCTGCCAGCAGTCCCCAGCACAATATATTCTGAAAGTTTTAAATACAAAGTGCTCTAGCTGGACTAGTGCACTGCTGCACCCATTATGTAATCAAAAAGCAGCCCAGTAATGCAAAATCAAGACTTCTGATTTATCTATCAGACCTCCAAATTTTTTGCAAATACAAGCACTTCCAAACATTCACAGAGCATGTAGAGAATACATGCCTTCACACTAGCATACACACACACACATATCTTTGTGTGTGTGTGTGCGTGTGTGTGTGTGTGTGTGTGTGTGTGTGTGTGTGTGTGTGTGTGTGAAGAGTTACTATATAAACTTAAGGGCAGTTGCACATAAATCAACAGTAAGAAGTAAATGTTGTTTAGTTGTAATGCTTCCTTTTTCTCCAGAAAAGATAAATTTTATGTTACCTGCTGAGAGTAGCTCAACTGCCGGGTAAAATCCTCTTCAGTTCTTCTAAGCTTTTGTTCCAGCATCTCTTTGTCCTCCTATATACAAATTGACATCAATTGAAACCCCTGTATTTTAGCTTTCAAAATACAGGAGTATTCAACTTCCATCGTACCAGTGGATCTTGCCCAAGTAATCACTTATCCATCGTATTTGTGGCAAAACATGTTTTTAGATAAATTGCATCTTGAACAAGATATAATTCATAAATTTTAAAAAAAAAAAAAGCATAGAAGGTAATTACCCTATTTTAAACCCTTATCTAACTTCTAGAAGGCATTAGAATCTTATCATGAGGCTTTTCAAAGGATCTGCATGAAGAACCATGTACAGAAATACTGTAAATTTCTTATGCTAAAACAGCTTATCAGATGGTTATAAAAATTGTAGCTCAGTAACGAGACAAGTCCCATTCTATCAATGAAATTGAAATACAGACAATAGCCAAAGGATTTATCTAACTATGAGATCATTAATTTGTTTATTAAATAAAACTTGGCATGCTACCAAGGGCATCAACTTTACAATTTTCATATGTTGTTTATAGAGATCAGTCTTTTGAAGGTCTTAAGACTTTAGAATTACACTTAGTTGGCTTGAGTCAACTGCAGAATTAAGAGTCAAGTTCACAATATTTTCCTTTTGCAGTTGGACTGACAGCACAAGGCTATGAAGCAACAGCTGCCTGCTACACACACCGTGAGCAGAAACAACTGATTTTCTGCCAGTTCAAATTATTGGTGTATTAAATTATTGAGTATTATTGGTGCATACTTTCAAAGCAATGAGACTGAAAACATGCTTAAAAGCCTACAGCATAAAGGCCTAGCTGCAACTATGGGAAACCTTTGCTTTACCTTAAGGCTTTTCAAGCAGCTGGCTAAGAACTTCTTTATTTCTGCATCATTTCCTGGTAGGAATTTCAGAGAGAGATGCGTAAGGTGTTTGAAAGGGTTTGTTTCCACCACATTTAGAAAGACAGGCATGTGATCCAGAACAGATGCTGAAGAAACTAACTGCAGCAAAAATCTGGAGAAAAAAAAAATCCATGTTCAGTACACATTTCTTTCCTGAAACTGCAAATCCTACAACTTATTTTCAAATAAAATATATTCTTATGTAATGGAAAGACCGTTCAGTTTTTGTTGGAAAATAAATTCAATATCTTTTTGTGGCTGATACTACAAATATCAATGAAAATGCTTGCACTTTGCTACCAATGTATAAAACTATTCAGATAGGATTTTTAAAAGCCCATATAATGAAAACTAGTGATTTAGGAAACCAGAAAACTCAATAGCAGCATTCATAACAAATTCACAAGGAAGAACTCATGACTTTAATGTATCCCTTTACCAAGGAAAATCCACAGCACATAGTACGTGCTTTGGGAAGTGGCATAATTCTTAGATGTAGGTAATCTAGAGAGAACTCCTTCAGTATTCACCCATACAAAATAACATACTAAAATGCTGCCCTGACCGGGGCAGGGGGGGATAGGAGGGAGGGTTTTAGGTAATTCTCAGCTTCTACATCAGGTAACAAAACAGATTTTGGCACATGATGACATTTAAGAACAACAACAAAAAGGAAACAATTTGTCCAGCTAGGCAAAGTGAGAGAGATAGCCCTTATCAGAACACCTTGTACCCTAACTGCTCCTGTGGAAGATTTCCACCTCAGTCCTTCCAGCATCCAGCTGCTCTGCTGAAACTCTAGTGCTGCAGGCTCACATCTGCTACTTTATCTCCAGCTCTGATAAGGAAACTGCTGCTAAACACCCTTCCCACTGCTCAAGTCCCAAGACTTAGGCTTCGTCAGTAACACTCACTGATGGATATTTAGATACCACAGGGCAAGGTTAGGTTACCTCATTGTACTGACTGTTCTTAGTCTTTGAGGATTTGACTTATGTATTCTAAGACCTTGAAACACACACAAATATACAGTAGAATATTTATTACCTACCTTGGGATATCTTTGTTCTGTTCTTGAATACACTGGTGAAGCAGATCTATAAATTTTTGTGGGAAAGAAGAAAAGTCTACCAAGAGACCCTGCTGGGATTTCAAGCTATGTCAAAAAACAAGAAACAAACATTAATATTACACACAGCTGTTATTTATTTCCAATGAAATATTTTATTCCCACTCGTATAAAGAACCCTTCTGGATTATGCTATTAAAATTTGCTAGCATGTTATTTTCAACCCTGAATACAGAAGAAATGTAATCATGACTTGGATAATAATCACCATAGATTATTCTTAACTTAACTTAAAGAATTCTTGTGAGTGCTCTGCACCCAAAAAAGGTTATTGTAGCAGAACAAATACATTAACTATCTGCCTTACAGCACAGTACAATGAGGTTATCAGATAAGGATGCAAGGAAGGAGCAAAGGACAATGCATTGCACATTAGGGGATATTCAACCATTCAAAGATTTTATCTGCCTATTTGTCTATTTTATGCATCTTCACTACAATGTATTGATTTCAAAGACAGAAACTGATTTTCAACAGGGTGTGTGTAAGTCGAGCCTTGCTTGAAACACTTCCTCACAACATTATTTAGAAGTGTTGCTTGACATTTCCCTTTTGACAATGACCACATCCTGATTACAATTTTTGCGGGTTTTTTTGTTTTGTTTTTTTCAAACTCCTCATGCTCAGTGCCCAAATCCAATGATCACATTCTGAGTAATTACAATAAACTGAGATACAACATTCACAAATACATTATGACTTCATTTACCTCTGAAAATCTTCCTCAGATATGACAAGATTATAAAGGAAAAAAGGATCAGAATCGTCAGTCAATCGGACAGCTAAATCCTGAAGAGAAACATATTTCAGTATGATTTTACAACTATAATCTACTTGTAAAGAACACTTACATATCAGAATTAAAGACTGAAAATAGTATATTAAATATTTTTACTTTTTTTCCCACCAAGAATAAGCTAAAGTGGTGACAATTAATTTAGAACTGTGGAAGAAAAATAACATTTCACACAGTAAATCAGGTGAAATACCTTTAGCTTTCAGCAGCATAGTGCAAATGAACGACACATAACTAACCTTTTTATGTACAGGATTAGAAATTGACAGCAGCTCAATATTCACTCGAACATTTAGTCGCCTGTGTAGAGAAAAAGGCAACATACTAACAAATCAATAAATTTATTCCTTAAATATGTATTTGTACTTTAAATAGTAAGGTTGACATTTTCATTGCTCTTATTTGTCACAAACTAAAACTTCTGGAAAACTTCTATTGAAATTTGTTAACAAATTCCAGGAGTGAAATTGTAATTTATGCATTGGGGTGCTGGCCACTTGGGAGGAATACAGGAACTGAGGGACCTAGGCTTGTCTAGCCTGGAGAACAGAAGGATGAGAAGGAATCTTAAGGCAGGGTGTCAAGAGGTTGGGCCAGATTGTTTTCATTAGTACCAGAGATGGGAGAAGAGGCAATAACCACAAACCTACAACCAGAAATTCCTGACAGAAAGCCACAAACCAAAATACTGCCCGAATTTGAGGAAAATCCTACCCTACAGTAATGGAGCTCAGAAAGGCTGTGGAGTCTCCTTCTCTGGAGATATTCCAAACCCACCTGGACACAATCTTGTGCAACACGCTTAGTGCAGGGAGCTTGGACTAGGAGATCTCCACAAGTGCCTTAATCATTATGTAAAACTCTCATACCAATACTTCTGCTTTGGGGTCACAGGCAGAGAAATTTGCAGGGAGAAGAAAAACATAAAATACACTAAGCAGTCTCCACCCGTTCCAACCTAGAAACACCACAGGTGGGGCTCATCACTACCGCCCCCCTCCACCGCCAGAAACACCACAGGTGGGGCACATCACTACCCCCCCACCGCCAGAAACAGGAGCACCTGGACACCAACGCGACAACCAAGCCAGGAGGGCGCCGCGCCGCCTGCAGCCGCGGGAGCGGGGAGAGGCGCTGCAGGAGGCCGCGGCAGGGCGGCCACAGGGCGGCCCCGCCGCCTCCATGGGCAACCGCGGCGCCGGGGACGCGCTG